>LPNX010721471.1:1038245-1221774 GCA_001517045.1 Pseudotsuga menziesii | reverse complement strand
CATAAGGAAAGCTAGACTAGGTGAGGTGAACCTGTTTTATTCCCCTTCCATCCTCCACTCTTTCCTCCATGAAAAAGCATGTATGAGCTGCCATTTGACAACTCTTTAGCTTTCCCATGTGCCCTTGCTAATTCGTGGGGTCCTTGATAGATTTGGGATCAACTTTTTACACCTATGGGGGATTTGCCTATTTTGGGTAAGCCTGCTTTATGCTAGATTTGGATGCTTCCTCATGCATTCGATTTGCTCATGTATTCTATATATTCAGCAGCCTATGTTATTACAGGGTTGGCTATTGTACACTCAGTTAATATAATTTTGTGTTACAGCTCCATATTCAGTCTCCATTGTTGATAATTTTGCATGATCAATTGTTAATTGTTGTGGGTGAAATTAATCTACTGCAGGCCTGAATTTCTACAGAATGGAAGGATGAAGATGAACTTATACTTAGGAAAGAAGGTATTCTAAAAGACCCTAATATTCCTGTTGTTTCCACAGACCTGTTAGATAAGGATGCATACATTTTTAGGAGGTTTGACATACCTGAGATGCCCAGTTATGAACAAGATATCATGACAGGAACGTCAGTTGATTTAGATAAAGAAAACTTGCAGAAAATTATTAAGCAGTACAAACAGTAGATGAACTATATGCAAGAGATCAATGAGGGGCTGATGATGACTAACAGAAGGCTTAGAGAAGATCTTCAGGATGTTAATGACCATTGTCAGGAGCTGACAGCAGTATCTAAAGAGGTTCTAAAGAGAAAAAGAACCACTGACTTGCACTGTACAGAGTTGGAGAAGACAGTCAAGGACTTGCAGCAGAGAAATGAGGAGCTCACCAAGAAGATAACTGACATGGAGCAGGAGTAGAGGCGAGCTAAGAAGAAATCTCAAGCATTAGATGGCATTGCTTTGCTAGCTGAGGCAGCAAAATATCTATAAGTCAGTTGTTCAATTAGTTATTTGTTATCTTTTTGAGAAACATATTAGTTAGTGTTTACTATTTTTTAAAAATGTCATGTTTTGTAATATTGTACATTTTACTTTATCTCATCGAGCTGATGGAAGGCAGTTAGGGTTAGATCCCTAATTTATTTTGTAAAGAATAGTATTTAGAGAGGTTAGTAAGTCATTGAGAGGGTTCGATTTTTGGGATAGATTCAGGAGGTCTTCAGACTTGTTCATGAGTTAAGTATCAAAACTCTTGTATGCATTTGATGATAAAATTATGATATATATGACACTTTTAACCCTTCAGTTTTTGTGTTGGCTTCATTGTTCAGCTTGTTTAGTTGCTTAAATGATATATTCATTACCGGTTTATGTTTATATGCTGGTGATGCTTGTCTTTTATGAGTGAACTTCAACATTTTGTTCTGTCGGATCTTGTTTTATATATTATGCATCTTTGTCTTCTTTTGCTTATGATTTAGTTATTATTTTTCTCATGAGTGTATTCCCTACTTGTTCCCAAAGTTCACAACCAAGAAAGCATTTCAGAAACCCTAAATCCAATTTACTTTATTGATTTTATTTTGATATTGTGTTGGCTTGTTTCTTTGGCCTTGGAAACAATTTCTGGCACAAACAATCCCCATACGTGCAACAACTTTGGTGTATGGTCAATCGAGTATAAGAGGGGTATCACTGCAACTCGGTATCGCACGACCTTGTGCTTGATTCTTGTGTTAGAGGAGATTTTTGGTTTCATTCTTTACGATATTCGATTTCTTGAACAAAAGGCCACTATGTTTAATTTTAGAGTTTTGTGTAGTTAAATATAACCCTATCCCAAAAATTTAACCAAGACTAGTGTGTGTCGTCCCTAGAAAGAAAATGTTACTAATATATTTTAAATATTAACGTTCTTTTAAAGGGTTTTTTATTTCTCAAAGGTAGCGGTAATGAAACTAATGATGTTTTGACATGAAAGAAGAAACAACATGCCATAATGTGAAAGATATTCAAAATGCAAACTTCTACTTCTCTTTTTCTTTTCAAAATTGAAAATGAAGGCCACCAAAGAAATATATCTTTTTGTATTTTTGAAAAATAGAGGTTTGTAATGCACCTAAGGCTAAACCTTAGACTAAATGCATATAAAGAAAATTCTTGTTCATTTTTACCTTTTTCTTTATACAATGTGAAATAAAAACAACCTACTGACAAGTGCATGTAGATAATGTAAAACAAAGCAGAAGGACTTATGCTCTATGTAAACAAAACAGACCCTGGGATGCCCTAAAGTCAGATAAAACCTCTCTTGTGAGGAAGTCTTGCATAACATACAAATAAAAATAATTTCTCATAAAGAGGTTAATCAAGAAGGATAAAGAATATAAGGATCATATAGCTCCTAGGTTCAGTCTATACCTTATAACAGAGGCTGATCAACACCTTACACAACAAGGTCATGCCAAGGAAGGAGGTGGGGGGGAAGAGAAAGAGACAACCCCAAAGGATTCAAAAAGAGCTTACAAACAAATTCAAGAGTACATTCATAGGGATACACCTCTTCCCATTTGTGCTACACAAGAAAGGGACCTAGGAGGACCCTAGAAACAACACCAAACTACCCCAAACAAGCCCAAATGGGTGAAACAATAATTAACAGTGGGCATATGCAGGTTCCTTAAGGAAAATTCAAGTATCATACATAGGTACACCACTAGAAATTCACATATAAGTCATGAATACGCTACTATTGTCGCCAAGGAAAAACCCTGGCTATGTGCAAAAGCACCTGCCCTTCCGTTTATAGGACGAAAGGGTAGAGTCTTTGTGAATAAAGTAAAAGAAAACCCTGCAACACACTATTAGAAAAGAATAGAAGTAACCCTGCAATAGACCATTAGAGATAAGAAAAACATGAGCATTTATAGATTTCAAAATAAGCAAGCAGAGCACAAAATGGTATACCTATCTATCTATTTTGAAATAGGGCCACTATGCCCTAACTCTGAAGTTGCCTCTCCATAGGCTGGGAATGGGTGGAGCTATGGCTCAACACACCAAGGGAATGAGCTATTGGAGGAATGGAGCTATGAGGGATGAATAGCTTGATAATGAAATTTCTCTCAAGGTACTCGTGTAGACATTATAATGACAGGGAGAAATGGGAGTGTTTGATGCAGACCCCCACCTCTGCTTTTATAGATTTTTTCTCCACTTAGGGTTTTTAGCCCCTTAGTCGGGGTTTTAATCCCTTTTTAGGGTTTTAAGCCCTTTTCACCCCTTTCTTATCTATTTTGGGGGTTTTAGGACCCCTTTAGGGGTTTTAGCCCCTTTTTGAATGCTTTAGCCCCTTTGTGAGCTATTTTGGTTCTTTTATGGGATTTTAAGCCCTTTTTGATGTTTTTTGAGCCTTTGAGGGGAAAGAATAGGTTACATAAGGGTGTGGGGGTCAATAAGGGTTATGAAATGGATGTATTCATGTGGTGTAGGCCATATGGAGCAATTCAGGTGATTTTTTGGGTTAACAACTATTCCATGCATCAGTTGCGTATGGGTGGTGGAAAGCGTGAAAAAGGTAAAAATAACCTTAAAAGGGTAAGGAAGGTGTCCAGAAAAACTTAAGAATGAATATTTACCTACAAGAAGGACCGGAGCCTTAAAATACACTAGAAAAATAGACAATAAGACCCCAAAAAATATGAGGCTTCCCCCATTGAGTCACTAGTTTTGTTGTTAATGAATTTTTCCTATGGCTGGGGTTGAGTCCACCAACACACTAGGGGTATAAAGATCGATATACAAAACCTTGCAAGCATAAATTAAATAAGGTTTCAAGGGATAGAAGGGTTCATACCTTACAAAGTGAAGGTTGATCCAAGATTTCTCTTTATCCCTCCTTTTACTCTCTAATCCAAGAGACCTGCAAAACAACTCTAAACCTTCCTCAAACAAATTTAACCACATATAAGACAATGATAAACAAGATAAATTGAAACCCTAATCTGATAAACATTAACATGTGATCATAAATAGAGATGAAAAATCTATCATACATTGATTTGGAAAGGGAAGAGCATCAAATATTCATTAATAAATGTAATAAGTACAATATATACATTATCATCATGAAAGACACCTCATGAAACCTTCGATCTAAATCTCCTACTTGTCTTCTCCAAGAATCTCATCCTCTAATATTTGCAACAAAAGGGAGATGAAAGCTAGGACAAAGTTATGGGGGCTGAGATTCCCAATTTCACAAGCATAAAAATTCCAAAGGCTAACCCCCCCTTCATGGACCCCTCTCCTTATCTTATATAGTATTTTGAAGAGTTAGGGTTGAGGATGGATCAGTTACAACTAAGGGAATAGTTACAAAACTACCCAAACCACCCAAATTTCGAGAAATTTATATTTTTTGAACACTTACAGGAATGAACGTGGGTTTCCCATAAACAAATCATGTATATGAAGGTTTCTAACTAAAAACTAGTGTATACAAAGTTGAAATTCGTGGGTTTCACACTAACAACTCACATATGGGTCAAAAAATGCATTTTTCAGGGTATTTCCAAGCATTTTCAGGAGTTGGTTTCTTCTGTAAAGATCTTCCTTAATCTGATAGATTTCTAATGGTCTATAAAATAGGTTAAATGGAGTTAAAAAAAAACTCCATATATGGCCCTTCAATCCACAGGTTTTCTTTGGGGGATTGATAAGTAATTTTCATGAAGTGTGGTCATGGAATTGTCGTCATGCGACCAAACATGTAAATGTTGCCAACAGGAGAAGAAGTGAAATTTTGGGCTATAAAATATGGTATAGGATATATCCCTTGCTGAGAGGGAGTGTTAGATGTACAACATCAGGAGTCATTCTCCATGAGACTTGTACTGTGTCAAGTGTGGAACTTATGGTGTATTAAGATCACAAGCTTATGGTGTATTAAGTTAAAATATTGGGTTGTATCAATATAGGATGTTGAGTTCATGTGAGATGAATGTACTATGACCTTATGTGGGATTAATATTGAGGTCTTATGTTGTATTAAAATCATGACCTTTTGTTGTATCAAGATCATATACTTGTGTTGTACCAGGTCCATAACTTATGCTATATTAAGTTCAGGAGTCTTGTGTTGTATCGAGACCATATGACTTGTATTGTATCAAGTCATGAGGATATACTATATGATGTATGTCTAGTCATGGTCTCCAGGTGCTATAAGTCTCCTCCGAGGATTAGCTAGCCCTAGATTTTTTTAATTTAGCATATGACTATATGACTTGGGTTAATACACATAATCATAGGTTTTAAAGAATTCTTCTGAGTATGATATGATAAATATGATTAATTAATTAGGAAACATGGACCATGCGGAAATTAATTAATGATAAATGAGATGAGCATAGAGATAGAGGAAGGATTTTAGTTTCTCATGTTAGACCTCTAGTGAACTCAAATTGCATAGACATCAGTTAATTATAGTTGTGGAAAACAAGTTTCAGTTAGTTAAGGAATCTACTCCTTGATTTATGCAAAGTGGTTGTAAGTGGAACTGGTTGTGAAGAACTAAAGACAGTCAGTTAAAATCCTAACCACATGGTCAAGCAGTTAGTTTATCAATTCACATTTAGTTCAATTCAATTCGATTTGTTAACATTCAATTAAAGGTAGTTAACTCTAGTGAATTAATGGATGGCACATATATTCAGTGTCGGTGTTGGAGACATTTACCACCATACACACTCTTTTTGGTCAAATCAGCCTAGTTAAACCACTATCCTAAGTATAATTGACATTAATTGACATCATCCAGTCACACCCACACCTACCTATAGTCAAGGAGGCTAACTTAGCCTTCTCCTACATTCAGGGAGGCTAACTGGAGCACTCCGTGGGTGATCTGAGTGATATTAATGCACCTAATTGCTAATTGGTGGTTACAATCAGTTCAACAAGTTAGTTAAGGTGCCTCCTCTCATTAAATATATTATTTAATGATTATTTAATTATCTGGAGTCAACAGGGGTGCCTCCACCAACTTCTGATGATCAGCTCATATTCAGTTAACCTCATCGGGGTTCATTGAAGTCATTGAAGCACTAGCACTTGATGGTTGGCTTGTTATGACATGTGTTTGATATCTTTCAGTTGAGACTCAGTCATTTATTACACTTCGACTTCAATTAGGGTTTGGTGAGTCAATTAGGGTTTTAGTCAGTGGTTAATTAAGTGTGAATGAATGGCTTATAGTTAGTTAAGCTAGACTCACTCATTCAATTCGAATGAACTCCTTAGGTATTCGAATTGCTCACTCATTCAAGATGTAGCTTGACATTGTAATTGTAATTATTCATTGTTTATTGAATATACAGAGCGGCTACTATTCTGTAGACCGATTACACCATTTCATGAGTTATTTGTTGATTATTTCTTGATGAGATTGATTATTTGTTCCTAGATCAATGTGCAAGATTAATATGGTATTAGAGATTACAGTGAGATGAAGATCTATCTCTCAAAAACTAGCTTTTTGACAGATTTCTGCATGAAAAGTGAGCAATAGATCAAAAATATAGCACTGCACCAGAATCCAAGGCTTACCACTTAATACCCCAAGTAAAGAACTTGTTGATCAATCTTGCTTGATTAACTATGTTGGGTGTGATGAAATCCTAGAATGTGCAGGCTATCTGACCTTACATTTCCCTTTCTATTTTGATTTTCAGGTTTCTACAGGTGAAGCATTCACTCCAGCACATCCAGATGGCCTCCTCAGTAGATATATTGACTCCACACAATTTCCACTCATGGAAACATGATATGGAGATTCAACTGTGCTCCATAGGTATTTTTAGAATCACCATGGACACTGAAGATGACCCTGGATCCACCATAGAAAAATCAAGATTCTTGAACAAGAAGGATGAAGCCTTTGGTTTCTTGTGCCTCTCTATTTTGCAAGACCTTCTCTTCCATCTTGCAAGATTGAAGACACTGAAAGAAATATGGGACAAACTAGAATCTCTATACGGAAAGCATGATGACTTGAGGGTTTACCATCTTGAAAATGAACTCATGTCTCTCCAACCATCCAATTTCGAGACTCTAAATGATTTCTTCACAAAGTTCAAGCGTATTTTTTTAATCTTGAAGCAATGCAGAGTGGAGAAGGAGGATGATCATCTTATCCTTTCCATACTCTCCAAACTTGGGGCTGATTATTCAGTTTTTATTGCTACATTATGTGCGGGGAAGCTCACAACCCTCGGATGGACCATGCCTACACTCAATGCCTTCATTGAGTCCCTAACATGTGACCATGACAAGCTTGTCCAAATGGGGAACATCCAATATTCCCATGATCAAGCCCTACATGTCTTGGGGCCTAAAGATCTGAAGGGTAAAGCAAAGTAGAAAAAGAATAAAAAAACTAAGTTTGATGCTCCTAAACCTAGAGTTGAAAATCAGCAGCATGATGAGTCTTTTGGCTCAAGGAAGAACAAAGGAAAAGTGCACCATGGCAAGGAGAAATTCAAGTGTTCTTACTGCGGGAAGGGTTTCCACCCTGAACATGCCTACATGAATAAGAATCTTGATGAAGAAACCTCTCTCCTTGATAGGAATCACATTAATCTTCCGGAGAGCTTTCAGAGGAGAGATCACCAAGATTGGGAACCACAGCATGAGAAAGGTCATGCCCTCATGGCAAGCACTTCGAAGTCCAAAGCACTGTTGATTGACTCTAGAGCTTTGAATCACATGATGGGTGAAAAATAATCCTTTTCATACTTGGAGACTGGAAAATGGATCCCCATCCACATGGGAGATGAGTCCACCATCATTTTCAAAGGACAAGGTACTGTAGATCTTGAGAATAGTTTTTTCTCTAATGTTTTGTATGTACCATCTCTAGTAGCAAATCTCCTTAGTGTCTATCAGATGACACATACAGGAGTGCCTGAGAGAGTCTCTTTCAGCCCAAATGATGTTGAAATAACATAAATTGCATCCGGGAAACTCATTGCAAAAGGCCTTGCAAATCATCACGCAAAAGCCTATGAGTTCTCTCACTTTGTTGCGAATGCAAAGCCCACCGCTCCACTAACTCATGGAAATGAGGTTACTAGGATGTGGCATGAGAGGTTTGGCCATGTTAATTTAAAATATTTGCATCAATTATAGAGAAAATCCATGGTTTAATTCCTCCCAGTCATCAAGGCAACCGCGGTAATTTGCAAGGGTCATGTGATTGGAAAACACCCTGAGCACAAGTTCGATCGAGGGAAGGCAAACCGAGCTACAAACATATTGGGGCTGATACATTCTGATATCAGTGGTCCAATTCCTATCACATAAATGAATGGATCAAGGTACCTCCTTACTTTTATTGATTATTTTTCAAGGTATATATGGGTTTTCTTTCTCAAAAAGAAATCATAAGTATGTGAAATTTTTTTTTGAATTGAAGGCCTTGATCGAAAATGCCTCTGGGCTTAAGATCAAGGTCTTGAGATATGATAATGGAGGGGATTATTTCAGTAATGATTTTTTGTATATATTCTCTCAAATTGGTATTCAGTTCTAGCATTCAATTCCCTACAATCCCCAGCAGAACGGAGTAGTGGAAAGGAAGAACCGGTCTCTCAAGGAGATGACCACCTGTATGTTGGAATCTAAGAAGCTTGCTGCAAATTTGTGGGATGAGGCCATGCATGCTGCAGAATACATTTAGAATAGGGTGCCACATTAATCCATGAAAGGTAAGACCCTTTTTGAAGCATACTTCGGACACAAGCCGGATGTGTCAAACCTACGGGTGTTTGGGTCCATTACATGGGCCTGGATTCCGCTTTATAAAAGAAGGGATTTGCAACCGCAAAGCATAGAATGCCTATTTATTGGGTATTATGATGAATCTAAGGGTTTCGAGCTACTTTATATCAATACCAAACAGATCATCATCGAGAGAAGTGTCAAGTTCGATGAGCCTCTTCAGGAGGTGGAACTAGTGAAGGAGAAAACTATTGATTTTCCTTCCTATTCTACTGATTATTTGGATGATGAAATTGGGGGTGATGACCCTGATTTGGATCCTCTAATTTCTGATATCAGTGTGCACCAATAATGAGATGCTGAATCAGAAACTGAAGTGAAAAATAATCTTCCTACATGGGCCCGACAGACACTCTCCTCCGTAGGAGACAACATTGGAAATCCGGATGACACAAGGAGAACTTGGTCTGATTTCCAAAGAGCAGGTATTGCACTCTCTTGTCCTGATAATTTTCTATATAAAATTTTCTATTTTATGATCATTTCAGATCCAAAATCCTACTACCATGCTTGGGATGATCTGAGATGGCAAGTTTCCATGGATGAAGAGATGAATTCTCTTTAGAAAAACACTACTTGGGAGCTAGTTTCTCTTCCTCCGGGAAGAAAATTGGTTCAATGCAAGTGGGTGTTTCAGAAAAAAGTTGCTGCTGATGGAAGAACCTGAAAATATAAGGCAAGGCTGGTAGCAAAATGTTTCTCTCAGGTCCAAGGAGTGGACTACCATGAGACCTTTGCACCGGTTGCAAAAATGGACTCCATCCGCCTTGTTTTGGCAATTTCAGCATCCAAGCACTGGGAGGTGCATCACATGGATGTTAAGTTAGCCTTTCTATATGGAGATCTTATTGAGGAGATATACATGAAGCATCCTAAGGGCTACATCACTGGTCCATATTTGGTTTGCAAGCTAAATAAGTCACTATACAGGTTAAAACGGGCCCCAAGAGAGTGGTATTCCAAGATGGATGCCTTCCTTCTCTCGCAAAACTTTCAGAGATGTAGATCAGATCAAAATGTATATTTACAGCAGTATGATGGTCATATAATTATCATTGTTTTATATTTTGATGACTTACTGATCACGGGAAGCATAGTTGCCTCCATTTCAGCCATCAAAATTGCTCTCCACAATGCCTTTGAAATGAGTGATTTGGGGCTTCTAAAACAATTTTTGGAGCTCAAAATCGAGCAAAATTCTGATGGTATTATGGTCACTCAATCCAAATAAACTTCATACCTTTTATTCAAGTTTAACATGTCTGAATGTAGGCCTATACCATTCCCTTTTCTTTCAGGGATCATCCTTGAAGAAGGAAAAAGCACACCTCCCATGGAATGGCACTATCTATCGACAGTTGATTGGTAGCTTGTTCTACTTGACACATTCTAGGCCTGATATTTGTTATGCCATGAATGATGTATCAAGATACATGCAGCAGCCTCATGATATTCATTGGAATGCAGCCAAGAGGATCCTCCAGTATATTTAGGGAACCAGGACCTATGGCATTCACTATGCTGCAGACTTCGAGCTAGAGCTGGTTGGATACACGGATTTTGATTGGGCGGATGATTCAATTGATTGGAAGTCAACTTCTAGATATGTATTCATGTTTTATGGTGGCCCCATTTTCTGGTCAAGAAAAAAGTAGGCTACCATAGCACTATCTTCAGTAGAGGCCGAGTATCGAGGAGGAGTGAATGCTTGCATCCAAGCAGTTTGGTTGCAAGGCATTCTTTTAGAGTTTGATCTTGGTAGTACTTTGTCCACTATCCTCTTTTGTGAAAATCAAAGTGATATTAATATATCCATGGATCCAGTTACCAGGCATAGAACCAAGCATGTAGAGATTTACATGCACTACATCAGGGAGCTAATGCATGACAGGACCATCATTCTGCAATACTTCCTGACTAATGAGCAGATTGCAGACATCTTCACCAAGAGATTTTCATAAAATAAGTTCACTTACCTTTGTTCACTGTTGGGGGTGAGTTCATCAGCTTGATTCAGACTACTTTCAGTGTTCATCTTGAGGGGGGGGGGGTTTCCCATTGGGTTTTCCCTCTTTTCCTCACTTAGTTTATTTTGAGCATTGTTTCAGTTTCAGCATAGTACAGGGTGACCTATGGCCTTAGTTTCCAGGGCCCTAGCATTTTTATGCATTTGTGTTTTCTAACTCCTCCTGAGTATAGCTTAAGGGGGGTTGTTGGAGACATTTACCACCATACACACTCTTTTTGGTCAAATTGGCCTAGTTAAACCACTATCCTAAGTATAATTGACATTAATTAACACCAGTGGAGCATTAATTGACTTCATCCAGTCACACCCATGCCTACCTACAATCAAGGAGGATAACTTATCCTTCTCCTACATTTGGGGAGGCTAACTAGAGCACTCCGGGGGTGATCTGAGTGATATTAATGCACCTAATTGCTAACTGGTGGTTATAATCAGTTCAACAAGTTAGTTGAGGTGCCTCCTCTAATTAAATATATTATTTAATGATCTGGAGTCAACAGGGGTGCCTCCACCAACTTCTGATGATCAGTTCAGATTCAGTTAACCTCATCGGGGTTCATTGAAGTCATTGAAGCACTAGAACTTGATGGTTGGCTTGCTATGACATGTGTTTGATCTCTTTTAGTTGAGACTCAGTAATTTATTGCACTCTAACTTCAGTTAGGGTTTGGTGAGTCAATTAGGGTTTTAGTCAGTGGTTAATTGAGTGTGAATGAATGGCTTACAGTTAGTTAAGCTAGACTCACTCATTCAATTTGAATGACCTTTTTAGGTATTCGAATTGTTCACTCATTCAAGTTGTAGCTTGACATTGTAATTGTAATTATTCATTGTTTATTGAATATACAAAGCGGCTACTATTTTGTAGACCGATTACACCATTTCATGAGTTATTTGTTGATTATTTCTTGATGAGATTGATTATTTGTTCCTAGATCAATGTGAAAAATTAATAGTGGGAGATAATTACGAGGTGACAACTTGGCACCAAGTCAAGAAAGGAGAAATAGGTAATGTGTGGAGATTGCACACAGTGTTCACAATTCCCAAAATTCACGCAACCATTTGCTACCCCTCATTGTATGAATGAATAAGCTTTTTTTTAGAGTGTTAAGCACTTGGCAAGGCTATGTAATTATTCTAAATGGTCTATATTCTCCAGTGCTACTTATATATCTCTTATCAAGCAATATGCAAGCGTTATAAAATAATTATCTGTGATTTTCTATAATACTCAAAGGATTGTTTGGTGGGTTTTTTATCCTCTGTATTTGGATGGTTTTCCCAATTGAATGATTTGTGTATTTTAATTGTTTTATGAGATCTACATGCACTGGATTCGTTTATAAAAAAAAATTAAATTTAAGGTATCTTCATATTTTTTCTAACATTGACACATAGATGGTACCCTATGATATGGATCTCCTTAAATCAATATGGTTTTATGTTGTATCAAGACTGGGGTTGATAGTGGAGAGTTTTGTTGTATCAAGTTGCGAGGATATACTATGTGATGCATTACTAACCATCATCATTTGAGATGGATAAGGCTATTAAGTCTCCTCTAGAGACTGATCACCTTTAGAGTGAATTACTTTAGGATATGACTATATGGTATAGGGTAATATACATGATCATTAGTATGTGTGAAAATTATTTCGAGTATACTATGATATGATAAATGATTAAAAATAGACCATGTAGTAAGATAATAAGATAAGCAATAAAGAGATTATGAGAGAAAGAGAATTCAAATTTCCCATGTATATGACTAAGTGAACTCAAGGTATATATATTTAGTTAAACATGAATGCTTCAATCAATGCTTTAGTTAAATCATCATTTGAAATATTAATGTTCACCATTTAGTTAAGTAAAGAAGAACTTGGTGTTCATAAATCAGCAACATTCAGTTAATAATGTTTAACTACGTAATTAAATAAATATGGACTAGTTAACTAAGGTGTTTACACTTTAGCTAGACTAACATAAGACACTTAAGTTAATCAAAGGATGACACTTTAGTTAAGAAAGTGTGTTGCATGTGACACTATGCTATTGCACTATGACACTTATGTTATCCTGTTAACTAAGTGATCAAGATTTAGTTAGAGATTGAGTTCACTCCAATGTTAGTTATATATAAATTAATATCCATGATTGAAGGTATGATGCATTAATTGTGCATGATGAAGATTCAATGCATGGATTGAATATTCCAAAAAGGGAATTCAAAATTGTAATACATGTGTGAATAATTTTCATGCAACCATCACTAGGGTTTGCATGTCAGACATTATCGGTTGTTATTAATATTCTAGGCATATGGAAAGTTTATAACAGTTGTTACAGTGGGTCTCTCTTCTCTATTTATTTGTGTTATCTCTTATCAGGAAATCTGATTATGATGTAAAAAACATTCTCTACAATCTATCTATTATACTATGAATAATTCCTGGGGTTTTTCATCCTCTCTATTATGAGGATTTTCCCCAGGGTACATCTTGTGTTGTGGATGAATTATTGTATCTAATTGAATTTTTAATTTCTATAGGTCCTCAACATATCAATTATAAAATTTTTAAAGTTCAAGAATCTCCATTATTGCTAAAAACATTAAGACTTTTGTTGGAAATCTTAGTACTTCATTTGGAAATACAAATTTGAAATCATGCAACAAGCGGTAATATTATATCTTTCGACCTTTTTCCTATAATGTATATAATATATGGGATGCATATGTGTGTGTGTGTGTGTGTGTGTGGAAACCTTTATTGGAAAGCTTCATTAACTATAAAGTTGAAATACATCTTACTGAAACTTTTTTGGGAATCCCTTTAACCAATATTGACCTTCCCTTTCCATTAATGCATTCAAGGAAGTTTTTGTGGCAATATACCTTGGACCTATGCTTTTCCAACTAATACATAACAACAAGTGAATAATAATATGTTGGCACAATCCCGACCAACAAAACCCAGTCGACAGGGGTTCACTCTGTCGACGCTCAACACGCTGCGATCTCCCTGAGCATCGACCTAGACAAGCTTGACCCTGTCCAACAAAACCCATGGAGTAGATGAGGTCTCACCTAAGATGTTCAAGGGAGAGATTTTGGAACCAAGTTTCCATAGTATAGAGGAGGGTTGGGGCATCGAATGGTCATCATCTTAACTTCTAGATCTACTTTACTTACTAAACCATTCATCATGTTGTATTTAGTCATTCATCACTACTGCAGATATACCAGTGGGAAAAATAGATCTAAAAGATGACAACATCCATTAAGAAGAAATCATCACATTATCCATTCATATGCAGATCAATTCATCTTTCAGCATCAGAATCGCAGCAAAGTAAAACAAGAAAAGAAAAGAGGCAATCATAAGCTCAGATCAACCCACATCACATTATATTAACTCTGTAGAATAAATCATAGATCAAAGAGACATCAATCTAGTATTACATCCAGAATGCATTCACCGTGTATCTATTCTCCCAAAAACCTATTCAAAAGTGTGTCTCTTACATGCATAATTCTTCTGTTTATAGGCTTACGCCTTTACATTCAAGGTCCGCTTTTAACTAACTTATAACAAACTTCTAACTAACTTAACCACTAAGGACGGTATTCCAAAGAAATGGTCAATAAGTACAAAAAGTGACATGAAAATATAAAATAGTGGACTATTTTTGCCTATCACACTATCTTTTCCTTATGCGATGCCATGTGAGTATGTGGAACATCCTAGATACTACACAACTCACTTATCTCCAACCCCTTGCCAACATGCCCCCAACATAGTCTTGTGGCTCATCCTTGAGCCATGTTAGATGGACTTGGTGTATGCAGCAACCTGAAGGTAGAAACTTAGTGCACTACTCTTCTAAACTTGCTGAATTGTGCAGTTAACTGTAACTTCCTCCTCCAGGTTCAACTATGGAAGCCCTTAGCATACTTCTAAAACATTGTTTCTTGTGGTGCCATCATGCTCCTGCATCCATAAAAATGGGTTTTTGAACATCTTCGGATTCGTTGTCACTCTTTGGGAAGTGTCCTACTTCCCAACAATTATCTATAGCTGCAAATTCTAGAGCCATCCCCGCTTCGGCAACCTTTTCCTCCCTCGCATTCAGGCGCAACCCATACTACCTTAGGCCAAACTGGTTCCCTATTCCTGCAGACTTATTCAAGTGGGGAAAGAAATCTGGCCCCATCCAGAATCCTCGTGGGTATCTTAGTCTACACTGCAACCCGGATGGGAGAAATATAGCCAGGGATGACCTTTCCAGACACATCCATCTTGGATGAGCTATCTCGCATACTTGCAACTTCTTCTTCAACTTCTGATGAGACATCATAGTATTCCCCATATCATGTGTAGCCTACATTTCCCCTAGATGGTCCTTTCCTTATGCAGTGGAGCTTCGTTCAACTACCCATCCTAGCCCTTCTGCAACTTTACACAGTGCAGCTCCACCTAATGGTGTTCGCTCAACCATTGATCCTCTGCTTATAACACCCTCTTAATTTCAGATGCCATCATGAATCTCTCGGTTGCATCATTATGAATAAATCGTTTATTTATGTGCTAAATACACTGCTGATTTGGCCACCCCACTTCTTGGATCTGTTATCATTAGATGTTACGTCACAAAATTCTGTCATTCAACTCCTTTGACAGTCGTTATTGAGTATTGATGTGATGTTTGGTCACTGTCACAGTTTCTGTTGTACAGTGTGAGCCATTTACTCTTGCGCAATGACCTCTTGTCGTGCAACCTTTTCCATTTTCAAGTGTAACTCCTTTCTCTTGTAACAATCATAACCTCTATGTATCTATCATTTTCATGGTTTGCACAGCAGCTCAAGCAGTGCACGGTGATGTTGGGTTACTTATATTGATTATGCTTTAACTAGTGTTGATTCTTCCTCTATTCTAACCTTTGAATGGGTTGCGATAAATCCTTCTTACTGTTAAAATAACTCTTATTAGTGCACAGCCCCATCTAGCGTGTCCCTCTCTCCTCTATTTACTATTTTATTTTTAGATCATAGTGCTTCAGGTAGTGCGCGATCCTTCTCCCTACCAATAGGGCTTCAGGCGATTGGCATTCATAAGCTTTGGTAGTACCACACCATCTAACTATTGTAATTGAACTGCACCTGCATAGGTAATAGAATTGAAAAGGTATGGACCAAGCTAGTGATTTGTAGGTTACATGGATGCTTCAAGAACTTGATGTCGTATAGCAGCACCAAATCCCCTTGCAGAAAGTGTTGGTTCTTTATGTGTAGATCATGCCATGCCTTCTGTCGGTATTTCTCAACATGCTGGTCGAAACATGCAATGAAACGGTATTTTTCGAGCTATATAAATTGTGCTACACACCCCTCTAGCACAACATCATCATCCATTTTGGTCACAGCAGCAATGCGTAGATTGGGAACGATGTATTCCATAGGTATAACTACCTCTTTCCCATATACCAATTTGAACGGTGTTTGCCCCGTCAATATTTTTCATGTGGTGCGATAGGCCCACGGTATTGTAGGAATATTCAGGTCCCAATCATCTTGGTTAGTATTACATACCTTGCTAAGTGCGTGCTCCAATATTTTGTTGAATACCTCCACCGTTCCATTTTCCTGCGGATGGTATGGTGTTCTTTATTGTGTTGAACTTGCAATTCTTCTGTTAACGCTCTTACTATGTGGTCGATAAACTGACTACCCAGATCACTCATCAATATTCTGGGGCACCTGAATGTAAAGTCCACAACTGGCACAGCCTATGCCCATCTCGTCAGATAGTCCGTCGTAGTGATTTTTAGCATGAACTAGTTCTTTTCCCAGGTGGATTGATCAGACCCACAAAATATACCTCCCATTTATCAAAATTTTGCAGAGTTACCAAGGGTACGAGCGGAATCCCATCCCACCGCAATGGTTTTCCAATGCATTGACAAGAATTGCAAATTCGTGCATAACCTACCGCATCATTATGAAGAGTGGGCCACCAAAGCCCTACATCAAGCACCTTCCATGCACTAGCCCATCCTCCATAGCGTCCACCAATGATGCCAGCATGTGCTTCTTCCAGAATATTCTCTTGTTCATGTTGGAGGACACATCACCGCAAAATTTCATCAGGTCCCATCTTATACAAGTGTCCAACAATCAACTGAAAATCAAAATCTTTAACCACCAACTGCTTCTTTTGACTTGTGGAAATTTATTCTGGTGCAACTCTCGTTATTAAGAACTGGATGATTGGTGCATAATGGTCATCTTCCATGTCAACTCGAAAAAATTGCGCATCTGACAGTCCATATTCAATGTCAGTAGGTTCCTCACCCGTCTCAATCCTAGACAAATGATCAGGACCAACATTCAAGTGAACTGACTTCATGATGATCTCAAAATAAAATTTTTGAAAAAGGAGTAGCCATATTCATATATCGCCCCCCAACATAGGCTTATTGACCACATACCTTAAAGCTGAATGGTCAGTAAACATCTTGAAGTGACCTACTAGAATATAATGCATAAATTTATTCACCACATAAACCATCGCTATCCCTTCATGCTTCGTGGTTGTATAATTCTTCTCTGGAAATGATAGCTTCCAACTCGCAAAAGAAATAGGGTGATCCAACTCACGTTCACCTCGTTGCACGAGAACTACTCCTAGTGCAACAAAATATGCATAAACATGAATGTGGAACTCCTTGTTCCAATATGGGAATACAAGTATTGGTGCTAAACCCATCTTGGCCTTCAGTGTGTCAAAACTACTCTCACAGTCTAGACTCCACTTAAATATTGCGTCTTTATTCAATAATTTCTCCATAGGGGTAGTGATCGCAGCGTAGCCTTTGATAAATTTGTGATAATATCCCGTGTGCCCCAACGTTGCCCGAAGCATCTTGAAATTTGTTGGTGGGGGAAAACTCAAGATGAGAGCTATATTTGCAGGTTCAACCAGTAACCCTTGGTTTCTCACAATATGACCTAAGAGGATGCCGAATGGGGTGCAAAAAATGCACTTTTTGGAGTTCACCGCAATTTGGTGTTGGAAACAGCTTTCCAGCATCAGTCAAATGTTGGCCAAATGATCCTTGATTAGACCGTACACTGTCCAATCATCTATGTACACCTGTACTAAATTTTGAATGAAATCCTTAAAACCAACAATGACAACCCGAGAGAATACCACAGGGGAATTCTTCAACCCAAAAGGCATCACTATATATTGAAAGCATCCCCATTCAATGACGAATGTTGTTTTATCTTGTTCCTCCTTGGCGATTCTGATCTGGTGGTAACCTAAAAATACATCTATAAAGGAGTACATTTCTTGGCCGCATACTCCTTCAAGTACCTCATCAGTGAACAGTGTTGGAAACAGGTCATGCATACAGGCGTCATTTAGTTTCCTGAGGTCGACGAAAATCCAAACTTCACCATTTTTCTTGTCTTGGACAACCATAGGACTGATCCATTCTGACTCTTCGACAGGTTCAATGTTTCCAACGTCCAACATATGATCAAGATTAGCTTTGATTCTTTCTTTGTATCATGGGTTTAGACGATATGGTCTTTGTCTCGCACGTTTGGCATCTAGCTTCAATGGAATTTTCATTTCCCCTAGGTCACCCAATATCCCCTTCATTTCTAATATTTTTTTTAGAAACAGATCTTGAAACCCATTTAGGAGATCTGTGATCTTGGCCATGGTCTCCTCATCCCAGTAGTCCCCAACATTTGCGAACTTCGAATTCTCGTCTATCCCAATGTTAAATTTCTTAATCTTCCGTGGATGAGTCATGGGATCGGTCAGCACATCTGATGTTGCCACATCAAGACTCCCTTCAGTATCTAGAATATTAATATTCCTCAACTCATCATCATGCTCCGTCTCGCAAAACAAGTTATAGCATTCCATCATCGATTGCATGTGGCAATGTGCATGTGGATCCACAAGATATGTGACTGGTATGACTTTCAAGACTACATCCTGAAGGATCTAAAGTGCATTGTGGACATCTGGATTGGTGTCTGCAAAACTAAAAGTGTGGAAGAAAGAAACCATCAACTCCTCCTAGGTATTTATTTCTCTACGTAGCTCGGTGGATACGTACCAAGACCTCGACATTTCATCCAGATTATGAATAAAGACATGGACCCATTCATCCTTCGGTCGCACTGCCCATAGTGTTTGACACTCTGCCAAATGGCTGTTAGGGTCATTCTTCCGATCATACCTCCTAGTGTGGTACACTTCTATGGTACCAAAATGGAATATCATCATCCTGTGACACTACGTCCATTCAGTAATCATTTTCTTATGAGATTCCCACCAACAGGAAGGTGTAGCCTACAGTGCTTCCTCTAGTTCTAGTAGTTGTCATGGCTCTGAGACTCTTTCCTCAAAGATTTCTAAAAATGAAGATAGCTTGGGTAACCCTTCATATACTGGTAATTCAATAATTTCAGTTGTAACATGGCACAGAGACTATGTAATAAGACCACACTTTCTAAAGGATACCTCATGCATGCAGTTTTGCCAATTTTTGAGCACATCATTAGAGTTAGAGGACGCAAAGCTAGCGCTACGCCAACCAAGTTCCCCCTCTGCATTTGGGTGGATATAATTTTCAGAGATTTTGTATGCATGATCGCACCCCTTTACAACTTCATCCTTCATAGGTTCAATGTATCTGTAGCCCTCGCTCGGATCCATGGGTGTGATGACTCAAATGTATTGGTTCTCAAATGTCATCATGCGCTTCTTAAAATTAATCATGACCATACTGTCATTATCCCATGCAATCCCCAACAACATGGGATAGGAGCCTTTCTCGTTAATGACTTCAATCACATCAAATTCGATGCATGTTCTCACACCTTCAACATCTATAACCAAGTTCATTACTTTCCCAATGGGTTGCACCTTAGCTTGGTTCACCAATCGCATCTGTGGAAGTGACCAACCCAACTTTGGGCTCCCCATTTTCTGCCAGGTCTACTTAGTCAGGATGTTCACATCCGATCCCAAGTCCAAGATTACTGAATCCACCTCATATTCGCCAATCTATATATTCATACGCATCTCTCTACCTATCTTTTTCTTCTGCAAGGAGTTTACTACAGAGTCTTTCAGTTCCTTTCCTGAATGGTACAAAAACCTCTCCAGTTCAACAAGAGCCTCGAGATCGCATGTAAGTGCTAAGAATTTCTCAAGGAACTGTTGCAAGGTACCATGCCACTGCGATGGTCCTACTTCTAAGGATGAATAAAAAGAGGATGACATTTCATAGACAAGAAACTTACCAGGATTTCATTCAATCACATCACGAGTTTCAAAAAATGTCTCTTTTTCGGTCACAATATCAAATGTCGCTTCTTCTTCCTAGATAATTGAACTTGTGTCTAGGGTCCATCATCACCCATAGTCACACATATGCGAGTGATAATGGGGATGACAACATCTTGCATTCTGGGCTTTGTTGAAATCATCACCACTGTTGGACCTTGAGACTAGTTCATTGGCAGAGTCTAAGCTAGTGGTGGATTCTCATTCACTAGTGGGTTCATTGGCTGATTCACGGTCTGGTTCTGGAGCAGAACTTGATTCTGGGCCTAGATCTGAGCTGGTTATTGATTATGAGTCTTCAATTGGGATTGATTTTGTAACTATGAAACATTTCTAGTTTTCCATCTTGCGATTAACTACGGGAAGTTATCCATGGTATTATCAATTGCTACATATTACATGCATGAGAATTGTAAGTGAGGATAGTCTCTATGATAATGCCCAAATACTCCACAATTATAACAATGGACAGATGTGCAACCTCGCCACCCTCCTCATCCAAAACATCCTTCTCTGCCTTGGAATCCTCCGCAAAATCCCCCTTGCTGTAGGTACTACGGCTGATCTACCTATTGTGGTGGGGGATTTGGTTTTTTCTGAACAAAATGTGTTGTTTGAACATATTGTGGTTGCACCTGGGCCATTGACATTTGATTATATGGTTGTTACGATGAGAACTACGGTTGTGGCATGAACTATGGTAGCAGCTACGGTGGAAAAAACTGTATTGGCGGCAGCGGTGTGTACTACGGTTGGGGTTGAGAACTGACCATCTGAGGCTACGGCCTTCACCCTTCATGAAATATGAATCATAAGTTATTTCTTGAAGTAGATCATATCCTCGACTGTATTTATCCTCATGCCTAACTTAGTGACAGAATGAATAGTATAAATTGCTAGGATTTGACACCATCTTTTCATACAGCTACATTCATCATGTCGATGTCCATAGACTTGGAAGATGTGGCACCAAGGTATACCACCGCTACTCAACAGGTTCAGAGCTTCAGATAACAGGTTTTTTCTAAATTCGAGGAAAGTATCTTTGGTGTGGTCATCAGTGTGACATCGAGTACACCAAATATTTACGTGTTCCTCCTTACCTTTCTTGATATCCTACAGCTAGAGTGTGAGGTTTACTAGCTGCACTTGAATTTGATTAATCCTGACTGCACTCTTCCTTATAGGTGAATCTTTGAGCTTCATCTATATATACAGGGCTTCTCTCTACTTCACTATCTTTTTCTGCATCAATGGTTGTCAGATATGAGAAAACAATGCCGCAATAAACCATTCTTTATGTTGGGCATCGCTCATAGAAAAACAGACTCTGGCCATCAATGTTTTGAACCTCTGATCAAAGTCCCATACAGTCTCATTAGGGAATTGCTTAATTTCCTTCATCTCTATAATGTATTGTACTTATGACTTCATTTTTCTAAATTGCTCCACTAGTCCCATCTGAATCTGATCCAATGTCTTCACCAAAGTCCCCTAAGGAACTTGGATAAAATTCATAAACCAATCGAGTGCGTGACCCCTCAGAGTAGTCACTAATTGTCCTTTATTTACATCATCATTGTTGGCCTATCTAATAGTCCATACTACTTCACATAAAACCCAATACTTCTCGTGATCATCGGTCTCATTTCCATGGAACGAGGGTAGCTTCATGTCATCTCCCACCATCTTGGGCTTCCTTCCTATAGATGTTGATCTATTACTATACAATTTCTGGCATGTCAGATAGGTTGACATGGGACTTGGA
Organism: Pseudotsuga menziesii; assembly: GCA_001517045.1. Taxonomy (NCBI): domain Eukaryota; kingdom Viridiplantae; phylum Streptophyta; class Pinopsida; order Pinales; family Pinaceae; genus Pseudotsuga; species Pseudotsuga menziesii. The sequence goes on along the minus strand of LPNX010721471.1, from coordinate 1,199,796 downwards.
GTTTTTCCTGAGTTTGGAGTAGTGCATGAAGGCGTGGGTATGTTGCTTCTGGGTTTTGATCTTATCATTATTCTAGCCGTAGCATGGGCATGGTCGTCCTCCTCATCACTATAGGGTCTATTCATCCCATGTGGTTTTCCTTCACAGTCTTACATCCCAATCGTAGCAAGACGTTCCCCTATCCTCTACCTCTTATCTAGTTGGAGCCTTGCTCCTCCCCTTGTACACCCACTTCTTTCCTCAACTTTCCTTGCAATCTCGTCGATACTTGCATCCATCTACCCCTTACCTTCTCATCTGTCTTCCCCCTTGGTCACGTTATCCATAGCCTATGCACACCGAGGTGCTACTACTCTAAGTGCATCTTGAGTATACCCTTTTCACCGACCAACATTTTAATCGACAATTTAAGCGATAATGAGAACCTACCTCTGGGTCTGTTTAAGAATTCCCACTCTTCTTCACTGTAATATTTATTGGTGTATACAGTGAAATCAGTGATATATACCTCTAGGATACTGTCCAACTAGACCTCGACGATGTGCAACACACTATTATCGGTTTCCTCCAGATCCTGGATTAGTTCAGGGGTCTAGGCCATCGGTTCTCCTCCTTCAATATTTGTCTTCTTGTATGTGAATCATGCCAGCCACTCATACAATATGATAGGAAACTCACCGAAGAAGTATTCATGCGGATCATCGTGGATGTATCTTGCTAACCACTTGTTTGTTGTCAACCCTGGGTTCTGATTTTCTATTTTGTAAAATTATCTCAGCTTTTGATGAAACCAATATCGAAGTTCTGGTCATGTCAAGTGCCACATCCATTGTTGGGTAACCATTTTTCGAGTGCCACATGCCCTCCTCTCAGTCACAATGAAGTCCCGACAATGGAACCATTTGTTGGTGAAATCCCGACCAACAAAACCCAGTCGACAGGGGTTCCAGTCTATTGACGCTCAACACGCCGCGATCTCCTTGAGCATTGGCCCAGATAGGTTTGACCCTGTCCAGCAACACCTATGGAGCATGTAATATCCCAAATTGGTATTTTTATTTTTATGTGTGTACTGTAGATGGCTAATAGACTTATGCCTTGATAAAATATGAAAGCGAACCCGATATTTACATGCATGCAGTTGCAGGAAGATATGTGCCCTAGAAAATACTGAGATGCTATAAAATAGGAGAAGTCAATGCATGTACATACCCATATATAGATCAGCTAATGGTGAAGAGGATGGTCCCTGTATGCAAGGATTCTGACAGAGGAATAGGGATATAAACCAAATCATCCTCCACAGGTGAATGTGCCCTCCACTCAAGTTGTAGATGCTCCGGAATAATAAATAAGCTGCTGCTGAAGGCCTAGATTCGGTGAAATAGGGTTATAGTACCCCTCTGATAGTGGTGGGAGTAGGATGCAAACGAAACAATGGCTCAATAGCCCAAAACATGAATTTCCTCCTCAAATCAATTTTCCCATGCAGAATAACGTCTGCTAGGAAGGGGGTACTGCTAATAACTTGCTTGATACTCAAGCTAAACGCCCCTTCTTCCAGGGGAAGGGTAATGAAGGTGCTTTGAGATGAATAGAAGTAGCATGCAGAAGTTCTAACTCCTATATATAATAAAATGAGTTGCTTTGTCTCTGACCATGGTACCATGAGATGATGGTGGAACTCTCTAGCTGGATGAATAATCAACCTCCCAAAATAATTGTTGAATGTAACCTAATGATGAACTAGTGTTGAACCTGGATGATCCAACCTAATGATGAATTAGGATAGATAGATTTTTCTGCCAAAATACACCAGTTAGCTAAGCATGCACTCAACCCCAACTTAGCTCGTCGATCTCTCCAATTCGACTCCACAAATCAATAATCACATAAGTGTCTTCTCCATTCACTTTATCTTTCTTTAATAACTTTCAACTGCAAAAACCCTAACTTTTGACCTAATTAGGTCACTTTAACTTCTAATTTGCAGTTGACTTGCATGCATGTGCATGGAGACTTAATCGGGTGCATGAATCATTAAATAATGCTTAGATGTCATGCATGCAAATGGTATTTGGCTCTGGTGGCCCTCTTCGACCCTATGGTGATATAATATTGATGCCCTAGATCTTCTGTAGATGGCATCAGTCTTCAGCTGATTCCCTGGCCGTCAGTACCCACTCGAACCCATAGGAATCACATAGGTTAGTGGGTTGGTCCTCAATGCCTAGGAATAAGAGGACATTACAGTCCTCCCTGCTCAAATTTTCTTATCCTTAAGCAATTGTAAAGCTAGGTGCTGTAATAAATGTTCTGTCTCCCAAGTGGCCTCCTCTATAGGAAGAACTTTCCATTGAACCAAGTAATCTTTGATGATTCTGTTCCTTATATTTTCTGCTCTCACACCTCTAGGATGCGCTCCAGAATTATAATCAATTATCTCTCATCATCAAGGGGGGGAATCTCTCAAATCCCCTATCTAGAGGTCAACTTGCTGGACGATATCGAAATACTATTGGATGTTTTGTGGCATTATCTGGTGGTTTCTTGAAGGTAACAAAACACTCTGCTTCTCCCTTAATATCTCCCTATCATAGTACTGCCTCCATCCTATGTGATGTCACTATTGTGGGAGGGTAGGTATTCATCCCTCTCAATACTACGTTCTGTCTCTCTGCTACTGTGAACTCCATCTCCATGGTCTTGTATTTTGTTGAATACTTCCCTAGGGAATACATCCATTGAACTCCTAATACCACCTTCATGTCAGGTACATCCACCACATAGAATGTCTCTATCATTGTATAACTCCCAAGTGTTACTGTTAATTGAGGAATCCTTTCACTACACTCCATGGTGTGACTTGATGCAGCTATTGAAAACCCATAAAAACTCTCAGTCTAAATGTCTCTCCTTTTAACCCATGCAACATCAATAAATTTGTGGGATTCCCCACCATCTATCAACACTCCCACTCTGTGGCACTGTACGACACCTATGATCTAGAGAGTGTGGAATATAGGAACCCCTATCATGGTAGCAATGGTACCTCCTGAGGGCGGCCACTCCCTAATTGTCTCTGGTGTCTCTCTCTGCTCATGATTCTAATAATCACCATCCTCCCCATTATCAGAATAGGCCTCTATGTAGTAAGCCTTTCCCTTCCCTGAATATATGTGACATGGTAGCCATGGTTCCTAACAAGTGAAACATAATTTTTTTCTGCTAAGGTCTTGTTGGGTATCATTATCCATCCATTCTTTCTTGGGACATTTTTTATAGATGGGTTTCCCCTCTTCATCTTCAATAGGGGAATTGGTTTTGGGAGGAATCCTAATTTTGGGTGCCACGTCCTGTAAATATCTAGTCCATGATGGCATCTACTAGGGTGGTGGGCCTATAATACTTGACCCATCCCCGTAAGGGTTCAGTGAGAGCCTCAGTGAACAACATAATCAACCTAGTCTCTGATATATTTGTCACCATGAATGTTATCCTCTAAAACTCTAAAATAAATGCACTTGCACTACCTATTTGCTTGAGCTATTCCAGCTCTCTAAAGTGTACCTCAGGATCCGTCTAATCAAACCACTCAATGAGCCTCTGTGTAAAATTTGGGTATGATGTGATGGTGTTGTGACCCAGTGTCACTAACCCGTGATACCACCACTCATGTGCTTCTCTGTCCAAATAAAAAGTAGCCAATTTAATGGCATCTGTATCAATCATGGGGTTGAGATGGAAGTATGTATCCAACTTCTGCACCCAATTCCTGGTTGGGCCACCACGATTGTCCTCAAAGGTAGGGATAGTCAGTTTCCCTACAGTGCGATGTAACTCATAGTTCTAGGTAAATGGCCTATTGTAAGCTTTGGGTTTGTTCTTAATTTTAAAGTGGAAGAAGTCAGTGAAGGTCATGGCTAAATAGAATTCCTCTCCTAAAGCTCTATATTCTCTGAGATAGGCACTCATGGGTTCTTCTAGTTCTGCTTGTGTTAGAGTCAATGCAGTTGGACTATATAAGAATTGAGGCATGGTAGGTCGAAAAAGCTTGTATATATGGGGATGGATATGCATGTTGGTATGCAATTGGTCCCTACTACTACTGGTGGATACCCTATCACTATTGGGAAACAAGGGACTGTGTGGGATGGGTCCATTCTTCTCAGTCATTTTTCTAAAGGTACTCATCATTTCCTTTTTCCCAGTAATGAGTTATTTTATGGATGATATGAGACTATTGAAAGTTGTTATATCATCATCAACCATTGTTTCTTTTCCCTTTCCAGAATGATAGTCTTTGTCCCCCAAATCTATGTCCTCTAACTCCTCTTCTCTGTCTCTACACCTCTGTCTTTGATGAGTAATGTTGTATGGGCCCTCTGAACTCATTTATAATTTTGCATGCCCAAACTAGCAAAAAAATAGCTATGATACCACTGTAATATCCCAAACTAGTATTTTTGTTTTTATGTGTGTACTGTAGATGGCTAATAGACTTATGCCTCAATAAAATAGGAAATCAAACCCAATCTTTGCATGCATGCAGTTGCATGTAGATATGTGCCCTAGAAAATACTGAGATGCTATAAAATAGGACAAGTTAATGCATGTACATACCCATATATAGATCTGCTGATGGTGAATAGGATGGTCCCTACATGCAAGGATTCTAATAGAGGAGTAGGGAGATAAACCAAATCGTCCTCCACATGTGAATGTGCCCTCCTCTCAAGATGTAGATGCTCCAGAGTAATAAATAAGCCGTTGTTGAAGGCCCAGATGAGGTGCAATAGGGTTATAGTACCCCTACGACAATGATGGAAGCAACATGCAGAACAAACGGTGGCCCAATAGCCCAAAACATGAATGTCCTCCTCAAATCAATTTTCCCATGTAGAATAACGTCTTCCAGGAAGGGGACATTGCTGATAACTTGCTTGATACTGAAGCTAAATGACCCTTCTTCTAGGGGAAGGGTACTGAAGGTATTCTGAGATGAATAGAAGTAGCATGCAAAATTTTTGACCCCTATAGATAAGAAAATGAATTGCTTTGTCTCTGACGACGGTACCATGGTATAATGCCGGAACTCTCTGGCTGGATGAATAATAAACCTCTCGAAATAACTATTGAATGTAACCTGATGATGAACTAGTGCTGAACCTGGATGATCCAACCTAATGATGAACTAGGGTAGATATATTTCACTATTGAAATATACCAGTTAGCTGAGAATGCACTCAAACCCAACTTAGCTCACGGAGCTCTCCAATTTGACTCCACAAATCAATAATCACATAAGTGTCTTATCCATTCACTTTATATTTATTTTATAACTTTCAACTGTGAACACCCTAACTTTTGACCTAATTAGCTCACTTTAACTTCTAATTTGCAGTTGACTTGCATGCATGGGCATGGAGACTTAATATGGTGCATGCATCATTAAATAATGCTCAGATGTCATGCATGCAGGTGGTATTTGGCTTTGGTGTCCCTCTTCAACCCAATGGTGATATAATATTGATGCCCTAGATGTTTTGTAGATGGCATTAGTATTCAACTGATTCCATGACTGTCAGTACTCGCTAGAACCCACATGAATCACATAGGTTAGTAGGTTGGTCCTCAATGCTTAGGAAGAAGAGGACATTGCAGAGTAGATTAGGTCTCACCCGCGACGTTCAAGGGAGAGCTGTCGAAACCACGTTTCGGTAGTATAGAGGTTGGTTGGGACATCGACTGGTCATTAGCTTAACTTCCAGACCTACTTTACTTACTGAACCATTCATCATGTTGAATTTATTTATTCATCACCACTACAGATCTACCAAAGTGAAAAGGAGATCTAAAAGATGACAACATCCATTACACAAAAAGAATCATATTATCCATTCATATGCAGATCTATTCATCATTCAGCATCAGAATCATAGCAAAGTAAAACAGGAAAAGAAAAGAGGCGACACAAGCTCAGATCAACCCACATCACATTATATTAAATACGCAGAATAAATTGCAGATCAAAGAGACATCCATCCAGTATTACATCCAAAATTCATTCATCATGTATCTCTTCTCCCAAAAACCTATTCAAAAGAGTGTCTATTACATGCATAGTTCTTCTATTTATAGGCTTGCACCTTTACATTCAAGCAAGCTTCGAGGATTCTCTCTTCAATGTAGACATTTTGTAATCATGTGGTTTTATCCACATCCAAACACTGAAGTGGTCCTTTTGGAAATTTTTTTGTTGCTGTTGTAATCTCACAGATTACATAAGGCTACCAATAATACACACTAAAACATATATGAATATAAAACATAGACAAGAGATAAGAACAGATAGGTGAATAAACAGATTATATTATATAAATGAGTCCATACAACACAAAGAATTGAACTGAGTTCTCATCTGGCTCAACAACCTAATGTATATGATTTACAGAACGGTTAAAAAATAACTACATGTCGGTTCGGTGAACCAACACAACCTTAGGTGGCCGACCTATTCTCTTAGTTTAGTCAGCCGACTGACTTAGTCGACTGACTAACTAAGTCGGCCCATCGACTTAGTTGGCTGATCGACTAAGTCCGCTCATCAAATTATTCAGCTGATCGACTAAGTCGGCTCATTGACTTAGTCGGCTCTCGTTCAAGTCAACTTATCGACTTGCTCATTCTACATCTCCCCCATGAGCAAAACATTTCTTCGTCTCGAAGAAACAGGGAGGTACAAAATTCTTGCTGGTCTCTAATAGTTATTGCGGTGGTCTGTGAAGTCTGATGGTCAGTCGTTTCTGTACGCAGACTTCTAGAATGGCTGGGGCTGTGATGGCGAGGTGGTGTTGGAAATATGTCCAACTCTGCAAAAATTTCTGGATGTCGATGGTGAGTGTGGTCAGGCCTGACAAGATCGACATCTTTTCTGCGATGGAGACTTCAGCTATCCTCTCCATTTCGAGACCCATAAAATGGTCCTTCTCCTCTGCAGTTTCGATAAGTCGTTTCATCTGCAGACAGATGATGTCAACTTTCTCTAAGTTAGGGAGGCATTTTTTCACCCACTGATGTGCTTCCCTTTCCAGTTTCTACAGTTTGGTGATTTCAAGCACTATTTGTTCTTCTATTGTCGTTCTAAGTGCTTCCTCAGTTTTCTTTTTTCTCTCCAGTGCCTGGATCCCTTGCCGAGTCTGTCGAGTTTGTTGATAAAATTTCCTGTAGTGAGTAGGCCAGTCTCTTAATAATTCTTCGGTTACGACAAACTCCTCCAAATGATCTTGCAATACTTTATATGCTTCATAAAATGCACTGTGTTGTGCCATGAGGAGTCGGGCAGTTTCCTCTTTTTGTTCCTCCTTGGTTTCCTGAATGTGCACTTGGAGGGTCGACACCATGTTCTCAAATAGATGATATCTTCTTTCAAGTGGTCTATCTATGTCGATCTCTATGGGGCCCGGCATGACAGACTGGGCTAAATTCCTACATTTGTCGAGAAGCTCAACTTGTTCTACATTTTTGTCCTTGAGTTCTTTATTTCTTCGCTCACTCCTTGTCTTTGCTTCTCTCTATGTCGGTCAAGGAGCTGACATCCTTCAAGCTAATTTGAAGTCTGGGAGTCTTTCTATGATGCTCCTTTTTCTGTTTCCCCATCCTCTTCTTATGCTTTTCTTTGTCTACCTCTTGTGTAGTTGCAACCGTTGAGGCAAGGTCTTTGGTTTGTGGGATAGAATTTGATGGTTTCTCTGGTTGGGAAGGTGGGATGACTACCACCTCTAGTTGTGTGGATGCAGTTGGTTGTGGTGGGTATTTCTTTGAGTCGAAGGGTGGTGGTGGTGGTGGAGATGGTGGTTGTCGGGTCAATGGGGCGAGTCGACGTCGGAGAACATTTGGTTGATTTGTCGACTTATGTCTTCCTCAGTCTCTTCTTCTTCAGTTGGTGCAGTGGCTGGGAGGTCAGCTTGGGGTACGGGGTCAGTCGGTGCAATAGTTGAGGACCGACGTGCAGTCACTAGGGATTCTTTGTCAGGATTTCTTTCGAAAATCGATGAGATGGTTGCAATTATTGGGGACTGTGGGCCCTGTTCTGGTTGCTATCCTCTAGACGTGAAGATAGGTGCTTTTGTGGAGATTTTCTGAGCTGATGTGAAAATTGCAGGCAGTTTCTCAAAGAAAGCTTGCAAGTTTCTATCTCTGTCGAATTTTGTTTTTACTGTCTCCGGCATCGCACTTTTGTATAAGTCGAGGGGGCTGACTGACTATGGTGTCGGTGCTTGCTCCTCCATTATTTTGGTCGCTGATGGGGGTGGAGGCGTCGACATAAGATCGACGATGTTTTCAGGCATCATCGTAGTCTTTGATTTCTTCAGTCAACCTGCTTGTGCTCCAGCGTCGACAAAGCATTGGAACTGGGTTTTGACCGACACTTTACTTGCTGCAGCATCCTCTATGATGTCGAGGGACATGGCTACCAGTTCATCCTCATCCTCTGATGAATCGGCCATGATAAGCTTGTGCTTACCTTTACCCTATTGTTGTTCTTGTGTTTTTATTTTCTTCCTGGCTGCTGCTATTTCTTTTGCTAGTTTTTGAATAATGCCTTTTGTAACAGCATACTCAAGGTTGTCGGGTTCTGTCTCACCTGTCATTGCCTGACTCAGGACAACACTTTCTGTAGCCGAAGGAGTTATCTGCTATTGTGGTTGCAGCTTTGGCTTTGCAGGCTGGGGTTCTGTTCTCTTGGCGATTGGAGGTTTGATAGCTATCTATATTTGATCGGTGTCTCCTTCGACAAAAATGTGCTGATGTAGAGGTTGATCTCATAGTCTTCCTCTTTTTACTGGTTCATGAGTGGCTCTTCGATCGAGAATTCGATCTATTTTGCTGTTGTTGGTACTGGTATTTTTGTCTTGGCCTATCGAGACAGTTCCCAGAAGATCTGTTCGACAGATGGATAGTATTTGAGGGCTTTCATGTTGAAATTGTCACCCTACATATACCACACCAAGGTATGGTCGATCTCCAGCTGGATGTGGGAGTTTACTGGTATATTTCAACAGATGTTTTGAGTCACCCTCCATCTAGTCGTGTGGACTTTGAGTTGTTGGAACCAGTTTCCCAGAATTACTTTCCCGCACTCCATTTTTTGCAAGGTTCCTTTTTGGGAGAAGGGTTTAAACCTCCACATGTCGAACTTCGACGGTTCCTGAAAGACTGGGCTCCCCTCTGGACAGATGTGGTACATGACAATCCATAAGATGAGGGAGGGGAACTTGATGATTCCCCCCATTTCTTGACATCGCTCACAGATGGTCTTCACCATGTTGGCAACATAATCACCCCATCTGTATATTCGTCCATCGGTGGCAATGGTGTTGACGGCTTCTAGCATTTCTAACTTAAGGTTGCTGCCTCGACCTACTAGAGTGAGTGTTATTGCAATGATTTTGGCCACAATCTATGGCGTTCGGGTTGGGATTTGGATAATCATCAAACCCTTGGAGTTTTTACCAGAAGGTGACCCAGTGAGCTCTTCGACCTGTCTTTCTTTGATTCTGACTGGTACGGGGTCTCCTTTATTAGAGAGACTGGTCAACTTGGAGATGACATCTCCAGAGATGTCGAATGACTTGTCGAAGTAGAATTGGCCATTGTGATACCGACTGATTATGAACTTGAAAACAGCTTCCTTCGTGCCACCAAAGCTGGCCATTAGCGGTGCATTGGCATAGCCGAAGAGGGTGCTGCGTCTAACTTTTTCTACTGCTTGAGTCATCTTTTTGTCGATAAAGGCCCATTCTTATATTTTGGTCCATAGCTTTTGCCATGATCATTCCTGTATTTTGGAATTTTTTATGTCCTTCAGCCTGTGGACTAAAGGTGTATCCACAGCCTGTATGTCCTTGGCTTTAGTCGAGGCTCTAGTTTGTTTGGGGGCCATTGTGTCGGTTTGGTGGTCGATTTCACTAAGGGGTTCTCGGCTTTTGGTCGACTGGATGCTTTGATGCTCTGTCTGTATAGGTTGTGATCAATGATCCTTCGGCGATCTAGTATTTATAGGCGATGTTGTGGTTGTGTGCGACGATGGGTGTATTAATGGCAGACGTGATGTTCCAGCTGGAGTACGCGAGTGTGTGTTAATGGTGAATTGCTTTCATCGCTCGATGTCATGAATGCACGATGGGACTATCGAATTCGTCGGTTGATGTCGGTGATGAGAATGGTCAATGGAAGTAGTCAGTCGATGAAAGTGGTCGATNGTCATGATGGTGGTTGTCGAGGTGGTGATTTCCTGACATGGTATTTTGTCTATAGGGTATTTTTTTTTTTTTGGAATTTTTAGTTTTTTATAGATTTTGGTTGACGGTTATGGTCGTTATATGATTTTTTTTTTTTGAATTTAGTTTTTATAGCATTTTAGGCGAGCTCCAATAATGAGCTTCCGGAATACCATGCCCTGTAAGGTCCTTAGTCAGACTGATCCATTGGGATTTATCTCTTCGACAATGTAAGGTCCCATCCATTCTATGTGGAGCTTCTTAGGTTTTCCTTTGACCTAACTATTGTATAGTAAAGCAAGGTCTCCGACCGACAAATTTTTGTTCTTGATGTTATGGTCATGCCATGCTTTCTGTTGTTGCTTTTGGATTTCTTGGTGTTGTATAGCCATGATTCGGTGTTCTTCCAGCTTACTGAGTTGACATAGTCGGTCCTTCCTTCCTTGTTCGACATCGACATGTAGTATTTCTGCGATAATAGGTGTCTATTGTCGGAAGTGTAGTGGAACTACTACTTCTTTTCCATAGACTAGTCGAAAAGAAGTTTGGTCTGTCGATCGTTTATAGGTTGATCTGTATGCCCATAAGACTGCAGGTATTTTCTCATCCCAGTCGTCCTGGTCAGCATTAAATATTTTATTCAACCCTCTTGTTAATGTTTTATTGAATGCTTCAATTGCTCCATTCGACTGAGGATGATATGTTGTACTCTGACGGTGGTCGATTTGGAACTGGTCGGTTAGGGTTTTTATAGTTTTGTTGACAAAGTGTGTGCCCTGGTTTCCAATCAGGGTTAGTGGACATCCAAATCTAGTGATGATATTCTCATATATAAACTTAGCAGCTATCTCACTAGAACATGTATCGACTGGTTCAGCTTCTACCCATTTAGTAACATATTCCACTGCAGTAACGATATACCTTGCACCTGACCTTTTTGCTAGTATAGGAAATGGTCCAATGAAGTCTATGGCCCAGATTTCAAATGTGAGAATGGGGTTTACTGATATCAAGGGAATTTTTGTACTAGGTAAGGGTCGACCTAGTCATTGACATCTGTCACATCGACTAACAAAATTTTTGCAATCTCTGTGGAGTGTTGGCCACCATAATCCTGATTGTTGGATTTTCTTTGCAGTTGTGTCCACTTGAAAATGTCCTCCTGCAGGTCCATAGTGTGCTTCATGGAGAATGTGGTCTCATTCATGTTCTAGTACACATCTTCTGAGGATATCATCTAATCCCATTTTGTATAAAAATCCATTGATGAGACTGTATGGTGCAGCCTTCATAGCTAAGATCTGCTTTTTCTTGGTGCTCATACCTTCTGGTGCATGTCCATTGTCTAAGAACTGAGATATTTCCTCTAGTTCTACTGGGACTGATTCTATCTGAAATAAGTGTACATCAGGTAAGTCATCATTGAATTTTGTTGGTTCTTCTCCTATGTCGATTCGGGATAGATGGTCGGGATCGACATTTAAATTGCCTGGTCGGACAATGACTTCAAACTCAAATTCTTGGAAGAGAAGTAGCCATCGACAAATCCTTCCATGATGGAGTGGTTTATTGACAAGATGCTTCAGGGCCTGATGGTCGGTATAGAATATAAACAGGTTAGCTAGGAGGTAATGTCGATACTTTTGGAGGGAAAATACCATACCTAGGGCTTCTCGTTCTGTGGTCGAATAGTTTCTTTCAGCCTTGTTTAATTTTCTTCTCCTATAAACTATGGGATAATCCATTCCATCATCTCCTGGTTGAGTTAGGATTGCTCGTATTCCTAAGCCTAATGCATCAATGTGAACATGGAATTTGATCGACCAGTTTGGAAAATTTAGGATGGGGGCTTCGACTAGTTTTCTTTTTAATTTTTCGAATGATATGTGGCATTCCTCTGTCCAGTTAAACTCTTGATCTTCCCTTAATAGTTCTTCCAGAGGATAGTTCATATCTAAATAATATCTTATGAATTTTTTGTAATAGCCTGTATGGCCAAGTAACACCTTGACTTGTTTGGGGTTTACTGGTGGTTTCAAGTCGAGGATAATTTTAATATTGGCAAAGTCAACCTTAATACCTTCCTTACAGACAATGTTCCCTAATAATATGCCTACGGGGGTGACAAATATACATTTCTTGATGTTGAGGGAGAGTTGAATCTGTTGACATCTCTCCAGCATAAGTCGGAGCCATTTGCAATGATCTTTGAGCATGGAGTATATTGTCCAATCATCAAAGTATACTGCCATGGTCTTGTAAATGTATTCTTGAAAATTTTTAACAACAATTCGAGAGAACACTGCAAGTGCATTCTTTAGTCCAAAAGGCATAAATTTGTAAGCAAAGGAACGAAATTCAGACACAAAGGTTTTCTTCTTATGGTCCTCCTTAGCTATTGGTACTTGGTTATAGCCTGAGAATCCATCTGTAAATGAGTAGAATTCATGTCCTGCAACTTCATTCAATATTTCATCTGCATAAGGTGTTGGGAATGGGTCTGTTAGTGTTACTTTGTTTAGTTCCCTGAAGTCGACACAAATTCTTAATTTGGTCGGGTCATGTTTCTTAGGTTTTACAACCATTGGACTTTCCCATTCTGATTGGTCGATAGGGTAGATGATACTTGCTACTAACATGTTATCAATTTCATTTTTGACTATCTCCTTGTATTTGTGAGCGAGTTTATAAGATCTTTTCTTCACAAGTCGAACATTAGGTTTAGTATCAATTTTCATTTCTCCCATTTCATGAACTAAGCCTTTTAGGTCTTTGTAATCTCTAGCAAATACATCTTGGAATTCCCTTAGTAATTTCACTATTTCTATGGTTTGTTGTTCACTCTAGTAGTCTCCAATCTTTGCCATTTTTGGTCGATCATCATTTGAGATGTCGAATTCTTTAGTTTTGACCTTGGCATCTAGCCACTCTGGTGCTTTGGCTTCATTGATCATTCGACTACCTTCTTTGAACTGTGAGAATGTGGCAGGGAAGTCGGCTGCAGTCATTCTGTCAATATCTATTTTGTCTGTCGTTTCGACTTTCAGGATGGTGCAAATAGGTTTTTTTGTTTCGACATGGTTGGATTTCCACCTAAAGATTTTTCCTTCTATGTTTTCATTTTCTAATTGTAATCTTGTCAATTGAGGCTTTAGCTGTGTTTGTATTTTGTTACATTTCCTTATCTGTCAGTGATCTGGTAAGGGTTTATTTTCAGTCGGCTGGATAAATTCTTTAATTTGTTTTGTTGTTTCGACCAAATTTTTATTTTGAGGTATAAAGTTGAAATCTTTAATAAAATTTCCCCTGAGTTCGTGCCTCAAGAAATTTTCACCTCTAGCTTCTTCCATCTTATACCATTTGTTTGGTAATTCAGCTAGGGTTGATGGGAACAAGTGTGGCCATGCTTGTTCATCCTTGTATCCAAGTCTTCTCCACTCCTTTTCACAAGTTTTGATATGATCTTCTGGGTTTTGTCCTTAAGTGAATACAGGGATCTAAGCTTGTTGGGTTAACTTCTTACCTCCAAACCTTTCGACAAAGTAAGTCGAAGCAGTTCTCTAGGTTTGTAGTCTTGTCTGATGGGTATCCCACCATCTAGCAGCCTGTCCTGTAAAAGTTTCAACTAGGGTTTGAAGTCAGCCATGTTCACCAATATTTTTGGAGACTTGTTCGACATGCATGACTATTGACTCCCTTTCCGTATATCTTGGGATTTGTGTGGTATTCAAGTTGGTCGGTTGTAAGGTAGGGTGTTCCCTCATTTTCTTTTCAAATATTTTTGGGACAATGGACACTATGAAGCACTATTGGGTGGGATTTTTCTGTACTTTTTGTATAGCCTAGCACCCTCTTGCTTGTGTTTCATAGTTCTTGATCTCCCAATCGTACAATCCAGCATCGAAATTATAACCAACTAAGTCTTGGTTACCCAAGTAAAGTTCTCCATGGATATTTGGTTCTGTGTAGTATGAGTTGTTGTGGATTTGGTAGAGTTGTTGGACATCGACTTCTTCATCAATAGGTTCAGTCCAAGCTTCCCCTTGAGATGGATGAATGGGTACAATGAAATTTTGTCCATTTTCTTTTAACTTGATGTGTTCCTTATCTAGAGATATGGATGCTTTCATATTTCTACCACAAGGTCGACCGACTAGCACTGGGAAGGAAATGGATCCTTCCTTTGGGTTGATTATTTCAAAATCAACCTTGGTCGAAATTCCTTTTATAGTCGTGTCAACATTTTTCCAGAATCCAATGGGTTCAATTAGGCCTTGGTTGGCTAGTTTCAGGTATATGCCTGACTCATAGAGTCAAGGTCTGCCCATTTGTTCCCAAGTGTCATGAGTCATGATGTTTACTTGTGAGCCGAAGTCAAGCACTACTTGTCGGACATGGTAACCTTCGATTTCCAGGTCGACAAGTGGGTTGGCATCACCTTTGTCTTTTTTATTTAAGCTGCAGATGTTCTTTGTTTGTTTTTCAGAGTTGGTACCTTTTATTTCATACAACAAATCAATAAACTGGGATACTGAATTGTCTGTTTGAATGAGCTGGATTAATTCATTTATTGTGTTAAGTCAACTGTTATGAGCGTTTTCTTGTTGTGCAATTTCTTTGAATACATTAGTTGCCTCTTTGTATATTTTTTTCCTTTAGTGGGTCAAGATAGACATTTTTCTCTTTTATTCTACTGATTTTGGGGTTATCAGCTCCTGTTTTTGTTCCTTGTCGAGTTACAATATGTAAATTGTTGGTGGTTATCACATCATTTTTTTGCACACAGGACAAGACATTAACATTTTTTTCGTATTAATTTTTTCTAACATGGTAGGGCAATCCTCTAGTGAGTGATCCCCTACTCCACAATGAGTACAAAATTTGAGATCAGTTCTGTCCTTGTATGGATAGTCTGCGTACCGATGACCCTCTTAATAACAAGTGAAGCACTAGATGGGTCGACACGGTCGGGTGTCGTGATTCCTAGGGAATTGACCTCTTCCTCCATAGCCTACGCGTCGATTGTCGTACCGGTGCTCATATCATCGACCATCATATATTTGACCATTAGGATCATTTGCTAGATTGTTTTGCTCATTATTCTATGCCACTGCATTCGTTTGGTAGACCGCCTAATAGTTCTGTCGGTTCTTCAGGTTTAATTGACAGTTGGCCATGTTATGACTTTTGGTCTCGTAGATGGCATACCAAGAAGCCTTGTCATTCTTCATATTGAATGGGAAATATTTCTTTGAGTGATCTCCATGCTCCTGGAAAATGTCGCAAAAATCCTTGGTCTATATGAATCGAATGTCTTGTCGGCTATACTCTTTTCGACAGCTATCTTTCGAATGGCCGACCGTTGAGCATTTGGTGCACCAGATCTCCTAATTCTTGAGGCTTAGATCCTTCAGAGACTTTTGTACATTCTCAAGCTATTCTTCCAATCTATGGTCTGTGGGGTAAGCGGGTATGTCTTCATCCATCTCCACCTGAAGAGCTTTCGTTAGCCCATCTTCGTAAGTTTTGAACGTCTCCAGACTAATGTGTCGGCGTACTTTATGAGATAGCCCTAAAAGAAACCATTGGATTAGTAATTGTTCATCTATAACATAATATAGCTAGCTTAGTATGTCTTTCCAACATTTATCGTAGTCGCAGACAGTCTCCCCTGACTTTTGTGATGTGGTTTTGAGTTTTTTCATGGCCAGGTGCTTAGCATCTGGGGTTTTGAAAAATGACAAAAATTGCGCCTTAATCTTGGCTTTTGTCGCTCTGGGTTGTCTTTCCAAAAAGGTCATATACCACATCAATGCCCTTTTCCTTAAGGCACCTGTGAACTATGCCATTTATTTATCCTCGTCTGTAACTTGGTTGGCCTCCCAAGTCGACTCACAGACGAACCAATGTCATCTGGGGTCCTCATCTCCCTCATAAAGAGAAATGTGAGCCGATCCGTGACCCATGTATGAATCAATGTCACTACTCTCAGGAGGTGGTGGTGGTGGAGGTGGGGGTGGTGATGAGGGTGGTTGGGTTATTGGTGTGTTCGTCTCTGTGGAACTCTGGTCGACAGAACTTCCGTTCCCGTTGGTTGTCGATTCTTCGTCGACTTACAGTCATTTGATGTCGACTTCTGCTATTGATCGTCCACTGCAACTATTTGACCGCAGTTTTGAATGTTCTGTTTCTTCTAAAGCTGTATTTGGCGAGGGGGGCACTCCTTCATGTGTTGGTAAGAGAAAGTGGATACTTCGGTGGGAGGGTGCTGCTTGAAAGGTCACCCAGTTTCCTTCCTCTGGTCGACGTATAATCAGGTGTCATCAAGTGTACGTGTCATTCCCTAGTCGAATCCATATACTAAAGTCACCAGCTCATAGCCGGAGGTCTTCTTCGACAATAGTCTGTATTCGATTATGTGGATTCAATGGAGAGAAGGTTGTTCCTTCATTGGGAGCTCTTAATTGGAGAGCTTCTGGCTTCTCTATCCACAATTCTTCCTCCTTAGGGGATTCTTCTTGTTCCACGCCTTCTTCATGTCGTCCATGACCCGACTTTGGCGGACTCTCTTCCCTGTCGTTCTCCCTAGGGTTCCTTCCTCTGTGCAGCTCTAAGGCTCTTTCTTGTCTTGCTTCCCTTCTCTGGTGTCTTTCTTCCCTTTCTATTTTCTTAATGTCTGACATACCTTCGTATGATACTATTCTCTTAGGTTCCCTTTTAGTCAATTTCTCATTACTAGTGACTGGTATCTGCTTCTAGTCGACTAGGATCCACTATACTCTATGTCGACATATGACCAAGTACCCCCCCCCATAGCCTACCCGACGCTTTTTTAGAAAGCCTGAATAGTTCAGTCTATTTTCTTAGGAAGTATTCCCACTCCCTTTCTACAATAAATTTCTTCCACTTCCTCTGCTTCTCTGCCCAGTTAGAGTTTGATGGTTGTTTGTGAAGTGGTGGACGAGGTTAGACGATATGTCCTGCTCCTTTCTCGATCAAGAATTTGAACAGCAAGGTCGGTAGGGAGCACAAAAATTGTTCGGTGAGATCTGTGTAAAATTTTTCCTTGACTTTTTCAACCAAAGTTCTATCTTCAACTATTTGCTCCTCATAGAAGTTGTCGACGATTTTCTCAAACCACTCCGACAAGTTTGTTCTACCTCTGCAGATAAGTTTTTCCAGCAACTGTTGTTCTTTAATCTTGTCCAATTTTCTCATCCAAGAATTTCTTCAAAATTTGGGGTACTGATTCAACAAACTTTTCATGTGTCTCTGTGAAAAATATTTCTTTTTCTTGTGTGACTATTAATTTGTTCCTTTGCGCATAATTCTGCAAATAGTTTGCAACTTTACGTTCCCACCAGTCCTTAATCTCTTGCTCTAGTATCATCTGTCTGCATACATTCCAGTCGTGTACTACCGACAATGGAACCAATGTTGTAATCTCACAGATCACATAAGGTTACCAATAATACACGCTAAAACATATATGAATATAAAATAGAGAAAAGAGATAAGAACAAATAGGCAAATAAATAGATTATATTATATAAATGAGTCCATACAACACAGAGAACTGAACTGAGTTCTCATCTGGTTCAACAGCCTAATATATATGATTTACAGAACAGTTACAAAATAACTACCCATCAGTTTAGTGAACCAACATGACCTTAGGTGGCTGACCTATTCTCTTAGTTTATTTGGCCGACCGACTTAGTGAGTCAGCCCATTGACTTAGTCGGCTGATCGACTAAGTCGGCTCATCAACTTAGTTGGTTGATCGACTAAGTCGGCTCATCGACTTAGTTGGCTGATCAACTAAGTCGGCTCTTGTTCAAGTTGACTTATTGACTTTCTCCTTCTACAGTTGCTAATAAAGGCTTAAATCCACTTCATGATTACTGCCCTTGATGGAAATTCCTTGGCTAATTTTTAAATGATGGTTTGAATCCATTTCTCTTTTGGTCAAATCTTCCCTTTTAATTTCCTTTCCATGTTGTTCGAACTTCTGATTTTCCTTTACTTTTCTCGTAGAAATACATTTCCATTTTGATGGCTTCATCAATTTTGGGTGGATTAACAAACTCAATCCTAGATCGTTGAAACTTTGGGGAAGACTTCCAAGGAAGATTCGAATATTTACTCTTTCATCCTTGATATAATATACACAATTCAAAAATTCAAAAAATGTATGGACATGCTCTTCCATTGAATTTAGTCCCAATTTTAGTTCATTGAAATCTTTCCTCTTGATATCATACTACCTGAAATATATGTAATTTTATTTCAAATACCTTTTTATAGCTGATTTTACCACTCCAGGTGAATCACACTTGTATGGCCTTCCCCTGTCCCTCTGCAAACTCCTTAGATCCCTTGGACCATTTTTTGTCCTTTGATGTTTCCTTGACCATCCCTATAAACATGTGAAAATTAATACACGCGACTTTTAAAACCCTAATCGCGTATATACATCGGGATGTGTGCAAAATATAAATCCTTTTGGAGTTTTCCTTGACTTGGATCCGACTCACTTGACTCCTGGCCTTCCATATGCCTTCAATGTACCAAAGAGTTCCTTATATAGCTTTTCAAAGGGTTAATGAAAGGTCGAATCTGAGCGATCTCAAGGCATAATCATCCAACATGAGGTACTTAGCAAAGTTGTATAACAGAGATAAATTCCTATGGCTTGGGGTACCACAATAGACAGCTTGACTCCAGAAATCAATCCTTTCCAATATGCAATAGAAATCAAATATCTAACACTAAAGGATCAGACCTCGTACCTTATTCTGAACGGTTGAAGTAGATCCTCATTGAGCTTTCCAACATCAGCTTGAATTGATAAATCACTTCCTCAACAACAAGTAAACAAGACAAGCATACTATATATCTTGGTGTTAGATCTATTCTAGCATATATAATCAACAATGTATAAGCATTTGAAATCATCTATGGATAAATTATTCATTCAAACATACATTATTGGACAGGAAAAGATATTTCTATTAATATAAAATTAGAGATTACAATGGATACAACCTCTATCGGCATGTCTGTAAATCAGAGAAACTGAATCCCCCACTTGGGCCTCCACCACCTCAATCCTCCATCTCTCGATAGCAAGCTCACAAGAAAAAGGCAAGCTTGGGAAGAAGAAAAAAGTGCTCCAAGGGACAAAGGGATGTAGACTCAAGCACAAGTTCTGGAAACAATGGACTATAGTTTCTTTGCTCTCAATTCTCTCATATTCCTTCAATGTACCCAAGAGTTCCTTATATAGCTTTTCAAAGGGGTAATGAAAGGTCGAATCCGAACGATCTCAAAGCATATGGAATGCCAGGAGTCAAGTGAGTCATATCCAAGTCAAGGAAAACTCCAAAAGGATTTGGATTTTGCACACATCTGGATGTACACGATTTTAATGGTCAAACCCACGTAAATACGCGATTAGGGGTTTAAAAGTCATGTGTATTAATTTTCACATGTTTATAGAGATGGTCAAGGAAACATCAAAGGACAAAAAATGGTCCAAGAGATCTAAGGAGTCTGCAAAGGGATAGGGGAAGTCCATACAAGTGTGATTCACCTAGAGTGGTAAAATCAGCTATAACAGATGCCCGCTAATGTGTGAAGTCAGAGGGGTCAAACGATGGCTGAAATACATTATAATTCCATCCCAGAAGTGGAGTGATGAAGAATCCCAAATCGAAGACCAGCCACCCAATCAGCATAGTACAATGATACAACTCTGCACATAACTGCAAATACATATAGCAGTCCTGGATACATAAGAGTACAATGGCCATGAATAGGCATGATACAAAATATCACATAAGTGGTCATCGCCACGTACAATATACATAGATCAGAATCTCCATGATGAAGATATACAAAGGATCATGATCTCCATAATCGCTGAAGATATATAATGGATCAAGATCTCCATAATAGCTAGACATGTCTGACATATACTGGAATCAAGTCACGAGAGCTGAAATCTCATGAACACTAACATGATCAAGGAGGTAGCATATAAGAGATGCCACCAATCTGGAAGGTATTCTACACAAACCGCTACAAGTACATGTCCTACTATGTGAATAGAGGTTTCGAGGTCAAACATAGTAGTCCATCGTCTGATTACTGGTCATTGATATATACCGTTAACAGATGTGAGATCACCCATCGATAATTAAAATGGGATTCAAGGTACTACAGTGCAAACTAAAAAGTTTGAATAAATGTGTTGAGGTCGAATACTTGAGAGGACCCATCGATTAGGGAACGTTGATGTATTCCCAAAGACTGTCGATGGAGAGAGAACCTGCCACTGATGACTACAAGTCTCAAGGCACTCAAAAATGACTCTAGATTCCAATCTGTTGAGGCCTAGAAATTCACAGGAAACAATAGTAAGGGATTCTCCCCAGTAAACGTTCCCAACTAGCCCGTGATTGTTTGGTGTAGGGAATCCATCTGGTTTGCAGTCCAGCTACCGTAGGTCAAGTAACAAAAACAAAGGGTTTTACCAGTTGTGGCCCGGTTCACCGTATATATTTTTGTATTTTGACTTTAAGTATGATATGCAAGTGCCTATCTAAGATGCATATTTATAAAAAATGCGAGGAGTGGTCACAATGTGATGCACAGGTTTTTACCTCTCATCTTAGACTCTGTCACACCTAAATCACACACAACTAGAAAAATAATGCTAACTAAGCTATCCCTAGGGAGAAAGATTATTAATTCATGAGTAATGTAATACTGTTCATATGTTAAGATAAATCACAGATAGTTGTTCTTGAAATCAAAACACATAAACATGAATAAAGATATGCACAACAAGATAGCTTGTCAACTATTAAAACATCCATTACTCATAGTGGAAATTATCACAAAATAAACCAGAGAACATTCAAATAAGAACATAGGTTGAGAAAGTTAGAACGCTCTCACAGCTAATGAAACACAGCTAAAAATGAAATAGTTCCCCTTCAACATGGTTCATTTCAACATATTTGAACATTCCACACAGCAGTTTCTCCAACAGGCAAAATTGTAATTTTATTATTGCAGAATGAAGTAGTTCCTCTTACAACAAGTAGTTCACAAGTTTCTCCGGGAAAAATCCCTTCTCCTATCCAATTCTTCTATATTTATACAAAAGAGAAAAACTGTTGGGCTGCCCACAAATCACTCTCGGGCTTCCCCAACGCTTCACCTCCCACACTTTTCTTTCATTAAGTGCTTATAGAATTTACAACATATTACAATAAAACAAATAAAGTGCTTATGAGGAGGTTCCCGCTTGACTATTCAAGAACTTCTCCCATGCTGAAGCTTCTTAGGCAATGTTTTCAAACTCAGAAGGTTCTAAAAAATGAATATTGTTTTCAAATTTAGCAGCATGTTTCCTTATTACTTCGATCTTGGCTGAGCTCAAGTGAAGTTGATCCTCTAGCAACTGTACACTAACCACGGAGTGAGGTACTTCATTTCTCATGGTCTGCTCGTCTAGGGATTTGATGTGTTGAATCCTTTGTTCATCTTCCTAATATCTACTTTGCAACATCTCAAAAAATAGGTTGTGGTCTGGAAAGGTGTCCATTCTCTGTTTGGCATCAACCTGACAACGATTATAAGTAATCAAAAGTCTCCTAAACAACTCTGCACAAGCTCCCTTTGTCTTCTTGGCAGCCTTCTTGAATTCTTCGACTATGTTTATGGCAAACTCTAGTAAATCATAGTCTTTCCTTAGGCCTTGTTGATCTTTTGTTGGTAGATCTACAGGGGTTTCCTCATTTTCTTCTAATCTGGGTAATCTTCCCATCGGGACTTCTAGAATGTCCTGTGATCTATCCACAAAATATGAAGAAGTTTCTAAAATTTCTTCTAGCCTATTGTCTATTTGCACAACCCTACACCTCTCTTCTTCTATGGATACTTGTAGCTACTGCATCTTGCTTCTTTGCGCTTAAACATGCTCCTTGAAAGGCTAAAGGTTAGCTTGTTGTTCTTTGGCTTCTTCTAGAGCTCTTGTTAATGAAGTAACCTATTCTTTAAGCTCTTCATTCTGCCCCTGAGATTGCCTCTTAGACTCCTTCAAGGTAGCTTTCTGTAACTCCAACTCCCCTATATTGCCTAGTAGCTGATCCTTTTCTGTGTGAAGACTTTCACATACCTTCTTCAACTCATCTGTTTCTATCCTTAACCCTTGACATTCCCGCTATAGTTTTTCTATATTTTCTTGGGCTGCCTCTAGAGATCTTTTTTCTACTTGGAGGAATTGGAGCTCTGCTTTTTAAGACTTTATTTCATGTTGCATGTCTTCAAACTTTCTTTTCAATCTGCTACTTTCCTCTCTCTCCCTTCTTAGGGTATCTTTTAGTTGGGCAACATATTTCTTTGACTGTTCAAGATCAGTCATTATCCGATCCACATTGTCCTCAGAAGCATGGATCAATGCTGCTCTAGCTCTGATAGTGAATCTTGGATCCTTGTCTGTCCCATACACCACTGTTGTGTCATTTATCATTTTACCCAACTGCCCCCCAGTCTCGACCTTCCTCTTAGTCCTCTTCACAATTATTTTTCTTTCCCTGTCATAACAAATAGTGTTGAATTCCGGCACCTCCTCCCCTTTCTTCTACTTGAAATGGATTAGTCTTAGGGTAGGAACAATAGCCTGTCCCAATGTGCTACTAGCAGCTTCCTCAGGTTATTGAACATCAGGATTACCCACATCCTGAACCTGTATTTCTACAGGATCGGAAGCTTGTTGCTCTGTCAGTTTTAACCTTTCTGCTTCTTGCTTCCTAAGTTCCTCATTCATTTTCCTTTTCCTTTCCTCTTCTTCAATCTTGGAAGATTATTCTACCTTTTTAACTACTTCTTGTTTAACTCTTCTCTTTTTTTCCTCCTCACCTTTAATCCAGCTTTTGGCTTCCTGTGCTAGCCTCCTAGCATCTTCACCCCTTTTTCTAGCTTCCTCTTCCTCCGCTTTTTTCTGCTCATCTTGTCCTTTCCCACCTTTAGTGGTGATTTTCTTTTTAAATATTCTTCTTAAGGCAGTTATGTTTTCTGCACTGTAGAAAATGGACTCATGTTTATCCCAGTGGCTGGTGTACTCAAAATGTACATTTGCCTCCTTGCAGTGCTCTGCCACTTTATTCCGGGAATCATTCCTATGGAAATTTATTTCCCCAAAATGGAATCTCCCCAATTATTCCACAAATTCATCGGCTTTCTTGACTCTTGTGAACTTATAGCTCCCCAACTTGAATGGTAAGGGAGGATAAGTTGCCTTCTTATGTTCAAATAGAAAACTCCCTATTCCATCTAAGAAGACCTGCCTAACTGCCTCTTTGTGTACCACATAGTCAGTGGCATATTTTGGCAGTAGTGAGGGTGCTCTGGAGCATCCATACATTCTGAAATACAATCCATCCTCTGTTAAGTAGTAATTTGCATATTCTTCAATAACCTGCAACGCTTCCTCCGACATGCAGTTGCACTCTTTTAAGAAGATCAATGTATATAATGGCATGATGAAGCGTTCACACACTTCTCTATAGTGACTGTGGTACTTATGTTCCCACAGTGGCTTGTAAGATGAGTAGACCGGTGTTCTCTCTCGATACCAAATACACCTTAGGTTTGGGAAAGGTTGGTTGTATAGTATGCAATCAATCAGCATAGAGCTCATGTAGAACTCTGATTTTTTTTGGGACACCCCTCCTAATGCTGAAGCAATGTATGGAGAGAGGTTGTTTGATACAATGTTCACCCAGTTGAACACTGTCCCTTGGGTTGCAACATAGAAGATAATAGGCACCCATCCCAACTTAAAACTTTTCCCGTGGGCTCACCCGAAAATCCTATTAAGCATCAAGGAAATGAACCTATAAGGGGTCCTTAGGGTGGCAGTATCATATTCCCCTGATGGCCTAGTACTGAAACTCTTGCCAGGCACGAGCATTCTTTTCATTGTTTCAACTAGGTCCAGATTAATTTTCTTTAGCCAGTCTTCAGTCAAGTATACTTGGGCCTCTGGTAAGTGGTAGGTTAGTGATACGTACCCAAGGCTATAAGCAACATAATCATGTTTGTCAACATTTTCCAAAATCATGGTGGTTACATCTACCCTGGGAAGAATCCATCCAATCACCTCTGAGCATGGTAAAATATCAGGTCTGGTAGCAACTCTCATCAATGCATATCTCTCTATATTTTCATATATGGTTTCCTCCTCAAAACCTGTGTCAGGTACCTTTTGGTGTGTTATTAGTCTATAGACTTCCCCCCATTTATATTCAGGTTCCACACCCACTATGTATCTGGTGTCTTCATAAGTGTATTCAACCTTGGTGATAATTTCAACCTCGGGTTCCTATTCTACTATAGGAGCCTTCTTCTTCTATCATTTAGACATATCAAATTCTGAAGAATTTCCTTGTCATACACAAAATCCTTTAGGTTGTGTTGAGCCATTCCTAAATAATATTCAAAGAAAGGGAACAAACTGTATGAGCATTTTACCTCGTTTAGGCCAAACATGAGTGCAGCTATGAAAACAAACAAACAATACTCAAAAATCAAGTGTTCTTGTACAAAACATAGTTTGCCGAAAAATCTAAGACCATCCCATGAGAAAAGAAAAAAAAAATTGCACAATCGCCTCAAAATACCATGGCCTCTCTAAAATGAAGAAAATCCCCCTCGGCACTACGAGATAAATCATCCACATTAACAAACTTATCCTAGGTGAGTATAACCAGAAAACGTGACCATGGTCCACAAGAAATGTGAGCAACCATACTAGGGAACCAAAACCTCAGTATCTTTGAAATAAACAAGGAAACGCCCTCCTTCTGCGACTGACAAGGAACTACCCTCCCCGTATGGCCATACACAGACTGGGGGAAACTAGTGCAGACAGCATAACGCCCGTTCTTCCTGGTTTCCAAAGCAGTAGAGTGTGGGTTGCAAACTCATAACAGCCACGAATTTAATCCTCAAGCAAAACAAAACCCCCCCACCGGGAAGCCATACCGCCTATATAGATTATATATATGTGCTGAAAACAGAAACTAGGTATCCACTAACCGTAGAGGAAACGAACTAACCAAGGGAGACAAAATAAATTTGACCATTTGAATGGAAAAGGTAGAACAGGAATCAAGGCCTACCTAGCAATGCGTTGTGCGACTGGTCGAGAAAAATCCGCAAACCTCCATGGCGGAGCCACCTAGGACCGAGGTACCGATAGTGAGTATGATGGTCTACTCAAAACGATAGCAAGGGAAATTCGTAAAACAACAATAAAAAATAATAAACCCCAACCCCAATATATGCGCCCCGATTAACAAATAATTGGTAGGAAAAATAAACCCATCGGGTGGCAAAATGATTACGGGATCGGCGATCCTGTTAGTAGCATCTCCGCAATGGCGGATGATGAAATGGCTACGAGACCCACAGTGCCATCATCAAGAGAAACAAATAAACATTTGTATTAGAGTTCGCAAGACTAAGGACTTGGACCAATAGTTGGTTGAAGAGCCACAATGGTGGAAACCATAAAGGCACCGAGTTTTGCAGACCAATCAAAATCAGGGGTAAAAATAAGCATGAGTTCGGCAAAAAATATCTGTCAAGCAAAAAAAAAATCAAACTACATCGGAAGGATAGTGCTTTCCAGAGCCACAACGGCGAAATTTCAGAGCCTAAGGATCTGCAAATCAAAACGACGGGAATCAGAAGAGGATAATACAACCATCAGGGAACTTCACAATACATGATCCGCAACGGTGGAAAATGTAGAGAAAAAACGTTTCAATGGGATCTTAATACAGCCACCGATAAAGAAAAATAAATAAAGCGTGTCAAGGACCAATGACCGTTGGATCGGACCTGATTTCTTGTTACTTCTCCACAACAGCAGGACTGCAGTTAATTGCATTTCTGACTCAAGAGTCTCAAACACTTCCGACGGTAGGGAAAAAATCAATACAAACCGTAAAACAACAATGGCATAAAATTATTTCTTGAGCAAACATCAAATAAAACCAAGGAGCTGAACAAAAATGAAATAAAAGGAGGGTCCCAAAATTTTTTGAATTTTGGGAAAATGTTGCAGCTGCAACAATTGGCAACTACCTAGTGAATCCCAACTTTCTGAATCAACTTCTTCCCATTAAAATACTGTTTAATCATTTAACTCATAATTTCAATTATTCTAGATGCTTTTATTCCTAAAATGGCAAACACATGCACTTAAATCATTGATGACAGTCCATTCTTTGGAAATGGGAACACCAAAATATTCAAAGTCCGGATAACTGTTTTTAGGCTTAGTAGGTGGGTTTTATTTTACCTTTGTCTTTGGGTAGTTTCTAGCTTGGACACCACAGGATCGTAACATATGGTACACAAAACTATTCATTTGTTCCTCATTCCCATGCCAATTGCACTTTTGTTCCTTTTGAACTTTTGTTATTTTGAGTCCTCCATATGCCTTTCTCTCTGAATTTTATTCAGGCTTTTCTATCCATAGTGTCCTTTTGTGTGAGAAACGTATTTACTTTTCAGCTCACGGACGGAGAAGAACTTTTGGTAGATTGATATTCACATTTCTAATCCTTTGTTTTGATATGTATTTCTTCTTTTAGGAGTTTTGACTCTTAACAGCCTTTAGGCTTTTAAAATCATGACATGGGATCATTTATATATAATAGATTATTTACCTTGCTTCCTCTTCGTGGGTACTTTTCTATCACCCCCTAGGACGTCTTAGATGTGAAATGGATGGAGCCTCGAAATAGTATTCCATACCTTTTAATTCTGATTTATTTTCAGGGGTTAAGCAGGACTTCAATGAGTGCATAGCGATTTAGGAAAACTACTTACTAGAAGAAATTCTATCATTTCAAACAAACACATAGTCTTATCCCAAATATTTCAGTTAATTGAGAACCCTGATGCTTTCCATGAAACCAAAAGTTTGCCTCTTTTATTAAAAAACAAACCAAAATTACTAGAAACAACAGCGGTAAATCAAAGTGAAAACTACATCAAATTATTTATGTACAAGGTCATCAAATCAAAGTAAAACTTGAGAACCAACCACTACCTGGTCAGTCCTGTGCCCACCCCAAAAAATCTATCACCTTATGAGTCTAGAGGCTAGGCTTGATCACAGATGTGAAATACCTAACCATTATCTAATTCTGCTATTTTTGAAATCGAAACTGTGTCTACCAATTTACAATCAATCTCATCAGCCCGTGAACATTGAAGGAGATTAGGCTGAGTGTTAGTCATATTGTTGGCTTCTTCTGATGCCAGATGTCTTAGTTTAAGCTCCATTAGATAATTCCCCAAAACAGAATTTGTTGGTTCCTTTTCTTCTTCCAACTTGGTGATAGTATGTTTCATGTAAGGTTCCCTTAAAACTTTGATCCGACTTGGGACCCCTTTATGAGGAAACCATAAATGTGACCAATCTGAAGCAAAATACCCCTTTAACCTTGCGGACCAGTCTTAGTTCAGAATAATTCCATACCCATCCGGTATGTCTTCCACCACAATATCAATAAATTGACATATCTTTTCATTTGCAGATAAACGAATGAGAACATTCTCCATTTCCCTAGCTACTTTGACACTAGTTCTGTCTAATTGAGTAACTTCCCAAGCAGTAGGTTTTGGCTACCCATTAATTTTTTTGCAAAATGCGAGTGGCATAACATTCACTAATGATCCAGAATCTACTAAACAATTATGCACCTTATGGTTCAAAATTTCCAGAGTCAAAAGGAAAGGTGGGGTTTTAAACCTAGCTTTCCCTTCCCCAATTGATTCAGCATCTTCCTCCACGGGATGGTTTTCGATGGGTATCTCTTCCTCAGGCTCTTTAGTCCTTTTAGTATTTTCTTTGTTAACACCTACTTGGTCTTCCATAGGCTTAATAGGCTTGTTGATTTGCTTCAGATCTTGGTTGATAATGGTGATTTCAGGTACTTTGTCATCAACATTGTTCTTTGGTTGTTTCCTGACATTCTCTTGCAACTTCATAATCTTTGGGATCATTGAATTGTCTTTATTCACCAACTCTAGGTCCTTTGTTGTCATTGGTATATTCTTAGGTTTTAGAGTACTTTTTTCTGTATCAAACAGCGAGACACAATCCCATAAAAACATGGTATCATTCTCTTGTTTTTCTATGGTCTTAATACCTTTTTCCTCTTCATCACTGTCCTCAGTTAATTTAGAATCCAAAAGCTGATTCATCACCAATGTCATTGAATTTAACCATTGAGGACAATCCTTTTTAGAATGGGGTTGTTGGTGAAAAGTGCAAAAATTATCCATCCCCACCTCTATTAAATTCATTGATGTTGATCCGTATGGAGGAAGTTTGGGTTGGTTGTTATCCTCTCTTTTTTTGTAATAAGGCTTATATGCTTTATGAGCTTCTTTTTCCTTCTCCAAATCTATTATTCTATTGGAAAGATTTTGCATCATCTTTAACATCCCCTCAAAATCATGTGATTGCTCCTCTTTAGTTTTAGACAACAATAAGGCTCTTTTCCCGGAAGTTTTTCCTCCAAATTGCTCGGGATAATATTTTATAATTTCTTTTTCAGCCTCTACTCTTTCTGCTTCTTCATAAGTATCTGCTAACGTAGGCTTAACTTGAGCTTTTGCGAACATATCCAAGTCAAGACCTAAATCTGAGGTATAATACTCAATTAGAACTTTATCAGAGGGCTTATCAGTTGCAAAGAAGTTTTTGAGGTAAGCAGAAAATCTTTGAGTAAAATTGTGTACCTTTTCTTTCCTTTCTTTTTTTAAAGCACCTAAACCTTTCATTAGTGTTGCATGCGTCTTTTGGGCTGCATACTTACTTATAAAAATCCTTTCAAAGATATCCCAGTTCGAGATAGAGTTTGCAGGCAAACCAAAGTACCATGATGCTGCTGCTCCTTTTAGGGTGTGTGGAAAAAGTATGCAAACTACATCCTCATGTTCCTCAGCCCTTAATCCTTCTATCTCCAAATAGAAACTTTGTAAATGGTCATCTACTATAGCCTTCTCATTTGGATCAAAATCAGGCAGAAACTTCTCAAAAGCTTGAGGTAAGTCATGCAACGGAGGTGTTAACTTCAAGGGTGATCTCGCTTTCCAAGCCAGTGGTGGATATGGTGGGTTAAGTGGCTTATTCGCATTTACACCTGCCATGATGTTATAGCTGATTTCACCACTCCAGGTGAATCACACTTTGTATGGCCTTCCCCTGTCCTGCTGTAGACTCCTTAGACCCCATGGACCATTTTTTGTCCTTTGATGTTTCCTTGACCATCCCTAAAAACATGTGAAAATGATACACATGACTTTTAAACCTATAAGCACATATGTACACGGGTTTGACCACTAAAACTGCATACATCGGGATGTGTACAAAATCCAAATCCTTTTGGAGTTTTCCTTGACATGGATCTGACTCATTTGACTCCTAGCCTTCCATATGCCTTGAGATAGCTCAGATTCGACCTTTCATTACCCCTTTGAAAATCTATATAAGGAACCCCTTGGTACATTGAAGGCATAAGAGAGAATTGAGAGAAAAGAAACTATAGTCCATTGTTGCTGGAACTTATGCTTGAGTCTACATCCCTTTGTCCCTTGGAGCACTTTTGTGTTCTTCCCAAGCTTGCCTTTTGCTTGTGAGCTTGCTATCTAGAGATGGAGGATTGAAGTGGTGGAGGCCCAAGTGGGGGATTCAGTTTCTCTGGTTCGCAGACATGCCGACAGAGGGTGTATCTTGTAATCTATGATTTATATTAATAGAAATATCTTTTCCTATCCAATAATGTGTGTTTGAATAAATATTTTATCCATTGGATTATGTCAAATGCTTATACATTATATGCTAGAATAGATCCAACACCATGATATATAGAATGCTTGTATTGTTTACTTGTTGTTGAGGAAGTAATATATCAATTCAAGCTGAAGTTGGAAAGCTCAATGGGGATCTACTTCAACCGCCCGGAATAAGGTACAAGGTCTGATACTTTAGTGTTAGACATTTAATTTCTATTGCATATTGGAAAGGATTGATTTCTAGAGTCAAGTTGTCTGTTGTGGTACCCCAAGCCATAGGAATTTATCTCCGTAACACATGAGTCTAGGTGGAGAGTGAGGAGGTGAAGGAATAGGAGTATGCACAGGAGAACAGTAAGGGGTGTTTGGGCCTACTTGATTCAAAGGATGAACAAATTCCTATAACGCTACTTCTACTAACTCTTCCAAATCTCCAACCAACACTAAATCTTCCAAGATGGGATGATCTTTCTTCTTGTATTCTCTTCGGGGAAAATCAGGGATAGTGGCTAATCCTCTAATACTCTTTACATAAGCATGTGTGTGTCTTCTCAGATAATTTACTACTTGGTTTTCCATAGTGAACAAATGTTCTCTACACTCTTCAGTATTTGGTTCAGGAAATAAACTACTTTCAAAACTATCACTTGTGGAGTAATTTTGAGGAAATGTATTTTCCCGGACAGCCATGCACTGGTGGCCCTCCTTCTAGTGCCAGAAACTGGTGAGGCCTAGAAATTCGCAAGAAACAATAGCAAGGGATTCTCCCCAGTCAGAATTCCCAACTATCCCATGATTATTTGTTGTAGATAATCTGTCCGGTTTGCATTCCGGCTACCGTAGGTCAAGTAACAAAAAAAAAGGCTTTAACGGTTGCGGCCCGGTCCACTGTATATATTTTTTTATTTTGACTTTAAGTATGATATGCAAGTGACTATCTAAGATTCATATTGATAAATAATGTGAGGAGTGGTCACAATGTGATGCGCAAGTTCTTACCTCTCATCTTAGACTCTCTCACACCTAAATCACACACAACTAGAAAAACAATGCTAACTAAGCTATCCCTAGGAAGCAAGATTATTAATTCATGAGTAATGTAATACTATTCATATGTTAAGATAAATCATAGATAGTTGTTCTTGAAATCAAAACACATAAACATGAATAAAGATATGCACAACAAGATAGCTCGTCATCTGTCAAAACATCCATAACTCATAGTGGAAATTATCACAAAATAAACCAGAGAACATTCAAATAAGAACATAGGTTCAGAAAGTTAGAACGCTCTCACAGCTAATGAAACACAACTAAAAATGAAATAGTTCCTCTTCAACATGGTTCATTTCAACATATTTGAACATTCCACATAGCACTTTCTCCAACATGTAGAATTGTAATTTTATTATTGCAAAATGAAATAGTTCCTCTTATGTTGGCTTAGATGTGCATAAATGGGTTTACTTTATTGTACCAACAAAACCCCTAGCTCACTAGCCCTTTTGGCAACAGACCGTAGAACAGCTTGAAGTCTCACTCGAAGTGATCCTAGATGGGGTGGCTGAAGAATCACGTTTCCTCAACTAGGTTCTGCAGCATCCTAGGTTCTTTTGACTCTACTTAACTAGATAAATCTCTCTACAAGGACTGGTTCTCTCCTCCTAGATGACTCTACTACGGGACTGGCTCTTATCACATCGCAGCTTCTAGGACAATGTGCAAACTTAATCTTCTACTCAACTCTTATCCTACGATATCTCATACCGCAGTTCCTCCGACAGTACGATATCGCCTTTCTGTGCCATGATATTTCCTACAGTAAGAATTAATATGCTCATCAACTCTCAAGGTCCAGAGGCTTCCTTTCTGGGTATAATAGCTCAGTAACCTTCATCAAGGTGTTAAACAACTTCTCTTAAGCTTCTACAGTTTAACATGCTTAACATCA
Source organism: Pseudotsuga menziesii (assembly GCA_001517045.1). Taxonomy (NCBI): domain Eukaryota; kingdom Viridiplantae; phylum Streptophyta; class Pinopsida; order Pinales; family Pinaceae; genus Pseudotsuga; species Pseudotsuga menziesii. Next base: position 1,167,666 of record LPNX010721471.1, on the reverse strand, counting down.
ATCACACTCAACTCACTGAACTAAATATACAGAAGTCACTTAATACAGTAGCTGCTACTGTTATGAATCAAGCACTGATAAACTCATATACAGAGTACTCGACACATTAAACTTGCATTTAACCTTCTATGTTACTGTAAACTGAAGGATAGCATACATGCATTCATTAACTGATAAGAAACACTCATGTAACGAATAACAGATAGAAAATAAGTATAGCACAATCACATGAAACAGTTGCACAACACACGGATTTTACGTGGTTCACTTCCAGAGAGGAAGCTATGTCCACAGGAACTGTGTTTATATTATATATTGAGAGAGTAACACAGTTCCTCTGCAACCTCTTATGTATCTTGATATCTTCTGGGGAACTCCACGCACTCAGCTAGGAGCCCTTCTCTCTTAGATATCTTCTATTCCTATTATGCTTTCTTCTTACAATATATTCTCTCTCTCTCTCTCTCTCTCTCTCTCTCTCTCTCTCTCTCTCTCAATCCCTACGGATTGTTACATTCATGCTCAAGGAGTCAGCTGGTGGTTACAGTAAGATAACTATAGCTTTAACAACAGAACCAGAGCTCGACTCTTTCTCAATGTCTTACACAATAGACGACCAACTAACTAGCTGACCATCTAACTTTCTAACCATCTAGCTATCTATCTCTCTAACTGTCTGGCTAGCTTATCTATCTCGCTAGATAACCCTTCATAATACAAAATACATGCTTAAATAGGTGGCCCGAAGGTATCACCGTGATATAAAACTATGGGCCTATCCCAATAGTAACCCAAAACCCTAACTGTGATAGTCGGCCTATCTCTACTTTGAACTACCACTTACTAGTCACACTGCATCTTTCTATAGTCTTCTGCGATTTTTGGCGCTGATCGTGGGTATGGGAACCACTTCCTCGGTTTCTCCCCTTATGTCCTTTGTCTTTAATACCTCGGCCTATTGCTCCTTCTCCATTCATGAGGGTAGATGAGCCCTCATGTCGTCGTCGCTACCTTAAATGCAGTGGTTGAGCTCTCTTCTCGGCCGCTTCAGGTACTATTTCCTTTGACTTTCTTGTTTTGATATAGCAACTTCTCCTATAGCTACGAGGTCTTTCTCCAACATCTTACAACAGGTAGTTCACAATTTTCTACGAGAAAAATCCCTTCTCCTATCTAATTCTTCTATATTTATACAAAAGAGCAAAACTATTGGGCCGCCCACAAATGACTCTTGGGCTTCCCCAATGCTTCACCTCCCACACTTTTCTTTCATTAATTGCTTATAGAATTTATAATATATTACAATAAAACAAATAAAGTGCTTATGAGGAGGGTCCCACTTGACTATTCAAGAACTTCTTCCATGCTGAAGCTTCTGAGGCAATGTTTTCGAACTCAAAAGGTTCTAAAAAATGAATATTGATTTCAAATTTAGTAGCCTAATTTCTTATTACTTCGATCCTGGCTGAGCTTAGGCGAAGTTGATCCTCTAGAAGTTGTACACTAACTGCGGAGTGAGCTACTTCATTTCTTAGGGTCTACTCGTATAAGGCTTTGATGTGTTGAATCCTTTGTTCATATTCCTGATATCTACTTTGCAACATCTCCAAAAACAAGTTGTGGTCTGGAAAGGTGTCCATTCTCTGTTTGGCATCAACCTAACAACGATTATAAGTAATCAAAAGTCTCTTGAAGAACTCTGCACAAGCTCCCTTTGTCTTCTTGATAGCCTTCTTGAATTCTTCGGTTGTGTTTATGGAAAACTCCAGTAAATCATAGTCTTGCCTCAGGCCTTGTTGATCTTTTGCTGGTATATCTATAGGGTTTCCTCATTTGCTTTAATCTGGATAATCTTCCCGTTGTTGAAATATTGTAACTTCAAAGAATATTCTATATGTATCTTTTTGTGGTCCCCGATGGTCCTACCGAGAGAACAACTTGTATTACATTGTACCTCGATGCTCCTAATTGGAAGAACTAATAAGAGTCATGAGGTAGTTCCCTCTAATTGTAAAGGTGGGTCATCAATACCCTAGTGTGGTTACTTGAGCCTACATGTGTAACTCGAGCCTACATGATTTAAATCGATCCTACATGTCGGATGAGTTAACTTAAGTGAACGGATGAATATAAATAGAGGTGTAGCGCTCCTCATTTGGAGCACACACTCTCACTTGTGTAGTGCATTAGTGGAGAAGAGAAGAGTAGTTGGAGAAGGAGGAGGATCAGGCTTTGATCTCCTTGTTGTTTTATCTTTTATATTTTTGGGGCATCTATATTGAGGAAGCTTTTGCTGGGTTTTTCACTTTAGGGTTTTCCTAGGATAAATATGTGTTGTTCTTATGATACTGTTTCTTTCAACGATCCTATTTATATGCTTTAGTTATGAAAATGAAATGCCAAAATACTGATGTTCTAGCTTAGCATATGAAAATTTAACATGGTATCAGAGCTAACCTGAACAAGACAGCTTTCACAAGGTGAAATAGCTCTCTCTCTCTCCCCGGAAAGAATTAGGGTTTTCGGAAAAAAAATTGAGTCTCGGAAAACTGCTTGCATAGAAAGTTGTGCCCTCCCAGACCGCATATTTTGAGCCTAGAATCAAGTTTTTTGGATGTGCGAATCTCTGGAAAAGTCAAACCCTAGTTTGACAGCTGCACTAGAAAACTGCTATACATGAAAACTGCAGAAACTGAATCTTGCAAGTCTATACTCTTATGTATCTGGGACTGCTATATGTATTTGCAGTTATGTGCAGAGTTGTATTATTGTACTATTCTGATTGGGTGGTTGGTCTTCCATTTGGGATCCTTCATCACTCCACTTCTGGGATGGACTTATAATGTATTTCGGCCATCTTATGACCCCTCTGACCTCACACATTAGGGGGCATCTATTATAGCTTATTTCACCACTCCAGGTGAACCAAACTTTGTATGGCCTTCCCCTATCCTGCTGCAGACTCCTTAGATCCCATGGACCATTTTTTTTCCTTTGATGTTTCCTTGACCATCCCTAAAAACATGTGAAAAATGATACACACAGCTTTTAAACCTATAAGCACGTATATACACGGGTTTGACCACTAAAACCGCGTACATCGGGATGTGTACAAAATCCAAATCCTTTTGGAGTTTTCCTTGACATGGATCCGACTCATTTGACTCCTGGCCTTCCATATGCCTTGAGATCGCTCGGATTCGACCTTTCATTACCCCTTTGAAAAGCTATATAAGGAACCCCTTGGTACATTGAAGGCATAAGAGAGAATTGAGAGCAAAGAAACTATAGTCCATTGTTGCTGGAACTTATGCTTGACTTTGCATCCCTTTGTCCCTTGGAGCACTTTTGTGTTCTTCCCAACCTTGCCTTTTGCTTGTGAGCTTGCTATCTAGATATGGAGGATTGAAGTGGTGGAGGCCCAAGTGGGGGATTCAGTTTCTCCAGTTCATAGACGTGCCGACAAAGGTTGTATCTTGTAATCTCTTATTTATATTAATAGAAATATCTTTTCCTGTCTAATAATGTGTTTTTGAATGAATATTTTATCCATTGGATTATGTCAAATGCTTATACATTATTGATTATATATGCTAGAATAGATCTAGCACCATGATATATAGAATTCTTGTATTGTTTCCTTGTTGTTGAGGAAGTAATATATCAATTCAAGCTAAAGTTGGAAAGCTCAACGGGGATCTACTTCAACTGTCCGGAATAAGGTACGAGTTCTTATCCTTTAGTGTTAGACATTTAATTTCTATTGCATATTGGAAAGGATTGATTTCTGGAGTCAAGCTGTCTGTTGTGGTACTCCAAGCCATAGGAAATTCTCTTCGTAACAGAATTGGCGACTCTGCTGGGGAGTTCCTAGTAGTTGTCTTTTGGGGGTTGTTTTATCGGCATTCAATGAATTTGAATTGCTCTTTCTCTCTTGTTTCTGTGTCGGGTCTGGGGGCATGTATGCTTGGTAGTTTCTGATTGGTGTGAATTTTGTCTCGGCTTGTCTATTTGCCTTGATTTTATGCACCTTTCTTCATGTATGTGAGTTTTTAACTCACAGTCGCGTATACACACAGGTTTCTCTTCGATTTCCGCGTATACACGCGAGTTTACTACGAGCAGTCGCATATGCCTTTGCTTTTTCCTTTTTGTGGAAGTTAAATGGTTGCTGGGTGAATTTTGATATTTGTTGAGTCTCCTTTGGCACTGCCTGAGTCTGTTTATACCTCTGTTTCTGACCAGAAACGTTTTTTTTAGGCTAATTTTTTTCTTTTTAAGAAGGTTCTTGTCATGGAATTTTCGATTTTTTGTTTGAGATTAATGCATTAGAGTTCTATTACCTTAGTGATTTTCTTTAGTGCTGTTTATGTGTGCTTGCAAATTCTAGGGGTTGTAGAATCATTCTTTTGCCTTTTGCATCTCATTTTATTTCAAAAAATCCAAAAACATTTGCTTATCATCATGCATTGCATTTTGCATTTTGCATTGTACTTGCACTAGATTTGCTTTGGAGTATTAGTTAGGACTTCATATAGGAAAACTTGCATTCATCATTTGAAGAAAAATTGTGCATTTCACGTAGTAGCATACACTATTTTCATGGACACAATGCATTTGCATTGATTGTTAGGTGTGCATTTTACTTCATGTTGTGTCATAACACCATTAGTTGCATGACCATATCCCATTTTTTAGTAATAAATCCAATTACAATCAACACTAAATTAAAATGAACTACACTCTTTTCGGTTATAGGGTGCACCAACAAGCTTAGGTTTTAGGATCTTGGAATAGTTCATTGTAAGTCAATTCTCCAAGATCACTAAACAACAACATGTATGTGTCTGTCCAGGTGAGTGTGTGATATCCTTGGTATAACCAATGTTTCTCAGGATCCTCCTCCCAAAAGGGAGTTAAGCATGAGGCAGTGTGAGCGGTTATTGATTGGGATGACCCCTAGTCATAATTGAGTAGCACCAGAGATATTTCCAGGATTGTATTCGTATCTGGGGGCTCTTTCGAGAGTTTTGGGGTTTGCTACCCTGCCCATATAGTCAATCCCGCCTGCGCCTGTCCACCTGAGCATTGATTATATTGAGGTGACCTTAGTGGCCTTACCTAGGATATCGAGGGGGTACTTTGTAGGGGTTATTATGTGGGTGTCCTGGCCAGGTTGGGGTCAGACAGCATAGTCGCTTTACACATTGAAGCTGAGGACCATAATAATTGGTTACGTACCTCCGCTTGTTGTGTATGAGAGTCTCAAGCCTCTCCTATTTGAGAAATACATGCTTCATTCGGGAGCTCACTTATCCAGCCCTTGTTTGCTTTCATTTGGAATTATATTTTATTAGTGATTTCTCTGTACACGATAGTTCTCCTAGGGTTTACATAAATAGAGAGTATTTTTTACTTTTTGAGTCATTATGGATTCGGGTGCGGCTCCTCACCATTCTCATCGTTTAGCGGGACTTCTACCTTCTACTTCTCCTCCTCCTTTGGGAGAGAGACCTAGAAAGTCCAGGAGGACTATTTCGCACATTGATTCACACACCATGGGAGACCATTTAGAAGGTATTCCTGAACCACCTTCTCCCATCCGTGTAGACGATGGGGAGTTTACTCCTACTTATGATCCTTCACCTGACTTGGCTGATTTAGGTCCTATAATTTCTGAGATAGGAACCATGCATGATAGACCTACTCACTCTAGGGTTGATTCCCCATTGACGCGTTACCGGTATGGAATGCTGGAGGACGCTGAGATGCATTTTGAACCCGCCAGCACTAGCTATGGTAGTTATGGTATGTCTGGTTTTCCTACACATGATTTGGCATTTCATGTTGAATCTGACTTCGATCCTAACACTATGCCTGGGGGCACTCTCATTCCTTACCATGTAGAGAGGTTTGGGAGCACTAGTCACATTGCACCTTACGTCCTAGTGGTGGAAGTTACATCACATATTCCTCCTAGGTCTAGGGTTAGTGATCCTATTAGGATACCAGATCCGAGACGACTGATGATAGGGAATAGTACGCACTTGATTACTCAGATCCCTTCATCCTCTATCCCTAGTTCTTCAAATGTGCACCCTCCACCTTATTCATGTGGTCCTTCGAGTCGGCACATGGCTATGAGTTAGGTCCGTACTGTGGTGACTAGACCGATTGTGTCTCAAGTTTACATACCGCCCGTTGCTTCGAGAGGTTATGTTCATTCTTCTAGAGGTCATGTTACTACTTCTGGGGTGCATATCCCTACTTCTGGTATGTATATTCCTACTTCCAGAGCGTATCTTCCTACCTACGGAGTGTTTCATGGGGCATCGCATGTGATGGCCTATGGACCCTATTATGGAATGCAGTATGGATAGGGTTCTTCACCTTATGGAGGTGGGTATCAACAACCTCCTTACTCTCCTAATTATGGCTTTGTAGCTCATAATAGTCAAGGCCCACCACACTATGGTGCTTCCATGCCACCCTATACGGGTTATATGGGAGGAGGGAACTATGGCCAAGGCCATGGTGATAATCAGACCTATATGAATTAGGGATCGGTCCATTGACCTCATCATCCTAGGCTCCCTTTCCTCGTGATGCTCAATCTTCTTGACTTGTTGAGATTAACAAATGATCATGTAGCTCATGACCCGGCTTGGCCAGCTGTCCCTACCAAGCTTCCTTCGGACATACCTAAGTTCGAGGGAAAACCGGGAGAGGATCCGAGCGAACACGTTACTACGTTTCACCTATGGTGCTCTTCGAATTCATTACATCAGGACTCAATCCATTTGAGATTATTTCAACGCACCCTTACAGGGCCTGCCGTGAAATGGTATATAGAGTTACCTAGGGGAGCTTTCACTTTGTTCGATGACCTTGCGATGACTTTTCTTAATCACTTCCAGTTACCAGTGCATTATGATGTTGGTACTGAACTCTTGTCAACATTTCGGTAAGATAAAGCCACACATATCTCTGATCACATTCAAGAGTGGCGTAGACAGAAGAGGTTAATTAAAGCCTTTATACCGCTAGAGTTCCTCCTTGAGTAGTTCCTCAAGTCATTATTGTCGTATATAGTGAAGGATGTTTCTACATCCGGAGTGCAGAATGAGGAACAAGCGATTTTTAGGGCACAGGAACTGGACTTGATCTATGCTCAGTCCGGTTTGTTATATGAGATTATTCCCAATGCTCCGTGTTCCAGTTTCAACCCCAAAGTCAAGCCTGGACCACATGCCGATGGCATTGTGGGTTGTGAAAGTGTGAAACCTATGGATTCGGTTTCAAAAAAAGTTATTCAATTGTCAATCAACCAATCTACTTTGGGACAAGCTATGGCTTCGTCTCAACCCACCCAAACGGTGAGTGTACTTTCTGTGCAATCGTCGGACCAGAAGGGTAACCAACGGCCCGGACGGAATAGGAAAAAGGGTAAAAATAATCATAAGGGTGGGAATAAGAATGAAAATACTAATAGTAATGACAAGAACGACCGAAATGCTGGGGGGGACAAGCAATCTAAATGTAAGGTTAAGTTCCCTTGCAATTTATGTAAGGACGATCGCCTCACTTACTTATGCCCTCGTATTAAGGAAGCTTCGAGATTCTTGGCATAGGTCCCAGCTGTGCTAACTAACCCTTTACCACACAATCAAAATATGAACTTGAAGTCCCATGACCATTCTGGTAGTGATCAAGATCCACCGGAGACTAGTGGTCGTGGTTGCATTAACATGGTTTGTGCTGCGAAAGTTATGACCCATGTGAAAGATTATGGTTCGTCACAACCCAGCCTAGGCAAAGATCCTGATCCACCAGGGTCACCTTTGCATATTGAGAAACCTATGGATAAACCTGAGACTGTACCTCGCATTCCTAAGGGAGTCCTTAAGCGTTCAGGGAATAATCCAAATGCCCGAGCCGCCTAGAACTATTCAGTTGTCGAGGATTTGGGCCACACTCCTTGTGTGATGTCTGCATTGGAAGTGCTTCAAAGTTGTCCTTCGCAAAGGAAGGTGTTGCTTTCTTCGCTTGGTGTGAACGATGATGATTCTTCCTCCGTGATCAAATTTGAAACCGCAGGACTTCAGCCTCACTTGCCCTACTATGTGTCTCTTTTGATTCACATAGAATGTCTTAATATGATCATCAAGAGTACTATGATTGATGAGGGCGTTGTTGCTTCTATGGTGTCTTTATCCTGCTGGAAGGGTCTCGGTTCCCCTAAGCTATCTAAATCAGTGACCATGTTAACTGCATTCGATGGGAGATCTTTTAGGCTGCACGACATCCTTCCTTCCCTCAAATTCCATTTGGGAGGGAAGACCATTGCAATAGAGGTCGAGGTGGTTGATATTCCCATTAACTACAATATCTTGCTGGGTAGGAACTAGATGTACAGTATGCAAGCCGTTGCTTGTTCCCTGTTCCGCGTTGTATGCTTTCCACATAACGAGAAGATCATAATGATTGATCAAATGACATTCAAGAATCCGTCTGTTACCGCATCTTCGGGAGCTTCGATCCTGATCATTGAAAATTCTTAGCTGGCAACTGGGAGTGTGGGTGTAGGTATGTATCCATCCCTCATGGGGAGCTTTAGTTGTCCTGCACTGATCCTCATGATAGGATCTAGTTCCGATGAGGCTTTGAAATCTATGAGATCGGTGTCTTTTTGCATGAGTCATATGGAATATCCTTGGACTCTTCCTACACCGAGTACTTTGAGTGAGCTCATCATGACAGACGTGTCGTTGCCTGCAACTATGATAGCTTATCAAGATAATCTCAAGTGTGTTGCAGAGCCTAGTCCTTCCTCTTCGTGAAAGGAAGAGGAGGACCCTTATGTGCTGTCGGCATGGGCAGTCCAATCTTCCCACGTACATGACTACCTTGATAAAGTTTTCCCTTCAGATGAAGCGATTATCGAGGCTATGTCAGGAGTTGAGCCACCATGGGAGGAACTCCATCATAGATCGTACTTTCTTCCAGAGCTTGACTTCTTGGAGCATGAGGATTTTAGGGCGGTTCTTAATCAGAGAGTTGGTAGTCCTATGGTTCCATTAAGCTCTCCTGGTCCAATGGCTGATGGAAACATGGAAAACATATATTCAATGATCCCTATCAACATCTCTCGCAATCCTGGCACGATAGAGAATGTCTATATTGGGGTGAAATGTTCCCATGCTGAGATTCTTGAATACACCGAGCTATTTAAGGAATTCCGTGATATTTTTGCTTAGTCTTACGACAAGATTCCAGGTATTGACCCTCGTATTGTCGAGCACAAGATTAAGACTTACCCCAACGCTAAGCCTGTTTGACAACGTTTACATTCGGTGAATCCTAGGAAAGCACCCACGATTAAGGCAGAGATAGAGAAGCTGCTGAAAGTCGGTTTCATCTATCCCATTCCCTTGATGGAGTGGGTTTCAAACCTTGTTCCGGTGGATAATAAATAGGGAGCGATCCGCATATGTACTGATTTCTATGATTGGAATCGTGCTTGTCCTAAGGACAATTTCCCCACACCATTTATTGATCATATTTTGGATGAGTGTGCAGGTAGCGAGGTGTTCTCCTTTATGGACGGCTTTTATTGATATAATCAAATACAGATTAAACCCGAGGACCAACACAAGACTACCTTTATTTGTCCTTAGGGAATGTTTGCATATCAGAAAATTCCTTTCAGCCTTAAAAACATCCGAGCTACATTTCAGCGGGTGATGACCTTGATCTTCCATGATATCAAGTCAATCATCGAAGTATTTTTGGATGACCTCGCTGCTCATTCTTGTATGAGAATGCATCATCCCTATCACTTGATATTAGTATTCGAAATATACCGGCACTATTCGGTTAGATTAAATCCTCATAAGTGCATCTTCTGTGTGAATTCAGGTCGTTTGTTAGGATTCATCGTTTCTAAAGAGGGTATAAGAGTCGACCCTTTGAAGGTTGAGGCAATACTTCAGTTGTCTCCCCCAAAAAATATTCGTCATCTTCAGTGTTTGCAAGGCATGGCGAACTTCTTACGAAGATTTGTTGTCAACTTTGCCAATTTGACTAGAGGCTTCATGCGTCTCTTGAAGAAGGACACCCCTTTTATTGGGATGAGCGAGCCCAGGAGTCCTTCGATGCACTCAAGCGAGCCCTAGAATTGGCCCCGGTGATTAGTCCCCCGGACTATAGCTGTGATTTTCTATTATATGTGGCCATGTAATTAGAGATGATTGGTATGGTTTTGGTTCAAGAGGATGAGGATCTCCAAGAGCATGTCATATATTATTTGAGATGGAACCTTATTGACGTAGAGTTTCGTTATTCTCATGTCAAGAAGCTTCCTTTAGCTACCATACATGTGGTTCAGCGGTTGAGACATTATATTCTGCTTCGCCAGACCTTGGTTGTAGCCCATTTCAATCCATTTCAATTCATCCTCACCTGAAGGATGATTGGGGGAAAATATAATAAATGGATTGTCATTCTGCAAGAATTCGATCTCAATTTTGTTTCGGCAAAATCAAAGAAGTCTTTAATTTTTGCAGAGCTTATATCGAATTTCCCGAGCGAGGCCGAGGAGTTGGTTTGTGAAGATACGTTTGTCGATGAACACATCTTCTTAATCTCAATGTTAGACCCATGGTATGGGGATATCATAATATATTTACAAACACTGAAGACCCCTACTCACCTCTCGTGAGATGAACGATGACGATTACGTCACGTCTCTAAGAACTACCTCATAGTGGATAACACTTTGTACCGCCATGGGGTAGATTCCATTTTACAACTTTGTTTAACTCATGAAGAGGCTGAGCTGAGTGCTGAATGATTTCCATGGAGGGGCATGTGGCAGTCATTTATTTGGGATTTCTACAGCTCAAAATATTTTAAGAGGTGCCACCCTTGCTAGGTGTTCACACGCAATATGTGCTCAAAACCTGCCTCGTTACATCCCATTATCACCGCCAGTCCCTTCACTAAGTGGGGGCTCGATTTTATGGATTGCAGCCCAGCTTTGGCTGGGGGGCACCATCATATTATAGTGGCTGTTGATTACTTCACGAAATGGGCTGAGGCTATGCCTACATTAAAATCCGACGGTGAGACAGCCGGCCACTTTGTATTCAACCAAATTATTACTCGGTTCAAGATTCCGAAAGAGCTTGTCACTGACCGTGGCTCGCACTTTCAGAACCGTATGATGGAAGAGTTGGCATCGAAGTTAGGGTATAAGTAAGAGCATTCCTCTTCTTATTATCCTCAAGCGAATGGATAGGTTGAGGCAGTGAATAAATCACTCAAATCCATTCTCCAACGAACCATTGTGCAAAGCAAGAACAATTGGCACATCATGTTATATCCTGCTTTGTGGGCATATCAAACTGCTATTAAGACTGCCAATGGTTTTTCTCCATATCAACTTGTACATGGAGTGGAGTCAATATTGCTATTTGAATGCGAAATTCCTTCTTTGAAGCTAGCTGTCGAACTCTTACCAGACACTTCACCATTGGAGGAGTGTTTGGTTTACCTTGAGCAACTTGATGAGCAGCATTGGGATGCCTTGGTGGCTCTAGAAGTTAACAAACGTCGCATAAAGGCCCAATATGATAAGTCTATCCATCCAAGGGCATTCAGTGAAGGAGACTTGGTACTTTTGTGGGATCAACCGAAGGAACCCTTGGGGGTAGGAAAATTTAATCCTATGTGTCGTGGTCCTTAAGTGGTCAAGCATGTGTTAGAGAAGGGTGTGTATGAGTTAGTGGATTATGAAGGAACGTCCTTGGTGGAGCCTAGAAATGGGCTCTATCTCAAGAAATACTATGCATGATCTTCAACCAAGGATGCTTATTGTATATTATTGTATAGATTTTCATAGTTATGTATTTTTCTTATCGTGATCGGGTTGGTGATTAGTTTCCGTTTCTTTTGGCAGATGTCAATGGAATCTTCCACCTACATAGGATTCGCAAATGGTGCAAGCTGTCACACTCAACACTCAGCCTCTGCTGCTTGGGTGATTTATACTCCTATGGGTCAGGTACTGTCTTCAGGAGGCATATGTCTACGACCATCTTCCAACAATGTTGCTGAATATAGTGCCGTTATTGAGCTTCTATGGGATGCTATTTCAAATGGCGTTCTCTCTCTTGAGGTACGTCTTGATTCAGAGTTAATAGTGTCACAACTCAATGGTTTGTACCATGTTAGAGATCCGATGTTATTGAGAAGATTCTTATGTGTGAGATTGTTAGAACGACAATTTGACAATATAACATATATACACATTCCAAGAAATAATAATCAAGTTGCTGGCTCATATGCTAACTACGTGTCAGATTGGCATTTGTTTCATTCGCAATAAATTAATCACAAACACAATTTTTACACATGTAAATAAATAAATAGATCACCATCAAACTTTTTATATACATCCAAAATGTGATAATACATAGTGTCATGATACAAAATTGGGGCTTTCGAGCCACCAACATATAATACATGGTAGTACAAAATGTATACACTCCCAGGTGTCTAATCCTATGGAGGAGGAGTAAGTTTGTGATCATGGAAAGTCACTACGGCTCTAGCTAGCCGTTGGAATAATCGCACCCATGCGCATGGTACACCCACCACCTGCCACTACATAGCCTTAGGGAAGTCCTTGACTTGCACCATGGGAACTCTATGTGTCAGTATCACGAAATTGGTATGAATGCTCTGGAGCGTCTGCTTTGCATCCACACCCGTGATGTCATCTCCTCTTCCCCTCCATCTATGACAAGGGAAGCCTTCTGGCTGCCGTGGTCCCACATCTGCACACAAGTGGTAGATGTCACTATGTATTGTCACACAAAAATATGTCTTTTTGATTCCATATAATCAAGAAAACACAAAAAAATTAAATAACTCAAAAAATTTAAAAAGAGAGGGTCGAGATTCATTACCTATATCACCATATACCGATCCTAGTGGTAGCGACATGTCCAGGTCCCCCCGGAAATCTATCCCTATATAGGGGTAGTCATCGATGGCAACTATTTGTCATCGCCACCACAGAAAGAAGTCAGCTGGATATGGGTTGGACACCCTACCACCCCCCAATTTGTGCATAGCATCTACCCAATGCCGTTGGGCCGAATCTCAAACCTCGTGCAAAGGAACGTCTAGTCTAGGGCTCAATCCTAGAACACGCTCAAAGAAAAATGTGCTCAAAATACTGTTGAACCCAAAGTTTCGAACTCTACCTACCTTACACTCACTGAGTTGTTGTTTCATGTTGCTCAGTAGTGTAGTGCTCCAGTCATAAATTGTGGGTCTCATGCACTCCACTGCATAGAACATCAGAGGTCGCGAGGCCTAGTGGAGTGATGCCAAGCCTACTATCCTGCCCAATGTCAATAGTATGGCCTTTAGGCCTAGCACCTATATAGCATTGGTAGGGACCTGACTCCCCACCTTCTCTATGTTTGGATAGCAGTACACCGCAATGTACTTTTTGATAGTTAGGCCACCTCCTAGCCCACCACAGGAACGAAGGTTCACCACTTCCCCTCATCTAGATAGCCCGGTAATGAAGTATATTTCCTCCACCTCTATGGTGAGGGACATCCCATCTATCTGGAAGGACTTCAAGTCTGGATCCCAGTAATCCACCAGCATCTATAATAGTCTTGGTTTGGCCCTCAAACCACCAAGACACCAAAACTTGTAGAGTCTGCATGCGCATAGAGCCTGTTGATCCATTAGATCAGCCCTTACTGCTTCTTCTCCTTCACCATGTTCACACTCTCTCCACTCTAGGACCATCCTGCACAAGAAATTTCAAATTTCTCCATTATATTATTGAAAAAACCTTATGCACGGCCTTATACACGACTGTTTTCAAAACAGCCACGTATGTACGCGGGTTTGAGGGTATTTTTCGCGTATATCTAGCCCTATACACGGAAAAAACCTTGATTTTTGCGTGGGCCGTAGCGCTCATTTTAGTTTGGCCTAGAAAACTTAATTAACCATGGAATTTCATAAAAATGGCATCAAAATGAAAGAGAAGAGCATGGGTAAATACCAGGAAGAAACGGTAGTGGATTCTACCAACTGGATCTCTTAGAATTCGCTGTTGAAAATCAGAGCTCAAATGGGTAAAATTTTCAAATGTTTTATAATATTTTGAATTGTTTGCTATTTATAGAAAATTTTCAAATATTTGAAAATTTTTACCCCTTTCCTATAGTTTCGACATTTTCTAACCATTCTGGACCGTTTTTGACATAATTCATGTTGTAGAGGACCTTTTTCAATGCCATTTCAGCCATTGGATTGACTCATTCATGCCGATCTCAAGTATCATGTCTAAACTGGCATATAGGTTAGGTTTCATCACCGTTTTCATTTTGCATGACCTTATGACCATATCATCATGACCTTAGGTACGAACCCACTCTGTTATGTCACGAAACCTTCTTGCTATTTTAGAAGTGGCATGATATGAGTGGTAAAGCTTCACCTTACATGGGTACCCTAGTTAGCACCTCATTTGCATTTGGTTCCCATGCCGACATTTTCTCTTTTAGGGTGTGGGAGTCCGTTGTATAGTACCTCCATGACATTTCGCAAGAGCCTCATACTCCTCTTGATCTTTTGCTGGCCTATTTCCCTCAGGACTCTCTCATGTCAAGTTGTGAATGCATTATCATGAGCTTTTCCTTCCTTATTAAGCTTTATGCTGGCTCCCTGACATTGCGTTTCAGCCATATAGCCTGAGCTTGTCTCATGTATAGCCATGCAGAGCCATTTCTTATATCCTTCGCAGCTTGTTTCCCTTTTTACCAGGAGGGGATTTTTCCCCCGAGTGTCGATATCCTACACATGTATCCTTGCATTGAGCATAGGTATGTTCCACTTCTTGTAACTAGTTTGTTTGCCCTTATGACACTCGTCTCCTCCTAGTCTGTAACTATAAAGCCATTTTATTCTTTTTCAAGCTTTTTAAATAATTGAAAAAGTCCAAAAACAAAACAAAAAAAATCAAAATACTAAAAAGCCGGACAAGGAAAGATTTTATCTGTGGCAGCTGTCGAGTCGTGTCACCTTCGAACAGAGCACTGTATATCACATCCATTTGTTGGGTTATAGTTTGACTTTAGGAGTTGTACTCGTTTATCTGATTTTATCTCCACCGACTGGTTAAGCTTCCAGTCCCTATGGAGCCTCTGTTGATGCCTCCTATGTCGCAGAGATGTCCCAGTTTGTATATCGAGTCTATGCTTCCTTTATTCAGTCACCATACATGGTTATGCTCTTGTTCAAAGGAAGTTGAATCCTGAGTCGGCCATTCCTCGGTTCTCTTGACTTTGCATGTCAGCCATTTCCGATACAATTACTGGTTCATGCACCTTATGATCGAGTCCTTCCACATTATACATCTTTGCTGAGTACCTCGTATTTGATGATGGGGGATGCCTTAATTCCCTCCTTCGAATGGATTTCATCCCATCGACTTCATATCATTTATTATGGGATTGGAATCTAGAGTCATTTTGAGTGCCTTGAGACTTGCATTCATTAGTGGCAGGTTCTCTCGCCATCGATAGTCTTTGGGAATACATAAATGTCCCCTGATCGATGGATCCTCTCAAGTGTTCGACCTCAACACATTTATTCACACTTGTTAGTTTTCACTCTAGTACCTTGATTCCCATTTTCATTATCGGTGGGTGATCTCACGTCTGTTAATGGTATACATTAATGATCAGTAATCAGACGATGGACTACTATGTTCGACCTAGACACCTCTATTCGCATAGTAGGACATGTACTCGTAGCGGTTTGTGTAGAAGACTTTCCATATTGGTGGCATCTCTTATATGCTACCTCCTTGATCGTGCTAGTGTTCATGAGATTCCAGCTCTCATGACTTGATTCCAATATATGTCAGATATTTCTAGCCACTACGGAAATTTTGATCTGTTATATATATTCAGCCATTATGGAGATCACGGTCCTTTATATATCTTCATCATGGAGATTCGGATCTATGTATATTATACGTGGCGATGACCACTTATGTGATATCTTGTATCATGCCTATTCATGGCCATTGTACTCTTATGTATCCAGGACTGCTATATGTATTTGTATTTATGTGCAGAGTTGTATTATTGTACTATGCTGATTGGGTGGCTGGTCTTCCATTTTGGATCCTTCATCACTTCACTTCTGGGATGGACTTATAATGTATTTCAGCCATCATATGACCCCTCTAACCTCACACATTAGGGGGAATCTATTATAGTTGATTTCACCACTACAGGTGAATCACAGTTTGTCTAGCCTTCCCCTGTCCTGCTGCAGACTCCTTAGACCCCATGGACCATTTTTTGTCCTTTTATGTTTCCTTGACCATCCCTAAAAACATGTGAAAAATGATACACGCGACTTTTAAACCTATAAGCGTTTATATACACGGGTTTGACCACTAAAACCGCATACATCGGGATGTGTACAAAATCCAAATCCTTTTGGAGTTTTCCTCGACATGGATCTGACTCATTTGACTCATGGCCTTCCATATTCCTTGAGATCGCTCGAATTCGACCTTTCATTACCCCTTTGAAAAGCTATATAAGGAACCCCTTGGTACATTCAAGGCATAAGAGAGAATTGAGAGCAAAGAAACTATAGTCCATTTTTTCCAGAACTTATGCTTGAGTATGCATCCCTTTGTCTCTTGGAGCACTTTTTTGTTCTTCCCAAGCTTGCATTTTTCTTGTGAGCTTGCTATCTAGAGATGGAGGATTGAAGTGGTGGAGGCCCAAGTGGGGGATTCAGTTTCTCCGGTTTGCAGACGTGCCAACATAGGTTGTATCTTGTAATCTTTGATTTATATTAATAGAAATATCTTTTCATGTCCAATAATGTGTGTTTGAATGAATATTTTATCCATTGGATTATGTCAAATGCTTATATATTATTGATTATATATGCTAGAATAGATATAACACCATGATATATAGAATGCTTGTATTGTTTACTTATTATTGAGGAAGTAATATATCAATTCAAGATGAATTTGGAAAGCTCAACGGGGATCTACTTCAACCGTCCGGAATAAGGTACAAGGTCTGATCCTTTAGTGTTAGACATTTAATTTCTATTGCATATTGGAAAGGATTGATTTCTGGAGTCAAGCTGTCTATTGTGGTACCCCAAGCCATAGGAATTTTTCTCCGTAACACATGAGTCTAGGTGGAGAGTGAGGAGGTGAAGGAATAGGAGTATGCGCAGGAGAATAGTAAGAGGTGTTTGGGCCTACTTGATTCAAAGGATGAACAACCTCCTGTAATGCTACTTCTACTAACTCTTCCAAATCTCCAACCAACACTAAATCTTCCAAGATGGGACGATCTTTCTTCTTGTATTCTCTTCGGGGCAAATCAGGGATAGTGGGTAATCCTCCAATACTCTTTACATAAGCCCGTGTGTGTCTTATCAGATCATTTACTACTTGGTTGTCCATAGTGACCAAATGTTCTTTACTCTCTTCAATATTTGGTTCAAGAAATAAACTACTTTCAAAACTATCACTGGTGGAGTAATTTTGAGGAAATGTATTTCCCCGGCCAGCCATGCACTAGTGGCCCTCCTTCTAGCACCAGAAACTGTTCAGGCCTATAAATTCGCAAGAAACAATAGAAAGGGATTCTCCCTAGTCAACATTCCCAACTAGCCCGTGACTATTTGGTGTAGGGAATCCATCCAGTTTGTGGTCCGGCTACCGTAAGTCAAGTAACAAAAACAAAGGGTTTTAACGGTTGCGACCCAGTCCACCGTATATATTTTTGTATTTTTACTTTAAGTATGATATGCAAGTGCCTATCTAAGATGCATATTGATAAAGAATGTGAGGAGTGATCACAATGTGATGCGCAGGTTCTTACCTCTCGTCTTAGACTCTCTCACACCTAAATCACACACAACTAGAAAAACAATGCTAACTAAGTTATCCCTAGGGAGAAAGATTATTAATTCATAAGTAATGTAATACTGTTCATACGTTAAGATAAATCACAGATAGCTGTTCTTGAAATCAAAACAGATAAACATGAATAAAGATATGCACAACAAGATAGCTCGTCATCTGTCAAAACATCCATTACTCATAGTGGAAATTATCACAAAATAAACCAGAGAATATTCAAATAAGAACATAGGTTCAGAAAGTTAGAACGCTCTCACAGCTAATGAAACACAACTGAAAACGAAATAGTTCCCCTTCAACATGGTTCATTTCAACATATTTGAACATTCCACACAACACTTTCTCCAACAGGCAAAATTGTAATTTTATTATTGCAAAATGAAGTAGTTCCTCTTACAACAAGTAGTTCACAAGTTTCTGCAGGAAAAATCCCTTCTCCTATCTAATTCTTCTATATTTATACAAAAGAGCAAAACTATTGGGCTGCCCACAAATGACTCTTGGGCTTCCCCAATGCTTCACCTCCCGCACTTTTCTTTCATTGAGTGCTTATAGAATTTATAATATATTACAATAAAACAAATAAAGTGCTTATGAGGAGGGTCCTGCTTGACTATTTAAGAAATTCTTCCATGCTGAAGCTTCTGAGGCAATGTTTTCGAACTCAAAAGGTTCTAAAAAATGAATATTGATTTCAAATTTAGCAACCTAATTCCTTATTACTTTGATCCTGGTTGAGCTCAGGCGAATTTGATCCTCTAACAACTGTACACTAACCGCGGAGTGAGCTACTTCATTTCTTAGGGTCTTCTCATATAGGGATTTGATGTGCTGAATCCTTTGTTAATATTCCTAATATCTACTTTGCAACATCTCCAAAAATAGGTTGTGGTCTAGAAAGGTGTCCATTCTCTATTCGGGATGAACCTAACAACGATTATAAGTAATCAAAAGTCTCCTGAAGAACTCTGTACAAACTCCCTTTGTCTTCTTGACAGCCTTCTTGAATTCTTCGGCTATGTTTATGGAAAACTCCAGTAAATCATAGTCTTTCCTCAGGCCTTGTTGATCTTTTGCTAGCAGATCTATAGGGTTTCCTCATTTTCTTTAATCTAGCTACTTCCCGTTGTTGAAATATTGTAACTTCAAAGAATATTCTATATGTATCTTTTTGTGGTCCCCGATGGTCCTACCGAGAGAACCACTTGTATTACATTGTACCCTGATGCTCCTAATCGGAAGAACTAATAAGAGTCATGAGGTAGTTCCCTCTAATTGTAAAGGTGGGTCATCAGCACCGCAGTTTGGTTACTTGAGCCTACATGTGTAACTCGAGCCTACATGATTTAACTCGATCCTACATGTCGGATGAGTTAACTTAAGTGAACGGATGAATATAAATAGAGGTGTAGCGCTCCTCATTTGGAGCACACACTCTCACTTGTGTAGCGCATTAGTGGAGAAGAGAAGAGTAGCTGGAGAAGGAGGAGGATCAGGCTTTGATCTCCTTGTTGTTTTATCTTTTATCTTTTTGGGTCATCTATATTGAGGAAGCTTTTGCTAGGTTTTTCACTTTAGGGTTTTCCCAGGATAAATCTTTGTTGTTCTTATAATATTGTTTATTTCAGCGATCTTGTTTATATGCTTTAGTTATGAAAATGAAATGAAATACTAATGTTCTAGCTTAGCATATGAAAATTTAACATGGTATTAGAGCTAACCTGAACAGGACAGCTTTCACAAGGTGAAATAGCTCTCTCTCTCTCCCCGGAAAGAATTAGGGATTTTGGAAAAAAATTTGAGTCTCAGAAAACTGCTTGCATATAAATTTGCGTCCTCCCAGACCGCATATTTTGAGCCTGGAATCAAGTTTTTTGGATGTGTGAATCTCTGGAAAAGTCAAACCCTAGTTTGACAGCTACACTAGAAAACTGCTGAACCAGAAAACTGCAGAAACTGAATCTTGCAAGTTTGATTTGGAAGGTGAAGAATTGAGATCTCCAAAATCCAAGCACATCAGTCAACTCACCTCACTCAAGCGCATCTTCTGGTAAGGCTAGTTTCTCATTTTGCAAAATTTCATTTTTTGTTGATTTTCTGACAAGATGACCCCAAGCACTAAGCTTGAGGACAAGCTAGAAGGCATAGAGAATTTTCAAGCATGGAAATACGGGATTGGTCTCATTCTCCAAGAGAATGATCTTGATAAGTATGTCAAAGAATTTACAGAACCTGAAGAAGCTGAAACCAAGGAGAAGCACAGAAAGGATATGATTAGGGCACAAAGGAATATTGCTGACTCCATCAAGGATCACTTGATCCCTCAAGTGTCATCCAAGAAGATTCCAAAATAAATGTTTGATGCCCCATCTAGAATGTATGAAGGAAGAAACATTAACAGGAAGATGAATCTAAGAGCTCAACTGAAGAGCATCAAGATGAGTCATGGAGAATCCATCCAAGACTACTTCACGAAGGTTTCTCAGATCAAATAGTAAGTAGAAGCTATTGGAGATAATATTGATGAAGATGAAATGGTTATGATTTCTCTCAATGGTCTCACTAGACCATGGGAATCATTCATTCAAATGATGTGTGCCAGGAAGGAAAGCATGCAGTTTGATGTGGTATGGGAAGATTGCATTCAAGAGGAGACTAGAGTGGCAAATAGAGAAGCCTTACTAAAAGAGGATGATCAAGCCCTAGCCACTCATACCAGAAAAAGAAGAAGGAATCAACCCATCTTCAAGAAGGGAATTCACAAAGAGCATCAACCTCCCATAATATTCCAAAGATCGAAAGAAAGTCTATCAAGTAAGGACTACTCTGGTTTTCAATGCTTCCATTGTGACAAGATAGGACACATTGCCAGAAATTGTCCTATAAAGAAGCAAGAATATAAGCAGAGGATCAACAACAACAAAATATATCATGCTCATCTAGCTGAAGATGAGAATGAATAAGAAGAAGATGAAGGACCTTCAAGAAAGCAAGCAAGAGAAGAAGATGCGGAAGAATATGTACTGTTTTCTGCTCTCTCTGGGTCTGTGACTCCTGGACAAGACACTTGGCTTATTGATAGTGGTTCTTCAAAGCACATGATGGGACAAATGAAAACTCTGTCCAAACTTGAAGAAAAGAGATCTCCTTAGAAATTATCCCTAGGAGATGACTATCAATATCTGATTCAAAGGAGTTGATGAAGAAAGCTACAAACTTGAGTCTGGTAATCCCTTAAAAATGAAAGATGTATTATATGTACCTAGTTTAAAGAAGAATTTACTTTCTATCTCAGCTTTAGATAAGAAAGGATTTAGAATTTCTTTCATAGATGGTCAAGTACTCATGTGGCCCAAAGGAAAGAATATTGAATATGCAATCATCATTGGTGAAGAAGAAGGAGGCTTGTATAAACTCAAGGGGCACTCAGAAACAACCTCTGTGCATGATTCCACTGACCCTAGTGAACTATGGCATAGAAGGCTTGCCCACATCAATTACAAGGCTCTACCTCATGTGAACAAAGTAGTGACAGGATTACCAGACATGAATATCAAGCATGAAGGCATTTGCAAAGGATGTGTGAAGGGAAAGAACATCAAGAATCCATTCCCGAAGAGTAAAACAAAAACAAAAGGTACGTTGGAATTGATTCATTCAGATGTATGTGGTCCAATGTCTTCCACATCCTTAAGTGGCTTTGAATATTATATCACATTTATTGATGATTTTTCAAGAAAGACTTGGATATACTTCTTGAAAGCAAAGAGTGAAGTGTTTGAGAAATTCAAGGAGTTGAAAGCCTTGATAGAGAATCTTTCAGACAAGAAAATTAAGATTCTTCGATCAGATAATGGAGGAGAGTACACCTATGTTGCAATATAATTCGTCGGGATTATAAAATATGTAAATATTGTAAATATATTCTGAATGTGAATAGTCATGTAGGAATATGAATAGGTTGGTTGGAAGTTGAATCACAACCGACATATGAATTGTATAAATAAAGGCATTTCCAAAGGAATAAGATGAATTTGGAGTTATTTTACCTGATAATGGTATCAGAGCTCCATAACTCCTGCCTGATGCATTTCAGTCATAGCAGCCTGAATGCTTGCCAGTCCATTTCCAGACCTCCATTCTGCCCTTTGTCAATTCATTTCAGACTTCCTGCCCATTGTCAGTCTGCCATCCTGCGTGCATTCAATTTTACTGCTCTTTTCCATTACATATGAATTATCACTCATATGTTTGGTGTATACCTAACCCTTATTTTGGAGCTGTATTCTTTTAGCACCGTCTCATACATCCTACTGCTAAGAATTTCGTCACCGTCCCATAGTGCTCACACTTTGTTGGTGTGAATATTCTTCACCATTCAATCTTGCTCCCACTCCACCACTTGCTGAGATATTCTCCACGCCAGTGTTGAGAGGGCTGTGCGCCATTCTTATCCCATCTACACTCTACAACCATAGCCTGTGTGTTGTAAAATCCTTTATGCTCAAACATGGGAGAATTCGCATGCTGTATGTGAAGTCGTGTTGTCTGAGCTGGGATTTCATGTGCAGATCATTCTTTTTCATCATAAAGAGTGAATTTGCATTATAGTTTGAGAGTTGCAACTTGCTGAAAATTGGTGAAGACGTCTTTCTATTTGGCTTCTATGAGTTTGTGGAAGAGAGGTGACTGAATATCTTTACATCAAGGTTGAGTCTTCCAAGACTCTCAATCACATCATCCAGTTGAATCTCTTGTTTAGGTCACAAATTAGGTTTTTTGTAGCCCAACGGTCACAAACAATTAGACCAATAGCACTTTACCTCCACGTATTTGATGAAATCGTGAGTCTCTAACAATAGTCTGCAATCACCAGTCTTCAGCAAGAATACTTCAATCTCCACGTGGTCTAAGGAGGCAAAAAAAACTCCAGCAAAAGATCAGATTTGCAGTGCAAGCGTTGTGGAAAGATTGGACACACAGCAGATCAGTGTTGGGCTTCGTGGGACTCCATCAAAGATAGACATAACCAGAAGAAAGATGACAATAAGAACCAATATGCTAGTAAATATTCAGATTCTGCTCATTGTATTGTTGCACATTGTAATCTTGGTATTAATGAAATGACTTCACTTTCATCTTACACAGATTGTTGGCTACTTGATACCGGTGAAACATCACACATGACTTTTAGAAAAGATTGTTTTGAAGAACTTAATGACACAATAAATGGCATAGTTTACTTTGCAGATAAGTCAAGTCTTAAACCAAAGGGAATGGGCACCATTCGCCTGAAGATGCTTGGATTCCCTGATTTCTTGTTGAAGAATGTTCTTTATCTTCCAAAGTTGCAGAGAAGCCTGTTGTCCTTGGTGGAGATTTGACAGCAAGGCCATTCCATCCGCATGTTTGATGGAATCATAGAAATAAGAAAGTCCTCTAAAAACCAAGTCATCATGACTGGATATGAATATGGGAAGCTGTTGAAGCTAAAGGGTTCATCTGCAAGGGTTCAGAACTATGCCTACCTCTCTCAGCATGGAGAAGGTAATTTGTCATCAAGTTTATTGTGGCATGTAAGATTTGGTCATTTGAATTATAACAGTCTTCATTTTTTGAGAAAGAATGGTGTATTTGGTTTGCCCACCATTTCCAAAGAGAAGAGCAAATGTGATGCATGTATATTAGGGAAACACAGTAAGCTACCATTCCATGAATCTAATTTCAGAGCAAGTAGGAAATTAGAATTAGTGCATTTTGATTTATGTGGCCCAATGCCAACTCCTTCTACCAATGGGAATAAGTATTTTGATGACCTTTGTTGATGACTACTCAAGAATGTGTTGGATTTACACATTAAAGACAAAATCAGAAGCATTTCAAACATTCAAGGACTTTCATGCATTAATAGAAAAACAAGCACAATCTAAAATTGGTACACTTCGTACTGACAATGGGAAAGAATAGACTTCAAATGCTTTTGAAGATTATCATCGCCAACATGGAATTGCACATTAGACTACAGTTCCCTACAATCCTCAACAAAATGGTGTAGCAGAAAGAATGAACAGAACCATAATGAATATGGTCTGCTCGATGATGTTTTTTAAGAATGTAAAACTAATGTTTTGGGGTGATGCAGTGAAATGTGCAGCCTATTTGAGAAATAGAAGTCCCTCAAATGCTGTTGATAACAAGACTCCACATGAAATGTGGTTTGGCCATCTCCCTTTAGTCAAGCATCTCAGATTTTTTGGTTCCACCTGTTATTCCTTGATTCCAAAGGAGCAAAGAAACAAGCTTGGTGCTCGAAGCAGAAAATGCATTTTCCTGGGGTAAGAAGAAAACTCCAAGGCATACCGTCTGTATGATGAGGTAAACAAGAAGTTTGTTATTTCCAGAGATGTCATTTTTCTTGATACTAATAAAAATGACCAGTCCATTGAGAGACAGCTTGATCATTTGGAAAATTATCCTCATCCAAAGAAATATTTTGAAAATGAATATGAAATTCCAAACCTTGAAGGGGGGATTCCTATTCTGGATCAACCTTTGGAATTTCCATATGAAGCACCAACTCCCCTGCATGAAGAAGTTCCTGCTACTTCACCTAAATAAGAGATTCAACTGGATGATGTGATTGAGAGTCTTGGAAGACTCAACCTTGAAGGAAATGAAGCACCACCGGCTGATCAACCAGGACCATCACGGAAGATTCCTAAATGGGCCACAAAGACACTTGAAAGTGTCCATCTGGATGAAGTTGGAAAGACAGGAACGAGAAGTTCAAAAAGACATGAAGATGGAGGAGAAGTAGATAATTCAGGTGATGACATGGATGTATCATTTGATTGTGAATTTAATTTATCTACTAACTTTGAACCAACTTCCTTTGAAGAAGCTTCTACTCAAGTTGAGTGGAAAGAAGCTATGCAGAATGAGTATGATGCACTCATGAAGAATGGAACTTGGAATCTGGTTGACCCTCCAATTGGAACCAAACCAATTGGTTGCAAGTGGGTGTACAAGAACAAATATAGATTAGATGGCTCCCTTGAAAAGCACAAAGCGAGGCTTGTAGCAAAAGGCTATGCACAGAAGGAAGGAATTGACTATGAAGAAATGTTTTCTCCTATAGAAAAATGGGCTACCATCCGTACCTTACTCTCTTTAGCTACTCAGAATGGGTGGAAAGTTCATCAGATGGATGTGAAGACTGCTTTCTTGAATGGAGACTTGAAAGAGAATGTCTTCATGTCTCAGCCAAAAGGCTTTGTTGTGAAAGGAAAAGAACAAAAGGTATGCAAGCTTGTCAAATCCTTGTATGGCCTAAAGCAAGCGCCTCGCGCATGGTATGAAAAATTAATCGAGCATCTTTTGAAGTTAAATTTTGAACATTTTGATCTTGATGATGCAACACTGTTTATAAAGAAAGTTGGAATATCTGTTGTGTATCTTGTGGTGTACGTAGATGATCTTTTGATGACAGGGAACAATGAGAGCTATATAGCATCCGTAAAGAAAGATTTGAAAAAGATATTTGAAATGATAGATATGGGACATCTCCACTATTACTTAGGAATTGAAGTCACTCAACATCCTAAGTACATATTCCTATCTCAGAAAAAATATGTTGGAGAACTACTAGACAAATTTTGCATGACAGAATGCAACCCTATCTATACTCCAATGGACAAAAAATAAAGCTCACATCAAGCGAAGGAAAAGAATTTGAGGATGCAACCAAGTATCAACAACTTGTAGGAAGAATTATCTACCTTACAACAACTAGACCAGATATTTCTTATGTTGTTGGCATACTTTCAAGGTTCATGCATAAACCTTGTGAAGGACACTGGTCAGCTGTAAAAATACTTCTAAGATACTTGAAGGGGACTCAAGACGTCGGATTCAAGTACTCTAAGGTGGATGACTTCAAACTTATTGGGTACTTAGACTCAAATTTTGATGGCGATAAGGAGACAGGAGTATCAACTTCTGGATACACTATGAGTCTTGGATCAGCAGCTGTCTCATGGAGATCATGTAAACAGTCAGTTCCAGCAGATTCAACAACAGAAGCAAAATATGTGGCTGCAGCTGAAGCAACGAAAGAAATAGTATGGCTCAGGAAGATACTTGAAGATTTGCAAGAAAAACAAGAGAAATCCACTCCATTATTTATCGACAATACTTCTGTAATCAAGCTGGCTAAGAATCCCAGATTCCATGATCGAACCAAACACATCAACAAAAAGTATCATTTGATTCGACATCATGTAGAGGCCAAGACATTGCATCTTCGACATTGTTCCACAAATGATCAAGTTGGAGACATCTTCACCAAAGTGCTTGGACGAGAAAAGTTTGAAAGATTCAGAAACATGCTCGGACTTACTAACACCCCTTCGGATTAAAGGGGGGATTGTTGGAATATAATCCATCGAGATTATACAATATGTAAATATTGTAAATATATTCTGAATGTGAATAGTCATGTAGGAATATGAATAGGTTGGTTGGAAGTTGAATCACAACCTACATATGAATTGTATAAATAAAGGCATTTCCCAAGGAATAAGATGAATCGGGAGTTATTTTACCTGACAACCTCAAAATATTTTGATGCCTTTTGCAAATATGTTGGAATAAAGAGGGAACTAACTACTCCCTACAATCCCCAACAAAATGGGGTGGCAGAAAGAAAGAACAGAACCATCATGGAGGCAGTGAAGACAATGATATATGATCAAGATCTTAGAATGCACCTATGGGCAGAAGCGGTAAGAACTGCTGTGTATGTACAAAATAGAATATCTCACAGTGCTCTTGGGTTCAAAACTCTAGAAGAGATATTCACAGGAAAGAAGCCTAAGGTAATTCAGTTCAAGATATTTGGTTGTCCAGTATATATTCATATACAAAAAGAGAAAAGAACCAAATTAGACCCTTCCGGAAAGAAGGGGATATTTGTTGGATATTGTGAAGTATCCAAAGCATTCAGAATCTACATTCCTAGATTCCATCACATGGAAATCAGTCGAGATGTGACATTTGATGAAGAGGCAACTCTCAAGAGATCCAGGAAGTGCCAACTTGAAGAAGTGTATGAAGAAGAGACACCTCCCAGAAATAAAGAAACTACATGTCTCCCTGAAGATGAAGCTCTTGAAGAACATGACATGGCAGAACCACAAGAACCTCCCATGATGGAGATATCAAGAAAGAGAAATCCTGCTTGGACTAGAGAAATCATACAAGAGGCAGAAAGATATGGAGCTCCTGAAGGCTCTACAAGGGAAAGAAACAAACCTAATACTTTTTCCAACTATGTAGCCTTGATGTGTGATCTGGTAGAACATGAACCTACAAACTATGAAGAAGAGGTACAGAAGAAAGAATGGGTAGAAGCAATGATTGAAGAATACCAGTCAATAATGAAGAATGATGTATGGGATATAGTTCCCAAACCAGAAGGAAAGAGTATATTATCCTCCAAATGGATATTCAAAATAAAGCATGCAGCTGACGGAAGTATCGAGAAGTATAAAGAAAGATTTGTGGCCAGAGGTTTCTCTCAGAAAGAGGGAATTGATTATGAAGAGACATTTTCTCTAGTAGAAAAATATACTTTGATTAGAACTATCATGTCACTTGCATCCATAATGAAGTGGGACTTACACCAGATGGATGTGAAAACAACTTTTCTGAATGGTGTCATCGAAGAAGAAGTTTACATAAAACAACCTCAAGGATTTGAAGTTGAAGACAGACATACTCATGTATGCAAGTTGAAGAAGGCCTTGTATGGTATTAAACAAGCTCCTCAAGCTTGGTATGAGAGGATAGATAGTTTCTTGTCAAGCATGGGCTTTACCAAAAGTAAAGATGATCCTAACCTTTACCTCAAGGTTGTATAAGATGAACCTATCATCCTACTACTATATGTGGATGACTTATTCTTGAGAGGGAATGAGAAACAGATTATGAAAAGAAAGAAGAGACTAGCAGAAGAATTTGAGATGAAAGACCTTGGGTTAATGCATTATTTCCTAGGTCTAGAAGTATGGCAAAGTTCAGAAGGAATCTTTCTCAACTAGGGAAAGTATGTAGTAGAGATATTGAAAAGATTCAATATGTTGGAATGCAAAGATTTTTCCACACCCATGGATTCCAACCTGAATTTGTTAATTGATGACTCATCAGAGTTAGTGGATGTGACTCATTACAGACAGATCATTGGGTCATTGATGTATTTGACAAATACCAGACCAGACATTTGTTTTGCTATGAACACCTTAAGTCAATATCTAGTTCAACCTAGACGGGTTCACTTGGTAGCT
The DNA here is from genome assembly GCA_001517045.1 of Pseudotsuga menziesii. Classification (NCBI taxonomy): domain Eukaryota; kingdom Viridiplantae; phylum Streptophyta; class Pinopsida; order Pinales; family Pinaceae; genus Pseudotsuga; species Pseudotsuga menziesii. The sequence continues at coordinate 1,139,316 of LPNX010721471.1, read as the reverse complement.
GCAAAACATGTGATGAGATATTTGAAAGGAACTATGGACTTTGGTATATATTATGATAATAGCCATGAGTATAGATTGTATGGCTATACAGATGCAGATTGGGCCGGAAGTATCTCAGATAGAAAAAACACATCAGGTGGATGTTATAGTCTGGGATTTGCTATGATTTCATGGTTTAGTAGAAATCAATCCAGTGTTGCACTAAGCAGAGATGAAGTAGAATATATAGCAGCTTACTCTACTAGTTGTGAAGCCATATGGCTTCGGAAGCTGATGTCAAGATTATTCAACCTAGATTTGGACACTACCGTGATTCTATTGTTGATGTATTTATAACTTTGGAATGTATTCATTCGTATTTCTTATGTATTGTAACCCGATGTTTATTCTGGGATGTATTTGAGTCATGTCATGCCCCAATGTTCCAATCGAGAAGTTTCTATAATGAGAAAGTCGTGTCAAGTCATTGTGGGTAACCCTCCTATTGGTCAAGGGTCAAAGTCCCCACAGTTTTGGGGCCCTTGGGTTATTAGAATATCCTAGTGAAGCCGACCCTATGTGAGTCATTGTAAGTCGGGGCAATAGTCCCCACCATTGTGTTACCCTCCTATTGGTCGGAGGAGGCAAAGTCCCCACAAGTGATGGGGCACTAGGGTTATTAGACACTCCTAGAGATGTCAGCTCTAGTAAGTAATTGTTAAGTGAGGCCAACATGTTGGAGTGCACTTCAAGTGAATGGAAGAATATAAATAGAGAGTGAGAGCCTCTCTATTTATCACTTGTAACACTCACACTCACTTATGAGGGCGCATGAGTGAGAGAGGAGAAGCTCTCTCAGTGTGAGAGAGAGAGACTGCTGTTGTGTGGAGATCATCTTAATGTCTTGGGTATTTTACTATTTTGGTGCTGATTCTATCTTTGAGGAAGTTGTGGGGTTTTATCCTTTATGGTTTCCCTGAGGAAAACTCTTTGTGTCTCTTGTCTCTTGTGATGTGCTTATGTTTTATTGCTGTGCTTGTTATTCTCTCAGTGAAAAGATCCTAAGATCATAATGCTAGCTTATATGATGAAAAACTAACATGGTATCAGAGCTAACCTGAGAAGAAGACATTGTGCAGCTGTAGAAGCTAGGGGTTCTTATTTTTTGGGTCTCTCTCCACAATCTATCAGCAAAAGTATGCTAGATTGACTCTCCATTGAAGGGCACATCTTTATGTCGAAGCGGAAATCAATTCCGAGCATTTTCAGTTTTCAATGTGGAAATTAGGGCTTTCTACAGAAGAGTAACTTTTTAGTGAGACCAGCATAGGATTGTTCTCCTCATCAAAACCGAATTTTAGAGACCTGGATCAAGAAATTTGGTTGGGTAAATCTCCGAGCTAGAAAAACCCTGAATACTAAAACTGATAAGTTTTGGTATAGTCATTATATTTCGAGGTTGGAAAATTCTCAGAATCTGAAAATTTCAGGGGCCGAAGAAAAAATCCTGAAGAACACTGCGTCCAAAAATACTCCTCATATTCGCTATATTCTGGGATATATGATCCCTCCAAGTTAGGGTTGTATCCTCTTCTAGAATTCATCCTTACACAGGACACCTGGGGAGAATTGAAATATCATGGGATACAGAGGTCCAAATGGAATTCCTAAAGATGTTACAGAAATGGTATGGACTGTACGTTATGTGGTCCAAATATCAAACTCATAAGATCAACCAGTGACATGTGGCATGCCGTACAACTTCGTTGTTTTGAACAGTCCTGTAACATGTCACATTGGTAAAAGGATCATAAATCCCAAATGGTAAAACCAATTATGATGAAAACTACGTTGTTAGATCAGGGACATGTGATATTACCTTAGTGCAAAACTTCCAACACAGAGGATCAGTAATTTCGGAGATATCACAGAAACAGTAACAGGAATTTCTGCAGAAGAAATTGGAAAATTAGGGCTTCCTGTTTCGGGAGCTTCCCTCCACTGTTTTCAGAAAAGGAGTACATTGGACAACTTCATTTGAAGATATATATCTGTTTATCGAATCAAATCTAAAAGATTCCAAGTTTTGAAAATTAGGGTTTCTGTGACAAACCCTAGATCATCTAGCTCCAGAATCAGGACGGACACCTCAAATCGGTAAGATCTAATCCTTTGCTATTTTCATTTGAGGTTCTAATTTCAAAGTGATCTATCACATCAGCTTGATGATAAGCTTGGTGAAGTTGACAACTTCCAACCATAGAAGTATTTGATCTCTCTAAATAAAATGGATTGGACACCTACATGAGTATAAAGGTTCTAGTTCCAGAGGGAGATGAGGCTCAAAGCCTTACTCAAGAAGAACTTGGTCAAGGCCAAGAAGATCATTACTGATTCAGTCATGAATCAACTTGTACTACAAGTTTCTTCCCCAAAGACACTAATGAGGTTTGATTCCTTGACCAATCTATTTCAAGGGAAGAACATAAATCAGAACATGACTTTGAGAAAATAGTTGAAGGAAGTGAAGATCCAAAATGCAGAGACCATGCAGTCATACCTTACAAGGGTCTCTCAAATCAAAGAACAACTTGAAGCGGTAAGTGAAGAATACAGAAGCGATGATGGCCACCTTGAATGGCCTCCCAGGATCATGGGATTCATTCATGTGAGGAATGTGTGCCAGAAGGAAGTGATTACTTTCAGTAGACTCCGAGAAGAAGAAGAAGCTCGACTCATAAGAAGAGAAGAGAAGATGGGAGCAATTGAAGATCAAGCTCTCACCATCCAAAGAAGATCCCTCAAGTAATGAGGAATACAAAGGACTCAACTCTTGAAGAACTTCTTATCCACCTTAGCATTTAGATAAGAAACGATGCTATTATGAATGAATAAGACGATGAAGCTGAAGGCTCAAGAAGGAGTCTACCCATGAAACAAATAAAGATAAGTATTCAATTGTCTTTTCATGATATTATTTTTGTTATGCATTTGTTTATATTCAGTTGATGTATTATGCATGATAGGATGTTTACATTAATGAAAGTATACTACTAATATGCATGTGATGGGTAAGTAGCTCATGGTGCTATACAAATTCTCCATTGCTACTTATCTAGAATGAAACCTCTTTGCTAACATATTGGATTAGTGCACAATCTCAATGTTGTCCTGGTAGAGATGGAAGGCATCTAGAAAGTTTTGTAAGATATGGATGAATGTTGTATTGGCTAAAGTAGTTGCATGATCATATATTTATGCATAAGAACTTGCCAGTATAAATATTCCTTATGAAATATTTCTAACCATACAAATGAATTTGACTTGTAGGAAAGATCGCATACATAATCACCTACAAGCAAAGAAGAATGAAGACTTGTTCTGAAGAACAAGTGACGACAGTTCAAAGACAAAGAATAATATGACGAGTGCAGTGACATCATTGATGCAGAACCTTCCAGCCACCAAGAAGAAAGGGAATACCAGTTCAAGAAGAATGATGTCAGGGCGCAGTATCGAGACCTAAAGAGAAGTTCATAGTTCCATCATGCAATAGATGGAAACATCATGGGATACAAAGCAAGATTCGTAACATGAGGCTTCTCATGAAAAGAAGGCCTAGACTACGAAGAGACATTTGCGGCTAGTAAGAGTTGAAACACATACATGATGAGCTTGATGAAGATCTTAACCTTTGCTACAAGGTTGAAAATGCAAGTCTATACACTAGATGGTCACATAGAATATTAGTAGCATAGGAAGCTACTTGTCACTCCGGTACAAAATGATTTTAGTGCATAGAGCACAGAAGACAAAGGGAGTATGATGCTTCGCTTCAGAGGGAGTGACTACAGAATATCTTGAGGTTCAACATGGTATGATAGGATGGGAAGATTACTGATGACTCTAGGATTTACCAAGAGTAAAGCAGATTCCAACCTTTACTACAAGGTTGAATATGGAAACCCAGTGATATTCCTATTGTATGTAGATGATCTATTTGTGACAGGTACAGATGGGTTGATTGCTGATACGAAGAGAAAGCTTGCTGCTAAGTTCGAAATGAAGGACTTGGGGATGATGCATTAATTTCTAGGTATGGAGGTGTGGCAGAGTACAGATGGAATCTTCCTTGGACAATGGAAGTATGCAGTAGAGATCCTGAATAGGTTTGGGATGATGGACTGCAAAGCTATGGCCACACCTATGGCATCGAACCTAAAGCTATTGAGTGATGCTTCATCAGATTCAGTTGATGCTACGATGTATCGTCAGATGATTGGGTCATTGATGTACCTGACGAACACGAGACCAGACATTTACTTTGTTGTGAACACCTTGAGCCAGCACTTGACAGATCCGAGAAGTGTTCACTTGACTCCTGCAAAGCATATTCTAAGGTACCTGAAGGGTACAGTTGATTATGGGATCAAGTACGATGTGAATCAAAAGATTAACCTAGAGGGCTATGTTGATTCAGATTGGGAAGGCAGTGCCATCTATAGGAAGAGTACTTCAGGATGTTGCTTCAGTATGGGATCAGGTGTGATCTCTTGGTTTAGCAGGAAGCAATCCTATGTGGCACTGAGTACAGCTGAAGTAGAGTATGTCACAGCTTGTTCAGCTAGTTGTGAGGCAGTATGGCTATCGAAGCTACTGTCTGATATATTTGATCTCCAGTTGGATGCTACTTGTATACATTGTGACAACCAGAGTTGCGTGAAGTTGTCAAAGAATCCAGTGTTCCATGACAAGTCGAAGCATATCGAGATCAAGTACCACTATATCAGGGATATGGTGTAGAGAGGAATAGTGAAGCTCCAGTATATTGCGACAGATGAATAGATAGCTGATGTATTGACAAAGCCATTGGCTAGGCTGAAGTTTGAGTACTTCAGGGAGAAGTTTGGTGTGTTCTAGATCGAGGTTTCCTCTAAGAGAAAGTGATGAGACCCATAGCCATTCTGACATGGTGAGAGGATTGGTTCCTTCCATGGTCAGATGTAAGGGCTGAGCCATTTTTTCATGGTGAGAGGATTGGTTCCTTCCATGGTCAGATGTAAGGGCTGAGCCATTTTTTCATGGTGAGAGGATTGGTTCCTTCCATGTCAGATATGAGTGCTGGCCATTCTGTCAAGCAGGACAGATGTAAGAGCAATTTACATTCTAGGAATGGAGGCACCTGGTCAGTTACCAGGATCACTCAGTGTAGGACTGAGTAGCCATTTTGATGTGATAGAGGGATGTGTTCCCACTTGATCAAATGTAAGGGCTGAACCATTATGTCATGGCTAAAGGATTAATTTCCTTCCATGTCAGATGTGAGTGTTGTCCATTCCGACGAGCAGGTCAGATGTAAGGGCAACTGCCATTCTCTAGGAGAATGGAGGCACCTAGTCAGTTACCAGGTAGCTCAGTCGAGGACTGGGGGCCATTCTGATATGACTACTGGGATGTGTTCTCGTAGGATCAGATGTGAGTGCAAGCCCTTCCATCACTGTGATAGGATGTGTTCCTGTCTAGATGGATGTAAGTGCAGAGCCTTTCTGGAGCGACTGAGGGATGTGTTCCCATGTGCTCAGATGTAAGTGCTGAAATCTTCCATCACTGTGATAGGATGTGTTCCTGTCTGGGTGGATGTGCCCTTCTGACGAGTAGGTCAAATGTAAGTGCTGAAATATTCCATCACTGTGATAGGATGTGTTCCTGTCTGGATGGGAGTCTTCCATCACTATGATAGGATGTGTTCCTATCTGGATGGATGTGCCTTTCTGATGAGTAGGTCAGATGTAAGTGCTGGGCGAAGAACTACATGATGGGTAGGCCTACAACTAGCATGAAAAAGGGCTGGCTCTATAGAAATTCCTGTGATGAGAAGAATCATGAGATAGCACCAATGATGATCCAGATCTAGTGATGACAGCCAATGATGATCCAGATCCAGTGATGATCCAGATCAAGTAGTGATGATACAGATCGAGTGATGATCCATATCCAGTCCAGTGATGTTGATCCAGATCGAGAGATGATCCAGATCCAGTGGTGATGTTCCATGATTATCCAGATCCAGTGAAGTTGACTTGAATATGAAGATGACTTTGAAGATGAAGAAGACCTAATGATGACCCAAATGATACAGAGAAGAAGACTTGTGCTAATAAATTGTGTCGAGAGAATACCTTCCTAGTTAAGAGGGAGTGTTGATGTATTTGTAACTTCGGAATGTATTCATCTGTATTTCTTATGTATTGTAACCCGATGTTTATTTCGGGATGTATTTGAGTCATGTCATGCCCCAATGTTCTGATCAGGAAGTTTCTATAATGAGAAAGTCATGTAAATTCATTGTGGGTAATCCTCCTATTGGTCAAGGGTCAAAGTCCCCATAGTTTTGGGGCCCTTAGGTTATTAGACAATCCTAGTGAAGTCGACCCTAGGTGAGTCATTGTAAGTCGGGGCAATAGTCCCCACCATTGTGTTACCCTCCTATTGGTCGGAGGAGGCAAATTCCCCACAGGTGGTGGGGCACTAGGGTTATTAGACACTCCTAGAGATGTCAGCTCTAGTAAGTAATTGTTAAGTGAGGCCGACATTTTGGAGTGCACTTCAAGTGAACAAAAGAATATAAATAGAGAGTGAGAGTCTCTCTATTTATCACTTGTAACACTCACACTCACTTATGAGGGCGCATGAGTGAGAGAGGAGAAGCTCTCTCAGTGTGAGAGAGAGAGACTGCTGTTGTGTGGAGATCATCTTAATGTCTTGGGGCTTTATTGTTTTGGTGCTGATTCTATCTCTAAGGAAGTTGCGGGGTTTTCTCCTTTATGGTTTCCTTAAGGAAAAATCTTTGTGTCTCTTGTCTCTTGTGATGTGCTTATGTTTTATTGTTGTGCTTGTTATTCTCTCAGTGAAAAGATCCTAAGATCATAATGCTAGCTTATATGATGAAAAACTAACATCTATGTGATAACCAAAGTTGTATAAAGATGACAGAGAACCCTGTGTTTCATGATAGATAAAAGCACATAGAAATTAGGTATTTCTACATTCGAGATATGATGCAAAAGGGAGCCATAAAGCTCCAGTATGTGAGTACTAATGAACAAGTTGTTGATGTGTTGACAAAGCCTCTATTCCGAGTGAAGTTCAAACACTTTCGAGACAAGCTTGGTGTGGTTCGAAAATACCTTCCCCGAAAGGGGGAGTAGTGATGTAGCAGTGGGATTGTATCATCCCTGGGAACTTTACCTAAAGTGATCCAGAGACCTCAGTCTTCGAGAATGAAGAGGGATTGTATCATCCTGGGACATATATCCATAATAGATCTGGTGACCTCGGTCCTCGAGAACGTGGTGGAATTGTATCATCCCTAGGCACTTGCCCTAAAGTGATCTGGATACCTCGGTCTTTGAGAATGAAGAGGGATTGTATCATCCCAGGACATCTATCCATAATAGATACGGTGACCTTGGTCCTTGAGAATGTGGTAGGATTGCATCATCCTTGGACATCATCCTAAAGTGATAGGGACTGATTCTCCCGTAATCAATCCGGTGGCTTCCATCCTCAAGAATGTGGTAGGATTGCATCATCCTTGGACATAGTCCTAAAGTGATAGGGACTAATTCTCCCGTAATCAATCTGGTGGCTTCGGTCCTTGAGAATGTGGTAGGATTGCATCATCCTTGGACATAGTCCTAAAGTGATAGGGATTGATTTTCCCGTAATCAATCCGGTGGCTTCGGTCCTTGAGAATGTGGTAGGATTACATCATCCTTGTACATAGTCCTAAAGTGATAGGGACTAATTCTCCCGTAATCAATCCAGTGGCTTCAGTCCTCGAGAATGTGGTAGGATTGCATCGTCCTTGGACTTAGTCCTAAAGTGATAGGGAATGATTCTCCCATAATCAATCCAGTAACTTCGGTTGTCGTGAATGTGGTGGGATTGTATCATCCCTGGACTTTAAGTCCAAAAGTGATCCAAAGACTTTTTGTCTTTGAGTTGTGGATTGTAGGTTGTAGCTAATGATGATGATGTCGTACTGATTGAAAGATCAGAGTATGATGATGATGACGTACCGATCGAAGTATCAAAGTATTATGACGTACTGATCGAAAGATCAGAGTATGATGATGACGTACTGATCGAAAGATCATAGTATGATGATGATGACGTACTGATCGAAATATCAGAGTATGATGATGATGATGTATTGATCGAAAGATCAGAGTATGATGACGACGTACTGATCAAAAGATCAGAGTATGATGATGATGACATACTGATATAAAGACCAGAGTATGATGATGACGCACTGATCAGAGTATTATTATGATGTTTCTGATCGAAAGATCAGAGTATGATGATGATGTTTCTGATAGAAAGATCAGAGTATGATGATGATGTTTTTGATCAAAAGATCAGAATGTGATGATGATGATTTTGATCGACAAATCAGAATATGATGATGATGATGTTGCTGCTGATCGAAAGGTAAAAGTGTTGATGATGATATTGTTGATTGAGAGGTCAAAGTGTTGAAGATGTTGCTGCTGATCGAAAGGTCAAGGTGTTGAAGATGTTGTTGCTGATCAAAAAGTCAAAGTGCTAAAGATGTTGCTGATCGAAAGGTCAAAATGCTAAAGATGTTGTTGCTCATTGAAAACTCAAAGTGCTAAAGATGTTGCTGATCGAAAGGTCAAAGTGCTGAAGATGTCATTGTTGATTGAAAGATCAAAATGCTGAAGATGTTGCTATTCGAAGCAGTCAAAGAATTAATGATGATGAAGAATGAAGATTGAAGATGAAGACTACATGATGTTGAAAATATTCCAATGATTTATAGATGTGTTACCCTGATGATGTTGATGATGTCCCCTATCTCTCTCCTACTCTTGTTGTTGTTTTTGTTGTAGAATACCCTTCTCATTAACGGGGAGTGTTGAAATATTGTAACTTTGAAGAATATTATATATGTATCTTTTTGTGGTCCCCGATAGTCCTACCGAGAGAACCACTTGTATTACATTGTACCTTGATGCTCCTAATCGGAAGAACTAATAAGAGTCATGAGGTAGTCCCCTCTAATTGTAAAGGTGGGTCATCAGCACCCCAGTGTGGTTACTTGAGCCTACATGTCGGATGAGTTAACTTAAGTGAACGGATGAATATAAATAGAGGTGTAGCGCTCCTCATTTGGAGCACACACTCTCACTTGTGTAGTGCATTAGTGGAGAAGAGAAGAGTATCTGGAGAAGAAGGAAGATCAGGCTTTGATCTCCTTATTGTTTTATCTTTTATCTTTTTGGGGCATCTATATTGAGGAAGATTTTGCTGGGTTTTTCCCTTTAGGGTTTTCCTAGGATAAATCTGTGTTGTTCTTGTGATACTGTTTCTTTTAGTGATCCTATTTATATGCTTTGCTTATGAAAATGAAATGAAATATTGATGTTCTAGCTTAGCATATGGAAATTTAACACCCATCAGGACTTCTAGAATGTCCTATGATCTATCCATGAAATATGAAGAAGTTTCTAAAATTTCTTCTAGCCTATTGTCTATTTGCACAACCATGCACCTCTCTTCTTCTATAGATACTTGCAGCTAGTGCATATTGCTCCTTTGCGCTAAAACATGCTCCTTGAAAGGCTGAAGGTTAGATTGCTGTTCTTTGGCTTCTTCTAGAGCTACTGTTAATGAAGTAACCTATTCTTTAAGCTCTGCATTCTGCCCTTGAGATTACCTCTCAGACTCCTCCAAGGTAGCTTTCTATAACTCCAACTCCCCTATATTGCCTAGCAGCTGATCCTTTTCTGTGTGAAGACTTTCACATACCGTCTTCAACTCATCCTTTTCTGTCCTTAACCCTTGACATTCTTGCTGTAGTTTTTCTATATTTTCCTAGGCTGCCTCTAGAGATCTCTTTTCTACTTGGAGGAATTGGAGCTCTACTTTTGAGGACTTTTTTTCATGTTGCATGTCTTCAAACTTTCTTTTCAATCTGTTACTTTCCTCTCTCTCCCTTCATAGGGTATCTTTTAGTTGGGCAGCAGATTTCTTTGACTATTCAAGATCATTCACTATCCGATCCACATTGTCCTCAGAAGCATGGATCAATGCTGCTCCAAATCTGATAGTAAATCTTGGATCCTTGTCTATCCCATAAACCACTGTTGTGTCATTTATCATTTTACCCAACTGTCCCCCAGTCTCGACCTTCCTCTTGGTCCTCTTCACAATTCTTTTTCTTTCCCTGTCATAAAAAATAGTGTTGAAGCCCAGCACCTCTTCCCCTTTCTTCTGCTCGAAAGGGATTAGTCTTAGGGTAGGAACAATAGCCTGTCCCAATGTGCTACTAGCAGCTACCTCAGGTTCTTGAACATCAGGATTACCCACATCCTAAACCTGTATTTCTATAGGATCGGAAGCTTGTTGCTCTGTCAGTTTTAACCTTTTTGCTTCTTACTTCCTAAGTTCCTCATCCATTTTCCTCTTCCTTTCCTCTTCTTCAATCCTGGTAGCTTCTTCTGCCTTTCTAACTGCTTCTTGTTTAGCTCTTATGTTTTCTTCATCCTCACCTTTAAGCTAGCTTTCAGCTTCCTGTGCTAGCCTCCTAGAATCTTCATCCCTTTTTCTAGCTTCCTCTTCCTCTGCTTTTTTCTGCTCATATTTTCCTTTCCCACCTTTAGTGGTGATTTTCTTTTTAAATCTTCTTCTTAAGGAAGTTATGTTTTCTGCACTGCGGAAAGTGGACTCATCTTTATCCCAATGGCTGGTGTACTCAAAATGTACGTTTTCCTCCTTGTAGTGCTTTGCCACTTTATTCCGGGAATCGTTCCTGTGGAAATTTATTTTCTCAAAATGGAATCTCCTCAATTCTTCTACAAATTCATCGGCTTTCTTGACTCTTGTGAACTTATAGCTCCCCAACTTGAATGGTAAAGGAGGATACGTTGCCTTCTTATGTTCAAATAGAAAACTCCCTATGCCATCTAAGAAATCCTTCCTAACTGCCTCTTTGTGTACCACATAGTCAGTGGCATATTTTGGTAGTAGTGAGGGTGCTCTAGAGCATCCATAGATTCTGAAATACAATCCATCCTTCATTAAGTAGTAATCTGCATATTCTTCAATAACCTGCAATGCTTTCACCGACATGCAGTTGCATTCTTTTAAGAAGATCAATGTATATAATGGCATGATGAAGTGTTCACACACTTCTCTATAGTGACTGTGGTACTTATGTGCCCATATTGGCTTGTAAGCTGAGTAGAGTGGTGTTCTCTCCCGATCCCAGATACACCTCAGGTTTGGGAAAGGTTGGTTGCATAGTATGCAATCAATCAGTATAGAGCTCATGTAGAACTCTGATTTTTTCTGGGACACCCCTCCTAATGTTGAAGCAATGTAGGCCGAGAGGCTATTTGATACAATGTTCGCCCAATTGAACACTGTCCCTTGGGTTTCAACATAGAAGATAATAGGCACCCATCCCAACTTAAAAATTTTCCCATGGGCTCACCCAAAAATCCTATTAAGCATCAAGGCAATGAATATGTAAGGGGTCCTTAGGGTGGCAGTATCATATTCCCCTGATGGCCTAGTTCTCAAACTCTTTCCAGGCACCAGCATTATTTTAAGTGTTTTGACTAGGTCCAGATTAATTGTCTTTAGCTAGTCTTCAGTCAAGCATACTTGGGCCTCCGGTAAGTGGTAGGCTAGTGATACGTACCCAGGGCTATAAGCAGCATAACCCTGTTTGTCAACATTTGCAAAAATCATGGTGGTTACATCTTCCCTGGGAAGAATCCATCCAATCACCTCTGAGCACGGGAAAAGCTCAATTCTGGTAGCAACTCTCATCAATGTAGATCTCTCTATACTTTCATATATGGTTTCCTCCTCAAAACCTGTGTCAGGTACCTCCCAGTGTGTTATTAGTCTGTAGACTTCCCCCCATTTATATTCAGGTTCCACACCCACTATGCATCTGGTGTCTTCATAAGTGTATTCAACCTTGGTGACAATTTCAATCTCGGGTTCCGCTTCTACTATAGGAGCCTTCTTCTTCTGCCATTTAGACATCTCGAATTCTAAATAATTTCCCTGTCATACACAAAATCCTTTAGGTTTTGTTGAGCCATTCCTAAATAATATTCAAAGAAAGGGAACAAACTGTATGAGCTTTTTACCTCGTTTAGGCTAAACATGAGTGCAGCTATGAAAACAAACAAACAATACTCAAAAATCAAGTGTTCTTGCACAAAACACAGTCTGCCGAAAAAGCTAAGACCAGCCCATGACAAAAAAATAAAAATAAAATTGCACAATCGCCTCAAAATACCATGGCCTCTCTAAAATGAAGAAAATCCCCCTCGGTGCTACAAGATAAATCATCCACATTAACAAACTTATCCTAGGCAGATATAACCAAAAAACGTGACCCTAGTCCACAAGAAACGCAAGCAACCATACTGGGGAACCGAAACCTTGGTATCTTCGAAATAAACAAGGAAACGCCCTCCTTCTGTGACTGACAGGGAACTACCCTCCTTGTACAGCCATACACAGACTAGGGGAAACTGGTGTAGATAGCATAACACCTGTCTGCACCAGTTTCCCAAGCAGTCAAGTGCAGGTTGCAAACTCATAACGACCACAAATTTAATCCTCAAGCAAAACAAAAACCCCCCACTGGGAAGACATACCACCTATATTGATTATATATATGCGCTGAAAACAGAAACTAGGTATCCACTAACTGCAAAGGCAGTGAACTAACCAAGGGCGACAAACTTAGTTTGACCATTTGAATGGAAAAGGTAGAACGAGAATCAAGGCCTACCTGGCAATGCACTGTGCGACTGGTCGAGAAAAATCCACAAACCTCCACGGTGGAGCCACCTAGGACTGAGGTACCGACAGCGAGTACGATGGTCTGCTCGAAACGATAGAACGGACAATTCGCAAAACAAAAATAAAAAATAATAAAACCTAACCCCAATATATGAGCCTCGGTCAACAAATAATCAACGGGAAAAATAAACCCATCGGGCAGCAAAACGATTACGGGATCGGCGATCCTGTCAGTAGCAACTCTGCAATGGCGGATGATGAAACGGCTATGAGACCCATAGTGGCATCGACAATAGAAACAAATAAAACCTCGCATAGGAGTTTGCAAGACAAAGGACTCGAACCAATAGTTGGTTGAAGAGCCGGAACAGCGAAAACCATAAAGGCACCGAGTTTCGCAGACCAATCAAAATCAGGGGTAAAAATAAACATGACATCGGCAAAAAATATCGGTCAAGCGGAAAACAAAATCAAACTACATCGGAAGGATAGTGCTTTCTAGAGCCGCAACAGCGAAAGTTGAAAGCCTAAGGATCTGCGAATCAAAATGGCAGGGATCGGAAGAGGATAATACAACCATAGGGGAACTTCATAATACATCATCCGCAACGATAGAAAACGTAGAGACAAAATGTTTCGACGGGATCTTAATACAGCCACCGATAAAGAAAAACAAATAAAGCGTGTCGGGGACCAATGAGCCTTGGATCAGACCTGATTTCTTGTTACTTCTCCACAACAATGGGAGCGCAATTAACTACATTTCCTACTCAATAGTCTCAAACACTTTTGACGGTAGGGAAAAAAATCAATACAAACCGTAAAACAGCACTGGTATAAAATTATTTCTTGAGCAAACATCAAACAAAACCAAGGAGCTGAGCAAAAACAAAATAAAAGGAGGGTCCCAAAATTTTTTGAATTTTGGGAAAATGTTGTAGTTGCAACACAATCCTAGAATAAATTATCTGAAGTCGATGGGATGAAATTCACTAGAAGGAGGGCATTAAGGCATCCCCCATCATCTCTGGTCTGTGAAACCAGAGATTCTAGGTTCGATCCCTAGCAGAGTTGCCAATTCTGTTACAGAGAGAAATTCCTATGGCTTGGGGTACCACAATAGACAGCTTGATTCCAAAAATCAATCCTTTCCAATATGCAATAGAAATCAAATATCTAACACTAAAGGATCAGACCTCGTACCTTATTCCGGATGGTTGAAGTAGATCCCCATTGAGCTTTCCAACTTCAGCTTGAATTGATAAATCACTTCCTCAACAACAAGTAAACAAGACAAGCATACTATATATCTTGGTGTTAGATCTATTCTAGCATATATAATCAACAATGTATAAGCATTTGGAATCATCCATGGATAAAATATTTATTCAAACATACATTATTGGATAGGAAAAGATATTTATATTAATATAAAATCATAGATTACAATGGATACAACCTCTGTCGGCACATCTACGAATCACAGAAACTGAATCCCGGACTTGGGCCTCCACCACCTCAATCCTCCTCTTGATAGCATGCTCACAAGCAAAAGGCAAGCTTGGGAAGAACACAAAAGTGCTCCAAGGGACAAAGGGATGCAGACTCAAGCACAAGTTCCGTCAACAATGGACTATAGTTTCTTTGCTCTCAATTCTCTCATATGCCTTCAATGTACCAAAGAGTTCCTTATATATCTTTTCAAAGGGGTAGTGAAAGGTCGAATCCAAGCGATCTCAAGGCATATGGAAGGCCAGGAGTCAAGTCAGTCGGATCCAAGTCAAGAAAAATCCAAAAGGATTTGGATTTTTCACACATCCTGATGTACGCGGTTTTAGTGGTCAAACCCACGTATATACGTGATTAGGGGTTTAAAATTCGCGTGTATTAATTTTCACATGTTTATAGGGATTGTCAAGGAAACATCAAAGGACAAAAAATGGTCCAAGGGATCTAAGGAGTCTGCAGAGGGACAGGGGAAGGCCATACAAGTGTGATTCACTTGGAGTGGTAAAATCAGCTATAACATACCTTTTTAATTTCCCCTAGTTGATTCTTCTCTCCTTAATCCCTTTTACCTGCATAAGGTACTACCTCTGAATTGAAGCTCGTCTATTGAGGTTGTAAATATAAATTCTGGCCTTTTCATTTCCAGAGTATTCATGAATCCAAAAAAATATTTATTCATTCCAAGAAGCCATGCTTTTGCTTCTTGACTTGTCTTACTTTCTCTATCAAATGTGGGAGGCCTCACCTTCTTAAATTATCCATGCATAATTATTTTAAAATTCCTTATTCTTTCAAACCTACTGAAAGTATGCTTTTGGGGTACTTTGAGAACCACAAGAATCACATGATTTGCTAGAGGAAGATGTGGATGCATATACATTTTTCATCCTTCTCAAAGAACCATTCTTAGACTTAGAATCCTTTTTCTAGTGTGACTTCTAGAGCGAATCTCTACACTTCCTTTTTCTTAAAAAACATCACTTGAATTAGATCCAAGATTAACTTTATGTTGGATATTCCAGAGGCTCTAAAGGATGGCAACATTAATCTGGTTCTACTCTTCTTGAACCTTTATCAACCTCTCGTTGAAACTTCTCATTGTCTCAACTAATTTTTTGGGAGTGATCTACTCTCTCCTCCCGCTAGATTATGTCTCAACATTTATCCCTTGCATATTTTCTACAAGGAAATCCTCATCATTATCATAGGGATATTGGGCATCATTCATGATTACCATTTTCTTCTCGAACTCTTACCCTTTTTCTTGTTTCCCTATACTATAATCGTTCAAATTCTATCAACTACAACACTGACACATTAGTAATACATGAAATTACACACAAAATATCATTCTTTAATAGAATTATTTTCATGGATTAATTGATAGGGTTCTTAATTCCTTGGTTCCATTTATGTATTTATGGAAACTACCATTAGTGACAATTTTTATTTTTCTAAAATTAGGGTCATCTGCACTTTTCTCTTTGATTCATATAAACATATGAGATCCCCATTCATTTTTTGACTGTGAACCATCATTCCCCTCTGGATAATATTTACAATGCATTTATCATCACTTCCTATGCATTTCTAATTTTTTTCCTGTAGATTTGTATCTCTTGGGCCATAAATCCCCATTGTTGCAACTATTAGTTATGATACCATCTATCATGTCCCATCCCATTGACCCAACCAACGAAGGGGACACAAATCAAATGTGAGATTACAATTTTTTTCCATAACCAAAGTTATGAATTTCATGACACTTAAAAGAAGCATTCCAAACTAATTAAGATGGTTAAATTTGGTTAATTAGTTCGTTAATTAGCATGACTAAATATTCTCAATGGTTATAAATAATTCCGAATGTTAGTCCCTTCATCTTGACATCTCCATGCTTTCATGAATTTTTCAACATTGGAAATCTGATGTCAAAACCGCACAACTAGTCCCCAAGAAAGATGCCCAACATGGCAAATATGACTATTATATTTCATTGTTTTGGTTGTACTTGTATTTTCCAATGTTTCTGACATCAGAGTCAGAATTCGAAACCACCAAACAGGTTCCAACAAACAACCCTAACTTTCCAACTTCGATGTTTTGACTTTAGGAGTCGAAAGTTAGAATGGGAATGCAATCCACAGCTCCATGTGACAACTCTCGATTAGACTTCGACATTGCTGCTTTGACATATGTACCCATGATTTTCCTTCTGATGTGGGACCCAGTGCCTGAAACTCCATGTAAGACATCAAAGCTCTAATGATTCACCTGCACAGATGCCTGCCACTTTTTGACTCAAAATTTGGAATCACAGCATCAACATCGATATTAGTATGAAAATCCTTTCACTGATACTATGTTGATCCCGACATCGACACCTCAGCGTCACCACATCGACACTTCAACAATCATGCAAAACTTGTTATTTAACAACCCACGATTTTCCTTTCGGCCTTAGACATTATTACTTAGGCTTTGATCATGGAAATTTAGGAATGTTATTTTGATTTAACAGATATATGCAGATGAAATTTAAACATAGATAACGAAGATTCAATTGATCTACATACACATGCATAAAATATCATATTCATTATGATCATAACAATAATGAAATCATGCACATAGATAAACTCATTTTCAGGATATGCACAAGAATCTAGTTAATAACTCAAGGTGGATATTTCATTCCATTCAACATGAGTAAATAATCATCCATAACATAGAAATTATGGGCATTCATACACAAAAGAGACACTTATGTTTTCATTAAAGTCATTTGAGAAATTGGATACATGAGGGGAATGTTCCACCTAACCATATGAACTCTATCCAGCCTCTATAATTTCAGTTGAGAGGCCAACCCCAAGATGGGTTATGCTATCTACTAGGAAGGGACTATATAGGATCACTCACAGGCATATGCACACACACTCATACTAATCCAACATACTACTTTGTTTCTCAAGTATGCAGAGAGACATGGAAGGTGAATTTGCCTTTACTAATCCAACATACTACTTTGTTTCTCAAGTATGTCTATAGCTATAGGCATCTTAATAGGCTTCAACTATCCTTGATGTTAGTTTTTCTTAGATCTTATTATCTTAATTAGGATATTTGTCTAAAAGAATAACAAGTACAACAAGATGCATAAGATATAGAAGATACACAAGACACCAAGATTTTCACCAACGAAACCATAAAGGAGAAAGCTCCACAAACTTCCTCAGAATAGTATATTGACAAAAAATGTGACGTAACATGATCAAACCCAGTAATAAGAAGTATTCAACAACTATCTATATCTCCTCCCCTCTCTCTCTCTCTCTCTCTTTCTCATGCGAACTTGAGTGAGGTGAGATGTGTATAAATGAGGGAGAGCGCCTCCATATTTATAACCTTCAAGTGACTGACCTTTTACTTGATCGGGGCCAACTTGTTTCCCTAACAGAGTCGGATTCTCCTAGAGAGACTCCAAATACACATTACATGATGTTACACTAGGTACTATTGTCTCGACTTACAATGGAGGTTGTGCCTCAAGGTTTTGACACAACAAAGACATCCCGCAAGGAGGTAAACACATCTCCAATGGGGGTACAATAAAATACAATGATAATATACATCAGAATATCTTCTAAAGTTACAAATATATCAACATTTGACACCCACATTACCTACCATACCCAACAAAAGGAAGGTACCCTTCTTTTCTACACAGTCCCTGAGGAACCCCTTCTCTCTAGTGTTATTTAGGTTAGGCATAGAAAGGTTCAATATGCTAAACCTTTAGAGATTCTTGATTTCACTGGGTTTATCAAGCCATTCAAGCCTCCAAACTCCTCCTAGATTCAAATTTATCTCGACTGTGCGATTCCTGACCACACTAAGGTTCAACCAAGAAACTTTATTTACAAGCTTCAATTCTAATTTTTCCCATGTGTTTTTGGTCATTGAACACTCTCAGTTTCACCCCAAGGTTAACATACATGAATTCCTCTCTTTTCTCCTAAGTCACATGCACTTTTGGGCATTATTGGCACTTCTAAGATGTGTCTCTTTTATTTTTTATGATTTCTATTGTTTTCATTGTTTGGAATGCATACACTAAGAAAAATTGGATAGCGGTTCTTCCACACTAAGATAAAATTGGAGGAGAATAAAATTCCATGAGGAAATTGAATTCTAGGTCAAGCAAACCAATTCCATACCTTTTCATACTATTTTATGTACTCATTGCATGCTCCATTAAACCCAGATTTGATTTCTTATCTACCTTCTTACAATAGAGTTAAAGAGTGACACGAACATCCACTTGGGCTCTCAAGATGACATTTGACAATAGAGGGTTAACTCTCTCACACCCCCTAGCCTCTCCCCAGTGGATAAACACATTTCCTCATGCTGGTTGTCTCCATATCCAATTGTTGGACTTTTAATTGGATTATAATTATTTACGTTCTTTTACATTTTCCCATGGATTACTAACACATGGCCCACAAAATACAAAATACTCACCTCTATAATCTTATGCATTCACTAGAAGGGCCTTGGGCTTCAGCTCCACCCTAGTAATTATATATTACATATGCAGAATATTTACACATCAATAAAATATATTCCAGGGGTGAAAATGAGAACATTACATTATTCATTTGAGTTTCAGTCAAAATCCCTTGTTATCCTAATTTGCAAAATCCCCTTTCCCATATATGGAACATAGTTTTTTCATTAATTCTTGAAAGCCATTATTATTCTAGAGAATGCTAGGGATTATCTTGAGCATATTTCCTTAGGAAAAAACTGGATTAGATGTTGAGGCGTTTGAAGACTCAAGTGGAAGAATTTAGAATTAGTTTCAGAATGGTGCCTCGATGAGAATAAGGTTGTATTCTTACATTTATATCTTATTGGCATTCTATATTGTCATTATATATATTTATATATAAGATCTCTCTTTTCTATCCATTTCAAGTGTTCGATTACAATTTTTAATTCATGAAATTTAAATGTGTCATTCTGCAATGATATTTGTATTCTTTACCATAATGAATGTTCTCTACTATATCTTTATTTACTTTCATGTTTTCTCTTGGATATTTGGGAGAAACATTGGAGCAGTTGTAGTAGAAGGGATTATTCATCAAACATTTGGATATGGGTGAGTTGGTTTTTAACCTCTTTGTCCCATAAAAAATGTTTTTAAAGATTGTAAATTTTTATGTTTGCATGAATGTTTGAGTTTTCTTTTATGGTTATCGGTTTGTGCTGACTATTCCCAAAGGTCACTAGGGTTGTTAATATACCTGAAAGAATAATTCTTCGAGTCATTGAAATGTTTTTTTATTATGAATAGAATTACCAACTATACATTGTTTTCACTATATCCCTCATAGTTTTATAAAAGACACAGCCCCTTCGTTAACATATTCCACCATTCTAGATGGATTGAAGACCAATTAATCATCTACATCCTTCATAATTAGTATCTTATTAAGAGGATCTTTTGTTCCCTTGTTCTCAATCCTTGCACAACATTGAGCAAATATTAAATTGAATGTTTGAAAGATTTTAGAGATTATTGTTAATAATATATTTATAATTCAATTCCAAACAATAACATCATATTGACCACCTTTTTTATCCACCCAATTAGTCTATTCGCAACACCCTTTATTCGTTTGAGCTACTCAACAATATTTTTGAGTTTCTTCATGTTCTTGTTCTACATGACACAAAGTATCCCATACACAACATTCAAAAAAATAATCCAAAAATATATTTTTATATTAAAATTAAAATAATTCAAAAAAAAATTATATTAAAATTTAAAAAAAATCCATGTCCTCTTCTCACGACATGCTTCCGTGACTATATTTTATCGGCCATATTCTATCAATACAAGCTACACAAATTATGAAATATGTTTACAAACTAAGTAAATATTTTTAGGCTAAAAATATTTTTCGATTAAACAGTGCATATAGTACAATAACATGCATCGATGTGTTGAACACACTTGGGGATCAATGTGTCATTTTCGCACGATACACACCAAAAAACATGGTTACATTTTAAAAAACAAACCTCATTTAAATGATGCAATTAATACAATATTTAGCACTAGTGGTTTTTTTTTCACTACTTTAGTTCACTATTTTTTTTAAACCCCTCACTAATAGGTGTACTTCTAATATAAAAATGGACAATTGAGTTAATATTGTAATCTTCGTAATGAGGGAAAACAATCTTTTAAAAAAATTATACAAATAGGGCATGGGATCCGATTCAATCCCAATTCAACATGTACCCAAAGCCCCATATACAAGTACACAAATACAATAAATATATATTACATAAAAACAAATATTATTGACATATAGTCATATGGAGTGATTTGTTTGAAATGAGGAGGAAACTGTATTGGTGTTTTTTAAGACTCGATGTTTCGATCTCTCTGAGATCATCATCAAGAGTGCCCACTTAAACAAAAAAGATAATCAAGAGGCCAATGATCCGCTTATATATGATTAGGTTATAAGGTTATTATCAAGCTGGTCGGTTAGATTGGGATACAATTTATTCAAAGTATTCTATTTAAAATTAATGGAGTTAGGGTTTAGTAATTTAAAAAATTCAAAGTTTTTTTTTTATATAATTAAGATTGATCAAACTAAAATATTTAATTAAGATTAAAAATTGAAAATATTTTTAATTTTATTATTAATAATAATATTATAAAGAATTCATAGAATTTTTAATTTAATTTATATAAAATGTTTTGACTTAAGGTTTATAAATTTATAAAATAAAAAGTATTCTTTTTAAGGAAAGTAAGATTGAATTTATTGATAATAGAGGAGAGGAATCTAGGGTTAAGGGTGTACTAGGGAAGCGGACAAAGTGGGGGGAGACAACCTCTTTGGGCCTTAGGGGTTCTATGAGGAGTGCTTTTTGAGTGAGTGTAGAAGGGGAAGCCATGTGCCACTAAGTTTTGTGCCATCATCTCTCTTCAAGCAATCATTAGTCATGTTGATTTCTATCTTCTCTCTTATTTTTTGTTTAGTTAGGTTGTCTTCCCTTGCAATGACCTTAGCCTTCTCAAGGCAAATGTGTTGTTGGGTAAGGTGAGCGTGTTCATCTAGGGCAGACTTCTTGTGTCTATCATGCCTAAGGTATGCTTCATTTTCTTTAATTCTAGTTACTATGGATCTTCCCGTTTATCTGATGTAGGGTTTACTACAAGAACATGGGATTAAGTAAACACCCTTAAAGTGTTTGGGTTCGATGGGGTCCTTAAGAGAGTCTACCATCTTCCTAATAGAATTGGGAGGGGTAAATAAAACCCTAAAACCCTCTCTTTACTAGAGTTTTGGACAATTTATCTGTGGTTCCTTTTATATACGGAAGGAAGATTCTTTTTTCCTCTTCCTCGTTCTGGTCATTTTCTTTTTTATTAATTTTATTTTTATTTTTCTTTTTATTCCTTTTAATTTTAGATATTATTTTCTTTATTTGTTTACGGTCATATCCATTCATTCTAAAAACTTGGTGTAGGTGCTCCAATTCTTGATCAATGTGGTCAATATATGAAATTCTATATGCACGTGTAGCTAAGGTGGTGATGATACCAAACTTTTGAGGGGGGAACTGATGTGAGTTGGCATGAAGGTATCTTTTCATGTGTGTCTTTTTCCAGAATACTTGGTGTGCTATAGAGCCATATTCCTTCTTTGATATTAACACATCTAGAAAGGGAAATTTTTTTTTTGTTTCCATTTCCATGGTGAACCTGATACTATTATTTTGCTTGTCTAGATGTTCTAGAAATTTTACAAGGTTATCTTCCCCATGGGGCCATACCACATCCGTATCATCAACATAACGTTTCCATCTTTTTGGTTTCAGGGGGAAGGATTCTATGGCTTGTCTTTTGAATTTCTCCATGTAAATATTGGCCACAATGGGTGAGAGGGGTGATCCCATTGTAACCCCTTCTACTTGCTCATAGAATTCTTTTTGGAAGGTGAAGTAAGTGGATCGCAAGAACACCTCAACAAGTTTTGTCGTCTCACTGTTGATAAGTTATTTTATGGTATCAGTGCCTTCATCTATGCGTATTTTTGTATACAAGGAGACAACATCGAAGCTCACAAGTTTGTCTTCCTCGTTGAGTTTTTTTTTGGAAATCTCTTCCACCCAAGCCACTGAATCTTTGACAAAGGAGTTAGTTTTCCCTACTAAAGGTTTGAGTAAGTTTGCTAGATATTTAGCTAATTTGTACATTAGTGATCCAATGGTGTTAACGATTGGCCTTAGTGGAACTCCTTGTTTATGCATCTTCGGAAGCCCATAGATCTGAGGGACCAAGCTGTCTTTTGGATAAAGTTTCTTTTTGATCTCTTCTTTAAGGTTAGACTCTTTTAAAGCATTAGTGAAAGTTTTGCAAATGGTTTTTCCTTGGTCCTTCTTTAGTTTTTTTGTAGATCCCACAAGCTAAGTGATCGTTCATTTTTCTTACGTAATCTTTCGAATCTAATATGACCGTTACATTACCCTTATCCACCTTTACTATCTTAATTTCTTTATTTCCCCTAAGCTTCTGCACAGCGTTCCTCTCAGCTATCGAGGTGTTAGGTTTCGATGGTTTGGCCTGGCGTATGATGACACCTCATTCCTGGTGTATCTCCTTTGCTGCGTTTTCTGGGAGTCCATTGACAACGCTTTATATGCTGCAAATAAGGTCTTTGACGGGTATTTTGTTTGGTGCGATGGCGAAATTCAGACCATATTCTAAAACACTTTGTGAATCTTCATCTAATGGGAGTTTCGATAGGTTAACAACGTTGGTTTTCTGTATTTTATTGACTAAGTTTTCATCATTCTTCTGGCTGCTTAGAGAACGGAGCTTTTTCTCTTATTTCGTGACTGCCTCCTCCTTCTTTTTTGTGCATTTCAGGCTGATGGATGCGTCTATAGTATCCAAAAGAAGTGGCGTGATGGTGTTTGTGAGTTTCACATGTAGGCAGAAGGCTTCTTTTGAGAGTTTTTGGATTTCTAAGGGAGTTCTTCGGATTTCGTTTTCTACCAGTGTTAGGCTCATCGATTTGAACAGTGATTCGTTCCTAGAGTTTCGTAGTCTATGCTTCATAAAGGCGAATTGAGGGATTATCTGATTGTCTCTATAGTTCTTCAAAAATTCTAGGTCTGCGGCTCTTTTGACGATCTTCAAGCATGTTCTCTCAAGTAGTCTCACATCCTTCACGAAAAAATAATCTTTCAGGAAAAAAAATCTTCCTTCTATATATCTTCCTTCCATATATAGAAGGAACCATGGATAGATTGTCTAAAACCCTAGAAAAGAGATGGTTTAGGGTTTTATTTACCCCTCCCAATTCTATTAGGAAGATGGTAGACTCTATTAAGGACCCCATCAAACCCAAACACTTTAAGGGTGTTTACTTAATCCCATGTTCTTGTAGTAAACCCTACATCACATAAACGGGAAGATCCATAGTAACTAGACTTAAAGAAAATGAAGCATACATTAGGCATGATAGACACAAGAAGTCTACCCTAGATGAACACGCTCACCTTACCCAAGAACACATTTGTCTTGAGATTGCTAAGGTCATTGCAAGGGAAGACAACCTAACTAAACGGAAAATAAGAGAGAAGATAGAAATCAACATGACTAATGATTGCTTGAATAGAGATGATGGCACAAAACTTAGTGACACATGGCTTCCCCTTCTACACTCACTCAAAAAGCAATCCTCGTAGAACCCCTAAGGCCCAAAAAGGTTGTCTCCCCCCACTTTGTTCACTACCCTAGTCCACCCTTCACCCTAGAGTCCTCTCATCTATTATCAATAAATTCAATCTTACTTTCCTTAAAAAGAATACTTTTATTTTATAAATTTATAAACCTTAAGTCAAAACACTTTTTATAAATTAAATTAAAAATTCTATTAATTATGTATGATATTATTATTAATAATAAAATTAAAAATATTTTCAATTTTTAATCTTAATTAAATATTTTAATTTGATCAATCTTAATTATATAAAAAAGAACTACTTTGAATTTTTTAAATTATTAACCCCTAACTCCATTAATCTTAAATAAAATACTTTGAATAATTTGTACCCCAACCTAATGGACCAGCTTGATAATAACCTCACACTCACATGAAATCAATAACCTAACCATATATAAGCAGATCATTTGCCTCTTGATTATATTTGTGTTTAAGTGGGCACTCCAGAGAGATCGAAACGTTGAGCCTTAAAAAGCACCAATGCAGTTTCCTCCTCATTTCAAACAAATATTATTGTCAAATTGTGGAAAAAATAAACCCTCAATGCTAGTGTTTTGTAGCAACCAAAAAAACAAAATAGATTAAAAAACTAAGGTTTGTTGTATTGAAGGTAACTTTGAAACCTTTTTGTTTTCATGGAAATTATTTTATAATACCAAATAGGTAATAATGTATAAGAATTTATACTAATAATAAACTTCCTATAGGTCAATATTCTATATTCTATATTTAGTATATGGTAATAGTGATACTCATAAAATTTCTTAAAGATGTTGTATGTGTGGAATATACATCACATGAAATCTTTTGAGTACTTCTCTTTATTTCGAGGATGATATTTGTGGTAAATAATTTGATTACAGTTTTGATAACTTTACTTAGCATGGACATCAAGTGAGGCCCTCAACATTCACATAAATAGCTAGCTTAAGTACTTCAGCCCATGAACTCTTACTTCAAATTCATATAACTCAACCACTCGACCTATCCCATAGGACTCCAATATCACATATATTCAAAATAATAGATAATATTATTTAATATTAAATATAAAATTATTTTATGTTGCATTCATAAATAATTTCATAAAGTTAATCATCTAGTTCATTTCTATTACATTTCAATTAATGTAATTGGTATCAAAGCAATTGTCAAGTGAAAATTATTTTTCTAATAGTTTTAGACTAGCATCTCACCCTTGAAATAATTATTAGACAAGAATCACCTATAAAAATATATGAACTTAAATAAATTAAAAATAGAAAAAAAAATGAAAAAGTTCTATATAAATTCTAGGCCCTTGGCCCAAAATTCATTGAGGGAGTTTTTGAAAAGGAATGTTTCCGAGTTATTTTAAAGTGCACGTGAAGAATTATTAAGTCAAACAAAGATCTCATAGTTGGCATATACTTGGTTAGTTGCCACGTACATGGTAAATGGCAAGAATAGACAATTACCAAGGAAGTGATTTTAAAGTGCATGTAAATAAATATCAAGTCAAACAAATAAATCCATAGTGGTTTGGAAGTAAATCCAAAGGTAAGTTAATGTCAAAATATTGGTCACATGAATAATGTGAAAAAATTGCAAAAAGTTGCACTTGAAAAGTGCATTATGTGAAAATGTTGGTAAAAGGTGAAAATATTAAAATTTATAAATTTTTTTTATGGTTAATGTAAATATTTAAGGGAGTGATAAAGAAAACAATAATAGCATAAAATATTGACTTCTAACCTTCTCCGAATCAAGGATTATACTAATTTATTCTAACTAGCAGTTGATTTGTCACTTCATTCCATGCTGATTAAGAAGTAGCTTTTGAAGCAATTATTAAAAAAAATAGTATTAAAGTTTCCAAGAAAGTAAGAAGGAAAATATAAATGGGTTTTCATAAAGAGAAGGAAGGTTTTCTAATATAGATAGTTCTTATATCGTCCTTCTTTTCTTATCTATCTTGAAGTGGGGATGGTAAATTGTAGAGTGAAAAGGTGGCTTATAAAATTAAAGTGGTAAAATCCCTAAGAAACCTACGTCAAGCATGGTAAATTCAGTAAGCAAGGCCGGATAGTTTGATTTAGGGGTTTTAAATTATTAAGGTTCAAAGGTATTATTTCAAGAAATGATATTATGATTGATATTTGTTTATATAATAAGAAAAAATATATTAACATTAATGTAGAAAACTAATTCTTAATTATAAAATCAAGTAAAAGTGTTATAAATTAAAATTGATTGAAAGTAAAAATCAAAATGTCATTGCTATTGAAAATTTATCAATGAAAGAGTAGTAAAAAGAAAAATTATAAAACCAAAAACATATAAAATTTAATTTTAAATTAGCTAAATTGTAAAACACATTTATGTAATTATATACCAAATTTCAATTTAAAATTGGGTTCAATTTGGCATATTACAATGTAATATTACAACCATATTTATAAGGTTCTTTAATGCAAATACAACTAACAAGAAACCACGGGCCACTAAAACCATGTGCCTTAAACCACTTACATTCTTTCTCATTCCCCATTCAAGGTTAACCCTAACAGATAAATCTAGATTTTAAAATTTTATATGGATTCTTTTACTCATTAACTACTCTTAATATTCATTTTTTATTTTAAAGAAAGACAAGTAAGGCAATTTTTGGAAAACTATTTGATTATATGATTATTAATGTTAGTATGGTGCTTGGTAGAGCCATAGTTAAGATGAATCTATACAACTTGAAATCAACAACACATAATTTCAAATCCATAATCTTATAATAAAACAGTTTAAAAAAGAACCTACATAAAACAAATTGATCCTTTTTGTGACAATATTATTCTAGTCTTCAAACAACATATCACCACTATCCTTAGTAACCATATAAAATAAGAGAAAGTTACAAGAACATGGTTTATTCTATTGAAATAAGTTTTCCTTACCCATGATGTGGAAAAAAAACATTTTTAAAGAGGGAATACTTTGAATCTACAAAGGGTATATTACTAATATGAAATAACTTATAATAATTTATAGTAATAATAGTCATATAGGTCAATATTTTATATATAATATATGGTGAAATGAGTGCTTATACTATGCTTATTTATAGTTGTTGATAATAATAAATAAATATTACTTAATATGGATATATGGTATTTTTTTAATTAATTGACAAATGATTTCATGAAGTGAACCATTAGGGTCCCCATATTAGGTCCCCTCAAGCAGTTTTCAACTGCATAGAGATGCCTTTCATACATGAAATCTTAATTCTCAAAGCGAGTGGGCAGAAATCCATAGTTGAACAACCACTTCATGAAAGAGAAGGAATTATCAATTAAATAACTCTTGAGAAAGAGGATGAGACTCCCACCAATTAATAAGAAGTAATGTATCTATTAGGTACTATTGAAGGTGTTGAAGCCCAAAGTAACCTCTTGAGTTTACAAAAATGTTCCAAGAAGAGGAAAGTTGAAGAAGAAAAAGTTCAAAGAGAATGTGAGCAAAAAATATCGAGGATGTAATCTCCCAGTTAAGAAGAAATGAAAGAAATTGAACATGAAACCTAGAGGTATCTAAGAGTGATAAACACGATATTCCCAAACCAAGTAGTGCTCAACAAGAGGGGGCTTGTTCAGTTCACATATAATCCTCTCATTTTCCTTATAAATTATCTAATATTTAATTTAATTTAGAATTTGAATGAATTGCCAACAATCCCATCGTTAGTTTCTCTCAAAAATAGGGAACCATATATCCCAGGATAATGTTTTGCAATCTATCAAGACCCATGATCCAATGGGAATATTAAGAGAAGAATAGATAAAAAGAGTATAAATGAATAGGGATATAAATTCATTATAAACACCTTAATCCCAATCCTAAGCAATATTATTGCTAGGTACAGTGCAACAACATGGAAGTTTGTTGTCACCACACTAGAGCCTCTAGCACAAAATACATATCGGTAAATGCAACAAAAAAATTGGAAGGATCCATATATCACCTTTGATACAATAGAAATCTCACCTAAATATGGTGTTTCTATGGATCAAGGATCTAGTATCACAATCTATATAAGATATCTTAAACTTCCTTTAGTGATAATTACAATAAGCATCTAGATGCAATTAATGTGAAGAATCGATTCATGAACTCTAGATTAAAAGAATTGGATGTGTAAAAATACAAGTTACATACTAGTTGTTATCTCCTCAAATAAATTAGAAAATTTATTTCATGTAGTGATAGGAAGTCAAAAACATTTTTGAGAATTTTAAGTCTCATTGTGAGAGCTTTGGTTATGTAATGAAGTCTAAAACACATTGGACTTTGTTTTTCTTCAAAAAAATCAAAAGCTCAGGTTTCGGTGGCTTAGGCGAACATCTCAACTGTTCATTAGCCACCGAAAAGCCTAGATTTCGACAACTAAAACATGAAAATTTGGGGCTATCTTAGCCATCGAATTCATAGGAAGTTTGAAGCGGTTATCACGTCTTATCATATGTAGGATTCGCCAGGATAGGAGCGCTATCATTTCCCATTAGCCACTGAAAAGACAAGATAAGCAATCAATTATGATTTGGTAAGAGGTGTTTTTATAAGTTTGATGAGATCTATCTAATCCCAAAACTCTCTTTACCCTACCCCTGTCCTAGATCTGTGATCTCATTACTATGAGCAATGTAATTTCAGTTCATGAAACCACGTTCCTTGCACTTTCTACTTTCGGGTCTCATAAGCTAAGACATTACCCTTTTCAAGTCTCAATTGCTAGTTATATCCCTCAAAATCAGGGCCTTCCCCTAATTCATTCCTCATTTCTAGGGTTTGTTTATCTCTGAGCCCAATTTCCCTAATCCCGCACTGTTTTACCTTCCCCAAAGTTTGAATTTTGAAATCGTAGGTGCAGAGAAGCCATTCAGAAAATGAAGAGAGGAGGACCTGCCCTAAGGAAGGAGCTTGGTGATATTGATTACCTGGAATCACACATTAAGGTATGTCAATTGTTTAAGGATGCAGGATGTTATAGGTTTTGTGAAAAAATAAAAGGATCTCATCAGCAAGTAGCATAATCGTTTGCTCTTACATTTGATGGTAGAAAGGAAGTAATCAAAAAGGAAGAATTCTAGGTGGATGAAGCTCTTATAGCTAAAGTGATAGAGCTTACAAGGACTGGGCAAAATTGTTTAAGACCACTATTACAAAGAATGTTGAATTTAGGTCCTACCTAAAACTTGAGCACAAAAATATTGTATGGAAGAAGAACATTCCTACGTGCTATCTCGAGGAGAAATGGAAAGACCTATTGAAGTCAATTCTGGTCTACATAACCTGTGAGGGTAGATACAATAGGGTAATGATCTATCATTTTAAATTAATGAATCACATCACTGGTAGGAGTCCCTTGAATCTACCTTTTTACCTCTACAAAAGCTTAACTAAGATGGCTCATCAAGTCAAAGCCAAGCCAACCAAAATTATAAGGATATTATCTCATCATGGCTTGATCAATCTAATTGTTTCTGAGCTACTGCAAAGGAGGAACATTGCATGGGCATACTTCCTGTTTTGGAATGAATTTGAAACAGAGCTGCAGCCAGAGGATAAAAATAGGTCTTCTTCAAAGAGGTCTTCCACTCCCAGAAGTGGAAAGAGGAAGATGAGAGCCATCTCTCCAATTGCAGTTGATCAAACCTCTCCATCTTCTAAGGATAAGAAGGCCAAAAGGAATCTAGATTTAAGTGAGAAGACAGAGGAAGAAGAAGCTTCTTCACAAAACAAGAATGTCCTCAACCTACCATACATTGATTCTGAGGATGAACAAGAGCAAGGAGATGACCTAGAAAATCAAGTTGCAGTAGGGCATGAGGATCTTCCCTCGTATACACCAAAGGATGATCAAATTCAACAAGTTGTAGAGGTTTCATCTAGCAAGCCCAAGGAATCCATATCTCAGAAGATCAACTAGCTTCTAAGGCAGGTGTATGAATTCAAAGTTCTTGGAAGAGAAATTAAAAGAAGAAACAAAAGATTAATGAAAAGAAATACTGAATTAGATGACTCTCTTCAAGAAATAAAAAGGAAATATACTAAGCTTGAAGAAATAAGTCTTAGGTTGATAAAGGACAACACCAAGCTTTATAGGAAAATCAGACTGTCAAAATTGCAGACAAAGAATTCAAACCCTTAGTCTCAAGCACATCATAAGATGGAAACCCTAGCAGAGGTAGCCACGAATCTTTATGATCCAGAGACAGCCTGTGATTCTACCACCATCCCAAACCCTATTCAAGTTGTAGAGACACTAGAAGAACAACATTGAAGCTTTAAAGCA
Organism: Pseudotsuga menziesii; assembly: GCA_001517045.1. Classification (NCBI taxonomy): domain Eukaryota; kingdom Viridiplantae; phylum Streptophyta; class Pinopsida; order Pinales; family Pinaceae; genus Pseudotsuga; species Pseudotsuga menziesii. The sequence goes on along the minus strand of LPNX010721471.1, from coordinate 1,108,812 downwards.
TTAAGGTAAAGCGTGATGGTTTCAATTTTGGTTAAATGTTAAAACAAGCTTTTTGGTGGCTTAGGCGAACACTTCAACTGTTCATTAGCCATTGAAAACAAAGCTTTTGGTAGCTAACGAGATTGAGTTTTTCCTCTAATAGCCACTGAAAGTGCAGACAGGGTAGAGAAGCATATTTTTGCAAATATATGACTTTTGATGATCCAAACACCTCGAGGATGATTTATAATACTAGATATTAATCAAGGGCATTAATATTAAGTTTTTATTTAAGTTTTGGAGGTTCTAGAGAGGTGAATAAGATCACATCTCCTACCTACTTTGGTAAAAGGTGACTTGTTTTCCAAATGGCAAGTTCGAATTCTCCTTTAGTTTCTACTGCAGCTATCAAAGAGTTCGAAGATCAGGAAGATTTTTTGAGATATGGGGATTGACCATCAAAATAGGATCTTTTCCTATTTTCTAGAAACTATTTTTTAGTTGTCTATTTTTAGCGATTTCGATCCATTTTTTCAAGATCTAGAATAATTTTGTAAAGGCTATAAAGCATGTGACTTCTATAGAACAAAGGGATCAACTTTTGGAGACTTTTTCATATTTTGTAATCTCAAGCTTCTCATTTTGAGATCAGTAATACAATCTTCTTTTGCCATTACTTGTTGAGATCTTCATCTTCTTGTCTATTCTATATTTGCACCTGAATGTCAAATTCATGTTAATTGTGTTTGTCTGATGTTTGATAACTGTCAACTTGTCAATGCATCCAAAAAATAGAATTTGCAAGTACTTTACTTGGTTTATTTGGCCATTCATATATACTTTGTGTGTATGTTTTTGCTAGTAAATTAAGTGTTATTCGTACATTCATTTATTTACAACTCTCTGAACGGTGATAATTAAAAGCCTTGTCAATCTAGTTGTGTTTATGCATGTCTAGAGTGAATGAGGTTTGATTTACTCATCTGACTTGATCCATTTGAGTGAATAATTAAGATAAAATTAAGTTACCAAGAATCTTCGAGTTACAGCCTAGAAGAGTTTCCTGGAGAGCTAACAAATTGGCCCCGTCGCCGGGGAGAAGAGATTGAAGCTCAGATTCCCTGGGAGACAACATAGATCCAACTTTGATGATAGAAAAAGTGTGGACATTATCCTGGTTGTAATCATCTATCCGACGACTCCATTGGAACAAAGTGGCTCCGAGAATACCAAGTATCAGAAAAAATCCTCAAAGGCCACCAGTGACACTTGTTTCAGATCCTGAACAGATTATAAGGAGAGGAAGAGCTTTGCAAAGACAGACTTCCAGGTCTACAAGGGGAATTGCATCAAGTACTTCTATAGGTATTTCTTCGGTTGTATCGAATATACCTCCCTTTAAATATTCTTCTACTGAAGCAACAAGTTCTCAGAAAATTATAAGTGAATCATAAAATTTGAAAGTTGAGGAATCCTCAACCACTTCTTCTTTTGTAGATCTGATTCCTGGCAACTCCACTGGGTAAAATCTACCACCTATACCTCCTTGGCTACCACCCACACTAGCAACATATTCTTATACCCTTTCCATACCCACATCCAATATGTCTATCCCTCTAACTAAGATGGAAAGGATCCTCATTGCCATATATGCTCCTCTAAATTTTCCTAACCCCCTTTCTTCTATGCCTATTGGAGATTATCTAAAATATATGCCTAAGTTTACAAGGTGTAGGGATATTTTAAAGATGAAGAACATTTAGAGGCATTTTACAGTTATGCTGAGAATATAAACATTGAATAAGAGGATGTGTGGACTAGGGTTTTTTTTGCAAATCTTAGATGGTCAGGCTGGGAAATGGTTCAAAGAGTTACCTGTTGGATCAGTATCTGGCATTGAAGCTCTAGACGACATATTTTTTAATCATTGGGGAGAAAGAAGAGACCACTTACTATATCACATAGTTTAGCAATTTGAGGAGAGAGAATGACGAGTCTATTTCAAATTTCCCAAAAAGATTTAACAAAATGTTCAGTAAGATCCCTCCTGAGATCAAACCTATAGAGAATTCAGCCAAAATAACTTATGCAAACACTTTTGACTCTGAGTTGTGTCTTCTTCTCAGAGAAAGGAGATCTACTTCTTTATCACTCATGCAAGATGTTTCCCTTGAAGTTGAGTCTAATATTGTTTCATATTAGAAACTTAAGGGAAAAGTGGACAGGAAGAAGCAATATTCATATATTTCTTCATCGGAAACCAAAATGGAAGAAATGGCTAAGATGTCGGATAGCTTAACAACTGAAATGTCTAAACTTAAAGGTCGAGGTCAACTACCTGTAAGAGGTAAAGGTTCAAATGACTTTGGTCCTAGAAACCCTAATATTTTCCCTTACAAAAGGAATAATCCACAGGATTAGATCCTCCAAAGGGATAGGAATCCAGCTGAGGAACAAAGAATCAATGCTCCTTTCCAAAATGTTGTGTTAGAAGAAGAACAAGAGTTTACTCGGGGAGAAGGAGAAGCAGAAGACAATATCAATTGCATGGAAGATGAAGTTGATCCCTCTTTCTTGACACAAGCAGATTATGAGGAATCCCTCATGAACGACCAGATCACTGAAGAATCCTTGTATCATGTAGATGATCAAGGAGGTTACAATTTGAGGTCCAATCTTGGCTGCTCCAAAACCTTGGATTGTTACTCCCATAAAGAAGAATCATGTCCCTACAAACAGTCTGCTTCTCCTGTTAAAAAGATTGATGCTCCTGCAAAAAAGATTGTTGCTCCTTCAAAACAACAGCAAAGGCCATTGCAACCATCAATCCATGATCAAATCCAACTTAAAGCTCCACCACAAGAGGTAAGAACTTCTGACAAATTGTCTTATCCTTTCAATCTTGAATTAGAAATTCAGAAATTGAAAATCCCTTTTCCCTTGATAGAGCTTATGAAGAATTATTCCTTTAAGTCATCTATACTGAAATCTCTTCAACCAAAGACACCAGTAGATGCTGACTTTGTGAACTTGCAAGATGATAATCCCACAGTAACCCTAGGTCCTATGGTTGAAGAACTGGATGAGTCATATCCACCCTTCTATATATCCTTGAACATCCATGAAAATATCCTTCACAACTATTTGTTGGACTCAGGTGCATCCCGCAATCTTATGCCAAAAGAGGTGATGGATGAGCTTGGGCTCAACATCACAAAACATTACCATGATCTTTTCTCTTTTGACTCTAGGAAAGTCAAATTCCTAGGCCTCATAAAAGACCTTGTCATAAACCTCTCCCAGCTGCCTTCAAAACTTGCATAGTGATGGATGTAGTAGTTGCTGAATTCCCACCCAAGTTTGGGCTCCTCTTGTCTCATTCATGAAGTAAAAGGCTAGGTGGAACCCTACAGATGGATCTTACTTATACTACAATCCCGAGATTTGGAGGAGAAACCAAGAGACTCTACATAGAAAATAATATTTCCTACATCATCAATAATGAAAGTGATTCTATAAATCATCCCATCTATGCAGTGGACACAGACTTTGGGGCATGTATTCTACACATAGATGATTCTCAACTAGTACCTATGCAGCTCACAAAGCCTACCTATCAGCAACCTGAAGAAGTAACCACCTGTGTCTAGAGTATGTTTTTTGATGGGGCCAATACTCAAGCCTCAACAGGTGCATGTGTAGTTTTGATTTCTCCCTCAAAGGAGACTATTCGTTTGTCTTATAAACTTGATTTCAAGACTACTAACAATATAGTAGAGTATGAAGCTTTTCTATTGGGAGTAAAGGCTGCTTAGGATATGGGAATCATGTGTCTGAAGATATTTGGAGATGCAGATCTCATCATACAGCAGGTGCACAACACTTTTCAAGCAAATAATGTCAGGATAAAAGCATACAGAGATGAGGTATGGAAACTTAGGTACTCTTTCATGATTTTTGACATTTTCTATATGCCAGGACCTATTTACCCGACCATTTGCACTGATCGGACGACGCCGGTCGTTGGACGTGACCGCTCACGCGAGCTAGGTCGTCCGATCGGTGCAAATGGTTGATTCACTAGTTTCCTCCTTCCTATATACCTAGATCTATGAACCATCTAGCTGATTCCCTTACTATCTCTGCCAGTATGTTCATTCCTCCTATGCCTCCTAAATTGAACTATGAAATCCAAGTCAAGTACAAGCCATCCCTACCTGATAATGTTAAATATTGGAAAGTCTTTGAGGATGATGATGAACTTAGTAGATTTCTCCAGGTTGTTGATGAATTTTATGATATGCATATTGACCAAGAAAATCTAAATGTAGAGGAATCCCAGAAGCCTAAGTTGAAGGGGAAAACGGGTAAACACAATATTGTTCAATTGCCAAGCAATCATATACCTCGGGGTCTAGTACCTCTTGAGAAGATTTTTGACCATAATCATGTCCCTTTAAAACCTATGAAAATGGAGAAATACCCCGCTGTCCATGAGCATAATATAGGTAGCCAAAGTCATCCTAGATTCATAAATTTGTCTATTGAGTTGACTCCTGATCAAAGGTCAGAATTTTGCGGTCTTATGAAAGAATTTGCTGATATATTTGCTTGGGAATACAGTGATCTAAATACGTATGATACAGATATCATTCAACATATAATTCCCCTAGAAAAGGACACCATCCCTTTCAAACAGAAGTTAAGGCCTATCAGTCCTCTCTTATTTCCTGTGATTGAGAAAGAAAAAAAAAATCTCCTTGATGCTAAAATCATAATCCCACTGAGGTATTCTAAATGGATTTCAAATTTAGTAATAGTGAGGAATAAAAATGGTGATATCAGGTTATGTGTCGATTTTATAAACCTAAATAAATGCTTCAAGAAATACAACTACCCCTTACCCAAGATGGAGCATCTATTGCAAATAGTTTCAAGAGCTAGTGTCATGTCATTTCTAGATGGCTACTTAGGCTACAATAAAGTTTCTATAGACCCTGATGATCAAGAAAAAATTGCTATTACCACTCCTTAGGGTACCTTTATGTATGCCAAGATGCCATTTGGGCTGATGAATGTTGGGGCCACCTTTCAGAGGGCCATGGACATAGCCTTTGTGGGACTAAAGGACAAGTTTGTTCTCATATATCTTGATGACCTCACTGTATACTCAAATAGTTATGAAGAACATTTGCAAAACTAAAGAAAGGTTTTTCTAAAATGTAGTCAGTTTGGGATTTCTCTGAACCCAAAAAAGTCTCAATTTGCTCTTAGGGAGGGCAAACTCCTAGACCACATAGTTTCAGTAGAGGGTGTGAAGATTGATCCTGTTCGGGTCGAAGCAATTCAGAAATTATCCATACCAAGGTCAAACAAGGATATTCAATCATTCCTCGGTAAGATAAATTTTGTCAGGAGGTTTATTCCAAATTTTTTTGAGTTAGTGAAGCACATAACTTCCATGTTGAGGAAGGAATCTGAAATCAAATGGACAGAAAATGAAAGAAACTCTTTTGAATCCATCAAGTAGGCTATCATAGAAGCTCCTACTTTAATTAGTCCAGATTATACCAAGGGCTTCAATATTTTCTCTTTTGCTTCCTATGATACAATGGCAGCAGTTTTGTTATAGAAAGACGATGAAGGTCTTGATCACCCAATTTATTTTTTCAGCAAAAAATTGAGGGATGTTGAACTAAAGTACGATCCTATTGAGAAACAAGCTTATGCCCTTATTAATTCATTGAAATCTTTCAAAATTTATATTTTACATGCAAAGGTCATTGCTTATTTCCCTTTAGCTTCTGTGAAGGATGTCTTAACCCAGCTTGACATTGATGGTAAGAGAGCCAAATGGATTGCAAATCTGATTGAATTTGATATAGAAGTAAATCCCACCAAGATAGTAAAAGGCCAAGGCCTAGATAAGCTTATGTCTGAAGAAAATTGTGATCTACTAGGCATGAATTTCATTGGTATAAGTTCAACAAGCTTGTATATAGAGGTAGTAGTAGAAGAGCAGCATGAGAGTCAGTAGATGGCTAAGAATTTGTATTCATGTAAGTTGTATTCAGGTATTATTAACTTTTTGCAAAATTTAGAAGTTCCTCCTGAACTTATCAAGACTCAAGCACGAGCTATTAAGCTTAGGTCTATTAAATTTTGCATAATTGACAATCTATTGTATTGGAAAGATCCTTCTAAGTTCTGGTATTTTGATGAGATGTTTAGATGAAGAAGAGTTAGTTCAAGTCATTCATAAGTTCCATTCAAGCATATGTGGAGGCCATCATTACTAGAAAACTACAGCTCACAAGATTCTAAGGGTTGGTTACTATTGGCCTGTCCCTTTTTTTGATGTGTGTACCTTTGTGAAATATTGTGACAAATGCCAAAGATTCATAGGAAAGAAACAATGTTAACACCCAAAAAATGTTCACTACCTCATCTACCCCACTACATGGCTCATTTGTCCATTTTTCTACCATATTTTCCTTAAAAACCCCTTTTTTCCTCCAAAAATTTCCAAAATTCCTCTAAAATAGCAAAAATCCCACTAAAAAGCCTCCAAAAGGCATAAAATGCCCCCAAAAGGCCATAAAACCATCAAAAAAGCCTAAAAAGGGAAGAAAAAAATATAAAATAATGAGGAAAAGGAGGAAAAAACACTATACAGCTGCCCTAAACCATATGGTTCCCAAAACCATGGGCCAGCACTCCACCACTGAAAAACTATAAATAGGTGATGGAGACCCCTTATTTCATATCCACACTCATAAGCACCCTTACTCTGCCAAAGTAGCTCTTGAAACCCTAGCTCACCCTTGAGCTACTTTCACCTGGAGAGCCCCTTTTGGCCCATTTCCACCATCGGAGAAAGAGAAGGAGCAAGTTGGAGATTGGAGCAACCCTCTTGGATCACTGCAAAGGGCTTCACCAACCTTCACATTGGAGGTAATATTAATACAAAAGCCATTCTTTACATCTTGTTTTTCTGTTTCATGCACATGTTTAGAGTAATTTAAATTTCTGTTTTAGCATTTTAGTTTACACTTACTGAACTGCTACTAAGGAGTCCCTTCTCCTTAGTAGGTGCTCATTCGCACAAGCTAGGGGTAAAACCCTAGCCACAGTTTTGGCGACTCCGCTGCTTGTTTAATTTTCTGCAATAATTTCCCGTTTTTTCCTTTCGGCTGTCCCTTTCGGCCACCGTAAACCGCATCTTTTCCCTCAGCAGTCGCGTCTCGACCGTGTCATTCAGGCCTTTACCTGCGATCCAACCGTGGCTCTCAGACTGTTTCCGGCTCCCTGCATATGGATTCAAGTCTATTACCTGCGATCCGACCGCAGCTAATAAGCCTGTTTGCTGCGATCTGACTACACCGGTCGGCCGTTTTCCCGCATCCCGATCGCGACTTTCAGCCCCTTGACTGCGACCTGACCGCGTCTATCTGCCCTTTTCCTACGATTCGACTGCGCTTTTTTCCCTATTTCCTACAGTCCAACTGCTTCTGTCGGCCAGAAAGCCGCGACCTGTCCGCGCTTGTTTCCCTTAAACCTGTGGTCCGACCGCTCGATTTCGCCACAGACCCGCGGTCTGATTTCTGCATTTTTTGTACTGTTTTTGAACCCAGCCCCTTTGCAGCAATATTTTCTGCATCTGCACAGCCATCTGTTCTACCTGCAGCCCTACTTCCCTACAGCCTTTTCTGCAACATCATTTCTGTTCCCTTTTACAGAATCTGTTTAAAATTTCAGCATTTTAATTCAGAAAATTTTGCATGTTAAAGTTGTGAATTCAGTATTATTGTTAGTTAGAAAGTTGCCCCTTTGTGTGGCACTTCTATTTTGGGTTCATCACCTCACGAGCACACACTCTGTCACATAATTCAAGTGAGCCTTAAAAAACTACTTAACTCAACCAATATTCTAACCCCACTTGGGGAACACAAAAGAATCTTTGTAGTTAGGTAGGATTGGGGGGATAGGCTTCCAATAACACCCCTCAGTTACTTACACTTGAGACATAGCCGTTGTCCAATTAGGGAACCAAAATCCCCTCGTACTTTTTGGCACAGTCACAACCAGTTTACCAGAGGGCCTCTCCCTTAGGAGGGTTGAAGTCGCGAGACTGGTTCCGGAGGCCTGAGTGGAATACCGCACTCCATTCAGTAACTGAAGGGCTACCTTTCGCAGTCCTCGGGATATCCCTGTATAGGGGTATTGCGGTAAAAGGACCAAATGGAAGATTCACCTTTCTGGACGTGTCATGAACGGGGTATCTTAGTTGCCATTCTTCTAGGATTGACTACCCGATGTCCCTCCCGGTAGGGGGATATCTTAGCCACTTGGATTTCCTATTCATATTGTCTGACTTGGATTTCATCACCTTGCAGAGGATATGTCTAGTTGAGTCAGAATACTTTTAGTTAGGTATTTGCATGCTCCCTTACCTCCTTTTGGTCTAGTGAGTCCACCATTTTTTATTTTTAGGAAACCTGCTGCTTGTTGGTATTCTGACCATTTCTGTTGACACTCCACCTATTGTAGCACAACTGTTACAGTGGGTGTTTTTGAGTTGGTTGTTGGCCTGAGTGCCCTATTTTTCGAGCTCTCCTTCTGCACACTCGGTTGCATTAGGATTTTTGAGCTGTTTTTTACCCACCTCAACGCACAGAGATTTGACACCATCTGTCACCATTGAGTCCCCGAGACATTCTCGATGCCTCAGGGGCGAGCCCCCATAGCACTGTTCACTTGACACCACCCGTCATCGACACAGATCATCCTCACTTGATACCACTTATCATAGATCTAGAGCCTTCTCACTTGACTCCACTCGTCAGCGGCATAGGACTCCGTCACCAGATATTGACGCCCCTTATTTTACCTCCGATTCTGAGCCAGAGTTTGAGAACCCCATTTACACTGCCCCTACTAGCCCCATGGCTGGCATGACTTACACTCCCATCTTGGTAGGGACCATTGGTGGCACATCCACCACTACACCAGTTACCACACCTGTTTTGGGTATGCCCTCCATGGGGCCCCAATCTACCGTTCCCCTCACAACACCTATTCCTGCAGTAGGAATACCTATTCCCACTCCATCAGTGGCTCACACTACCCATGGCGGTGCAGGACCATCCCATACCACCTTAGTTCCCCCACTTAGGGGCAACCTCCCTAACACTACCCCTCCACTTGGGGGCATTGGCCCCAACTTGGTCCAACCCACTACTGTGTCACATCCTTCTTCCAGTTTGCCATTCATGGCTAGCCTCAACCTGCCTGACCTAGCCAGATTTACCAACGACCCTATCCGACACGACCCTGCGTGGCCTCACATACCCACCAAGCTCCCCTCTGACATCCCTAAGTTCGAGCGCAAGGCAGGTGAGGACCCACAAAACCACATTATGTCCTTCCATCTATGGTGTTCCTCCAACTCCATAGTGGACGACTCTATTCACCTCCGTCTATTACAGTACACCTTCACTAGCTCTGCAGCCAAGTGGTATATCGAGCAACCCCATGGAACCCATGCCACATTTGCTTCCCTTGCCTCAACCTTCCTGCAGTTCTTCCAGTTACCTGTCCACTATGATACGGGCGTTGAGATCCTCCTATCGTGCAGACAAAACACGGCTACCCACATCACGAACCACATTCATGAGTGGCGTCGACGCCATAGCTTATGCAAGATCAAATTAGACGACCGTATATTCCTAGATTGGTTCCTCAAATCCCTTCTTCCTGTCATTGCTAAGGATGTGGCATCCGAAAGACCCCAGTCTAAAGAAGAGGCCATCCTTAAGGCCCAACAATTCGACCTCATTTACGCCCAGTCGGGTTATCTCTATACCATTATACCTGACGTCCCTCGTGGCGATTTCTCCCAGCATGATGCACCGAGGGCATCCCACGCTGTCGACGACATCATTGGTCGTGTCTCTTCGCATCCTCAACCATTTTCCATAGCACGTCCTTCCCCTGGCCCTGACCTTTCGGGGGCTACCTCACAGTCTGGAGCAACCAACTCGTATGCTCCCATGACACATCACCACCATTCCCATGGGCCCTCATGTCCACCTCAGTGTTTCGGTCATGTGACTCCCGCTTACGCCCCCCCGGTCGCACCTCCACCCTACTACCACCAGCAGGCTGCACCAGCTCCTGCACCTTCACAAGCCCAACCCGCTTATTACCCGCCACAGGCAGCCCCTGCGGCAAACCCACAACCCGCTCCGCAGCCCTATCAGCAAACCCCTCAAGTTGCTGCACCTGCGCAGCCTCCACCTACATATCATCCACCGCAGCCTGCTCCAGCACCTGCACAACCTCAGAATCCACCTACTGCCCAAGGGCAAGTTTACGCCCAACAAAACATGCAGCAAAACCAGAACAACCAACGCAACCAGGGCCAACAAAACCGCGGCAGGGGCCGAAATCGTGGAAACAACCAACCTACAGACCAAGCTGGTCAACCCCCTAATCCCCCCGATAATAATAATGCGGCCCCTGCTAACCAAAACCTTGATCGCCCGCCCAAACAGGCTAAAAACCGCAATTTGCGAACCAACCATCCTTGTTCTATTTGCGGGGTCTATGGCCACTACACACATACTTGCCCACACTTGGAGCGAGCTCGGCAACTTTGGGTTGATGATGCCCACCGCCAAGGGCATGCGGCTCCTCAAGCACCACCCAACCCCCCACAACCTCAGCAGCCACCTTTGGTGCTGCAAAACCCCTTACCAAACCAAAGCATAGTGAACACTCAACCGTTGGCTCCCCCTCAAGCCAACGCGCCAACCCAACAACAAATCACTTACGCTGCTCCTGACCAACCCATGTTTGACTCAGGTACCCACCACTTGTTGATGATGTCCTCCGATCAGGTCAACCTCTAGACCCGGTGGAACCAATATGGCTCCACCCCTGAATCCCCTCCCGCCGATAAACCCACTAATGCTCAGCCCACTGATCAGGCGTTACGTATACCTCCACCTCCACTAGATGGCGCTCCCAAAGCACCTCGTTTCCCGCTTCACTGTATCAACAATAACCCCAATGCGCGGGCTGCGTCAAACTACAACATTGTCGATGACTTAGCCCAATCTCCCGCAGCCATGTCTGTGTTAGAAGTCTTAAAAAACTGCCCTTCACAACGCAAGACTTTACTCTCAACTATTGGGGCTATCAATCCAAATGATTCGAATTTAATGGCATTTGATTTGGACCAATCCGAACCCCGCATGCCTTCCACTTTAGCATTCCAAGTTTATGTTTCCGTTCGGAATTTTGTCATCCATCGATGCATTATTGATGAAGGTGCCTCTACATGTGTCATGTCCACCTTCATCTAGAAGAAATTGGGATCCCCCCCCTCCAGTAGTCCACTACTACGTTGCGAGCCTACGACGGCCGTTTGGCTCAACCACAAGGCCTATTAGCTAACGTCCCCGTCCAGCTGGCCGGCAAAACCGTCCTCATCGACATCGAGGTTATTAATGTATAGCTTGATTATAACCTTTTACTTGGTCGCAGCTACATGTACGCCATGCGGGAGGTTGCTTCTTCCGTTTTTCGTACCATGATGTTCCCTCGTGAGGGACGCGTGGTCAAGGTCGACCAACTCACCTACTATGATCCCAATGCCCCCGCAGCACCCGAAAATGTTCTCCCCATGGTTGAACAACCTGTTTCGGGTGCCACCACCTCACTTGTTTCCTCTATGGGGCCCGAAGTTTACTCAGACGCGCCAATGACCTCAACCTTCCAAACTATTCCACCCCCGTCACCCGCCACTGACGTGTCCGACCTATGTACCCTGTCCCATCACACGCAAACTCCTACTAATCAACCGCCCTTGTTGCCTAAACCCCCTTTGGTACCTAGTCACATTGGTGTTACACCCATCCATACCATTCCTTTCCTCATCCCTCCCTCAGGAGTAGTTAGCACCCCGGTCATGGCTACCCTCAGCCTCCCTAGGTTAACCTTAGGATTACCCATTTGGTATCTTTCGCCTCTCGTTCCCCCACCGACACCAGATGTCGTCCTACAACTGGTGCAACCCATTGTCACTACTAGTCAACCACCTCCCGGTGTCGCTACCCCGTCGTCCTCCATGAACCCCCCCCCTCCTCTTACCAAACCAACGGGGGGCAGAGGCCCCCAACCTTACACTGCTGTCCCACCTCCCAAGACAGTCAAAAACCCCCCTGTGTTTCATGCTCCTCCCAAATGCTCGTTGTGCGATGAGTTGGGCCATGCGACTCACCAATGTCCTCAGTTACCGGCAGTACAGGAACACATGCAAATGCTTGACGACGACCCCACTATCTCAGTTGTCCAACTAGATCCAACCCCTAAGCCCTGCAACAAATCCCTGCGCACTCACCACCCTTGTGCCATATGCATTGTTTATGGGCATTACACACATCACTGTCCCGATCTCCTCGATTACAGAGCAGCTCTCTTTGAGATGAACAATCTGGATCTTGAGACGGCACCACCCACCATTGAGGAGATCCACCCCCCGATCTCTTCCCCTTCCGGAGAGATTAATACCATTTATATGATCTCTTCCGCCACGTCTCCCTCGTCAACCGATTTGACGACACAAACTTTCCGTACTGATGAGGAAATCCTCGAGGCTCTCACTGCCCCGGAGTATCCCTGGGATGACATGCACCATCGTTCCTACTTCCTCCCAGATGAATCCTCCTCTAACACTGCTACCCAATTTGCAGTTGAATCCAAAGACTTCCTTCCCCCCAAGGTCAACTGGTTCAAGGACCCTATTCCTGCTCCGGATGCCTTCGAGGAGGGTAACATGGCCAACATCTCACTTGTCATCCAAATTGATATCACTGCCTCAGGAAGCACCCCCGAACTCATCACTTTAGGAGCCTCTTGCAGTGAGCAAGAGATTGAGGAATACAAAAAACTCTTCATAGAATTCCATGATGTCTTTTCCTGGGCCTATACTGAAATGCCTGGTCTCGACCCTACCATTATAGAGCACCACATTGACACATGGCCTGATGTACCCCCCGTTCGTCAGAAACAGCGTCCCATTCATCCCTCAAAACTCCCAGCTGTCAAAGCAGAGATTGAGAAACTTCGCAAGGCATGATTCATTTATCCTATTGCCTATACCACCTGGGTTTCAAACCCTGTTCTCATTAACAAAAAACAAGGCACCATTAGAGTATGCACTGACTTCCGAGATTTAAACCGCGCCTGTCCCAAAGACAATTTCCCCACGCCATTTATTGACCAGCTCATCGATGAGTGTGCGGGGCATGAAGTCCTCTCGTTCATGGACGGTTTTTCCGGATACAATCAGATCCAAATCCAAAAGGAAGACCAGTACAAAAATGCCTTTACTACCCCATGGGGCACCTTTTCCTATCGTGTCATGCCTTTTGGCCTAAAAAATGCTGGTGCCACATTCCAGCGGGCCATGACCTATTGCTTTCATGATTTGGTCCACATCCTGCTTTCATGATTTGGTCCACATACGGAGTCCGTTTTCTGAACCGTTTCCACCATTGGAATCAACACGATGAGACCGTCACGATGGTCACCTCATTGCATTATTTTTTCTACGTCATTTTTTGCCCATTTTTTAGACACCACTAGTCATCTCGGTTTGCGGGCCACTTCGGCCGTTCTCCGTTTTTCACACCTTTTATATCACCGGATTCATTTTTCTGAGCTCGTGATGATGCTTGAGATCATTTCTCGCTCTCACTTGGTACAATTTCAACATTGTGTCTCGACACCTTGCTGCCTCGATTTGCGCGCCACATCGGCCGCCATCAGATTGTTCCACACTTTTTACATGAGCCATCCACTCCTGTCATACTGCCAATGTTTCGTTATTTTTCCACCATTCATTCACCCCGCAAGGAGGCCCACCAGTGTTCCCCCTCACCCTCGTTCCTGGTCATCATAAATGTTCCTTGATCGAACACTTCCTCCTTGCCTGGCCATTCCTTTTGTTCGGTATAATTTTATTCCTTTTTCGGACCGGACAAGTCCTATACGAAAAAGGCACTTAGGGAGTTTCTGTTAAGCTCTTTTCTGACTCCTAAACAATGAAAATATCGCCGAGCAATCTTGCTTCCTTTCATGCTTGTTAAAGTATCTGAAAGGGCGTCTATCTGGTCTAAGTTTAACCCTTTTCCGGACCTGGTAGACTAATTACGAAAAAGGCATACTCTAGTCACACCGGCTAGAAGAGTTCTTCATTGCATCCTTTTATGCTTCTTCGGGCCTTGGAGACTAACACACGAAAAAGCAACCCCCCTGGAGTCTTCTTATCGCTTTCAGACTCTCTAAAATTGAAAGCAACCACGAGCATGAACTGTCCTGGGCTCGTAAAATCCACACGACAGTACCATCCCATTCCTTCAGAGTCTTCTTATTGCTTTCAGACTCCTTAAAATTGAACGCAACCACGAGCATGAACTGTCCTGGGCTCGTAAAATCCACACGACAGTACCATTCCATTACTTCCGAGTCTTCTTATTGCTTTCAGACTCCTTAAAATTGAAAGCAACCACGAGCATGAACTGTCCTGGGCTCGTATAAATCCACACGACAGTACCATTTTATATACACACTTCTTCTAGTTCCCTAACCCATGAAGAAGTCCCCCCATGCCTCTTGGCGCTATGATCGATCCTCTCTGCAGCACCCCCAATTAGGTCGCCTTTGTTCAGAGTATTCTGCAGTCTCCTGCCATTTTACCACAGCTTGAGTCTCCCTCAGCCCAGTCACCCTCCTAGATCCAATATAGCTATGATCCCCTTACCACCAGTCAGTTTCATATGATGCCCGATCATCCCCGCCATCATACTCTGAACAAAGGAATGGTCCTTTCCAGTAGTGGGGTCTTGATTTCATAGGTGAGATTAATCCTTCATCCAATGGTCAGCACAGGTGGATCTTAGTAGCCACTGATTATTTTACCAAGTGGATAGAGGAAATCCCCACAAGGAATTCCACTCATCAAGTCATCATGAAAATTCTATATGAAAACATCTTTATCAGATTTGGCTGCCCAAAAAGGCTAGTGACTGATAATGCACCAGCTTTTAAAGTCGGTGCATTGGTTGACATGTGTGATTCAATAGGAATTCAATTGGTGCATTCTACTTCCTACTACCCTCAAGGAAATGACCTTGTTGAGTCATCCAATAAGAGCCTAGTTAGAATCATAAAAAAAAACTATTGGAGAAAAATTAGAAGAGTTGGGATTCTAAACTAAAGTTTTCTCTTTGGGCTGATAGAGTGACCAACAAAAAATCCATAGGGACTTCTCCTTTTAAATTGGTTTATGGTACTGATTCAATCTTCCCCATTCAGCTAGTTCTACTAGTAGCCAAGTTCTTTCAAGAGGAACATGATGAACCAAATGACATGGTAAGAAGAATGCTTGATTTGGTTGAGTTGCAGCAAGCTAGAGAACAATTGGTGGAGAAGTCAGAATCTCACCAAAATAAGATAAAAAATACTTTTGACAAGAAAGAAAAGGTGGATAATTTTCAGGTTGGAGACTGGGTTCTGAGATGGGATACTATTAGGAAAGACAAGGGCAAGCACGATAAATTTGATTCTCTATGGAGAGGTCCTTTTGTGATAACCTAAGTGCAATAGAACAACACTTTCAAACTACAAAGTCTGGAAGGTGACGAAATGTTTAATGGCCCAGTCAATGGGCAATTTCTGAAACTTTATTTCATCTAAGGCTTCAAAGCCTTGTCATTGAAAATATCATTTTTTGTTTTTGCAAAATAACTCCATGCCTAATGGAACACTAGAAGATAGGTTTGATTTTTGTTTTACAGGAAAGGAATTTGATTTGTGGTTCTTGGAACCTCAAAGGGAGGATTCCATCCTCGAGTAGGAGCCAGACGTTATCTCCTCAAATAAATTAGAAAATTTATTTCATGTAGTGATCGGAAGTCAAAAACATTTTTGAGAATTTTAAGGCTCATTGTGAGAGCTTTGGGTATGTAATGAAGTCTGAAACACATTGGAATTTGTTTTTCTTCAAACAAATCAAAATCTTAGGTTTTGGTGGCTTAGGTGAACATCTCAACTATTCATTATCCACCAAAAAGCCTAGCTTTCGGTAGCTTAAACATGAAAATTCAGGGCTATCTTAGCCACCGAATTCATAGGAAGTTTGAAGCGGTCAACACATCTTGTCATATGTAGGAACCGTCAGGATAGGAGTGCTATCATTTCCCATTAGCCACCGAAAATACAAGATAAGTAGTCAATTATGATTTGGTAATAGATGTTTTTATAAGTTTGATGCGATCTATCTAATCCCAAACCCTCTTTACCCTACACGTGTCCTAGATCTGTGATCTCATTACTACGAGTAATGTAATTTCAATTCATGAAACCATGTTCCTTACACTTTCTACTTTTGGGTCTCATCAGCTAAGCCATTACCCTTTTAAAGTCTCAATTGTTAGCTATATCCCTCAAAATCAGGGCCTTCCCCTGATTAATTCCTCATTTCTAGGGTTTGTTTCTCGCTGAGCCCAAATTCCTTAATCAGTTTAGAAAATGAAGAGAGGAGGATCTGCCCTAAGGAAGGAGATTTGTTAACCCAAACAATCCCTTACTCAGCTCTACATGGCCTACACCACCTAAGTACACCCATTCACGACCCTCCATTAGACCCCCACACCCTCAAAAAGGCTTAAGGACGAAGAAAAGGGCTTAAAAACCCCAAAAAGGATCCTAAATAACTCTCCTAGGGGCTAAAAGCCCAAAAAAGGGGCTAAATCCCGGACCAAGGGCTTAAAACCCTAAAACCCCAAAAAAAGCTATAAAAGGAGGGTGGGGGGTCACTCTCAAAACACACCTCCCTTGCATACTGTTATGCTTCCCGAGTGGATGCCTTGAGACCATTTTCCTCTCAAGCAACCCACACTCCCTCTCATCCATCTTCCCTTTGAGCCATAGCTCCCCCCATTGCCAAGAGAGGTGCTTCTCCAAGCTAGGGCATGGTGGCCCATTTCCACCAAAAGAAGGTATAATTTTTGTTTTGTTTTGTTTATTTGAGTTTTCCTAACATCTATTTGCTTACAGGTTTATGGCTAACATGTTCTTGCAGGTCTCCATTATTGTATGTAGGGTCTCAGAGGTCTTTAACCAATAACCTTGTGTACAGAGGGGTCTCCATCTTTGCTTTTATTTATGTCTAGTTTAATTCCCACTTTTCTTTTCTGCATTTCCACACAGGAACCTACCCTTCTGTCCTATACACGGAAGGGATCCATTCCTGCCCTGTAGCAAGGAGAAAGCCCTGCTACAAGCTTGGTGATATAGGTTACCTAAAATCACACCCTGAGGTATGTCAACTATTCAAGAATGCAGGTTGTTATAGGTTTTGTGAAAAAATCCAAGGATCTCATCAACAAGTAGCATAATATTTTTCACTCACATTTGATGGTAGAAAGGCAGTAATCGACAAGGAAGAATTCTAGGTGGATGAATTTCTTATAGTTGAAGTGACAAAGCTTCCAAGGACTGGGGAAAATTGGTTTAAGACCACTGTTACAAAGAATGTTGAATTTAGGTCCTACCTGAAACCTAAGCACAAAAATATTGTGTGGAAGAAGAAAATTCCTACATCCTATCTCAAGGAGAAATGGAAGCACCTATTGAAGTCAATTTTGGTCTACATAGCCTATGAGGGTAGATACAATAGGGTAATGATCTATCATTTTAATTTAATGAATCACTTCACTAGAAGGAGCCCCTTGAATCTACCTTTTTACCTCTACAAAAGATTGACTAATATGGCTCATCAAGTCAGAGCCAAGCCAACAAAAATTCTAGGAAGATTATCTCATCATGGCTTGATTAAGCTAACTGTTTTTGAGCTGCTGCAAAGGAGGAACATTGCCTAGGCATACTTCTTGTTCTGGAATGAATTTGAAATAGAGCTACAGCTAGAGGATAAAAATAGGTATTCTTCAAAGAGGTATTCCACTCCCATAAGTGGAAAGAGACAGAGGAGAGCCATGTCTCCAATTGCAGTTGATCAAACCTCTCCATATTCTAAGGCTAAGAAGTCCAAAAGGAATCTATATTTCATTGAGAAGACAGAGGAAGAAGAAGCTTCTTCACAAAACAATAATTTCCTCAAACTACCATACACTGATTCTGAGGATGAAGAAGAGAAAGGAGTTGACCTAGTAAATCAAGTTGCAGCAGGGAATGAGGATCTTCCCTCTCCTACACCAAAGGATGATCAAATTCAACAAGTTGTACATCATTCATCTAGCAAGCCGAAGGAATCTAGATCTCAGAAGATCAACCAGCTACTAAGGCAAGTGTATTAATTATAAGTTCTTGAAAGGGAAATTAAAAGAAGAAATGAAAGAATAACTAAAAGAAATACTGAATTAGATGATTCTCTTGAAGAACTAAAAAGGAAATATACTAATCTTGAAGAAAGAAATCTCAGGTTGATGAAGGACAACACCAAGCTCTACAGGAAAATCAAGCTGTCAAAATTGCAGACAAAGAATTCAAATCCTCAGTCTCAAGAACATCATAAGCTGGAAACCCTAGTAGAGGTAGCCATAAATCTTAATGATCCAGAGACAACCTATGATTCTACCACCATCCCAAACCCTATTCAAGTTGCAGAGACACTAGAAGAAAAACATCGAAGCTTTAAAGCATTGAGGTAAAGTGTGATGGTTGCAATTTTGGTTAAATGTTAAAATAGGCTTTTCGGTGGCTTAGGAGAACACTTCAACTGTTCATTAGCCACTAAAAACAGAGCTTTTGGTATCTAGCAGGATTGAATTTTTCCTATACTAGCCACCGAAAGTGCAGATAGGGCAGAGAAGCATACATTTTCATAGATCTGACTTTTTCTGATCCAAACACCTCGAGGATGATTTATAATACTAGATAATAATCAAGGGCATCAATGTTAAGGTTCTGTTTCAGTTTTGGAGGTGCTAGAGAGGTGAATAAGATCACATACCCTACCTACTTTGGTAAAAGGTAACTTGTTTGCCAAATGGAAAGTTCAAATTCTCCTTCATTTTCTACTGCAACTGTCAAAGAGTTCGAAGATCAGGAAGAATTTTTGAGATATGGGGATTGACCATCAAAATAGGATCTTTTCCTATTTTCTAGAAACTATTTTTTAGTTGTCTATTTTTATTAATTTTGATCCAGTTTTTCAGGATCTAGAATAATTTTGTAAAGGCTATAAAGCCTATGAATTATGTAGAACAAAGGGTTCAACTTTTGGAGACTTTTTCATATTTTGTAAGCTCAAGCTTCTCATTTTGAGATCAGTAATACAAGCTTCTTTTGTTATTACTTGTTTAGATCTTCATCTTCTTGTATATTCTATAGTTACATATGAATGTCAAATTCATGTTAATTCTGTTTGTCTGATGTTTGATAACTTTCAACTTGTCAATGCATCCATAAACTAGAATTTGCAAGTACTTTACTTGGTTTATCTGGCCATTCATATATACTTTGTGTGTATGTTTTTGCTAGTAAATTAAGTGTTCTTCGTACATTCATTTATTTATAGCTCTCTGAACAGTGATAGTTAAAAACCTTGTCAATTTGGTTGTGTTTATGCATGTCTTGAGTGAGTGAGGTTTTATTTAGTCATATGACTTGATCCATTTGAGTGAATCATTAAGATAAAATTAAGTTACCAGGAATCTTCAAGTTACAGGCTAGAAGAGTTTACTAGAGAGCTAACACTAGCTTTGTCTCAATGGGAATGGGAATGTAAGATTCACTTAAGGTTATTTCCCTCCCACAAGAAAATGATGAAAAAATAAAATCATTTGAAAATTCTAGAATAAGCCTTGCCCTTATGGTCGCTCAACAATTATTGGAAGAAAAATAGAGATTGGTTGATGAGGTGACTTTCTTGAGAATGGAAACATCCTCTTTATTATCATAGAATAGGATTCCATAGAATGGGAATGCTGATTTATAGTCCAATAAATATAGTATGAAGGACTTGGCATTCCAATTAGAATAAGTCAATGTCCCAATTAACTCCCTTAAGCATGAAATCATTGAGTCTCATAGAGAAAAAACACTATCCTCTTCAATCATCTAACCACTTGTTAGTTTTTCTAATTTAATTAGATTGATTAGGATATTTATCTGAAAGAATAACAATTACAACAAAATACACAAGATAGAGTATATACACAAGACACAAATATTTTCATCGGGGAAACCATAAAGGAGAAAACCTTGCAAACTTCCTCATAATAGTTTTGTCACAAAGAATGTATCACAATATGAACAAACCCAATAATAATAAGTATTTTGCATATATATGTCTCTCCTCATTGTGTCTCTTTCTCTCCTCATGCGAACTTGAATGAGTGTAATGTTGATTTATTTGTAACTTCGGAATGTATTCATCTGTATATCTTATGCATTGTACCCCAATGTTTATTCCAGGAAGTGTGTGTAATGTATTTGAGTCATGTCATGCCCCAATGTTCCTATGAGGAGATTCAATAATGTAAATAAGTCATGTCAAGTCATTATGGGTAACCCTCCTATTGATCAAGGGTTAAAGTCCCCACAGTTGGGGGGGCCTAGGATAATTAGACTCTTCTAGAGAAGTTGGCCCTAGTGATTTATTGTCAAGTCGGGAATTAATATAAATAGAGAGTGAACCTATCTATTTATGACACATTCACTCACACTTAGTTGTAGTGCATAACTTAGAGAGAAGAATTTGTTGGGACAAGAGAGAGAGAGAGACTATTGCTGTCGGGAGATCATCTTACTGTTTTAGGGTTTTTCTTTTGGTGCTGATTCTATCTCTGAGGAAGTTGCAGGGTTTTCTCCTTTATGGTTTCCCTAAGGAAAAACATTTTTTTCATTGTCTCTTATGTTTGATTGATGTTCTTGTTATTCTCTCAGTTAAAGATCCTAATATAATGCTAGCTTAAGTGATAAAAATATAGCATGGTATCAGAGCTAACCTGAGAAGAAGACATTGCGTAGCTACGAAAACTAGGGATTCCTATTTTTTGGATCTCTCTCCATATATTTTCAGTAAAAGAAGGTTGGAATAAGTCTCCTCTCCATGGGGCATCTTTCTGTCGAAGCAGAACCTGATTCTGAGCATTTTCAATTTTTGATCCGACACTACTGCTAGAAATTAGGGTTTTCCATAGAAGTGGAATTTTTGAGTGAGACGAGGCCTAGATTGATCTCCTCTTAAAAATAGAAGTTTATAGATCAAGATCAAAGTTTTTGGTTGGACAGAACTCCAGGAAATTCAAACCCTAATCTGCTCCTGAACCAGCTCTACAGAAATTTAGCTCTAGATCCAGTTCCGATATCTTAACCTGGTAAGATCTAAATATTTTGTTTTTCCATTTGAAGTATAGGATTTTCCTGGTCCTGGAATAAAATGAGTTGGACTCCTACATCAATGAGGAGGTTCCAGTTCCAGAGGGAGATGAGGCTAAGGCCTTACACAAAAATAAGTTGGTCATGGCTAAGAGGATTATTGTTGATTAAATCAAGGATTACCTCATACCACAGGCATCCTCCCTAAAGAGACCTAAAGCTATGTTTGATTCCCTGACCATACTGTTTGAAGGAAATAACATAAACCAGAAGATGACTCTGATGAACCAGTTGAAGAATGTCAAGATCGAGAATGCAGAGACCATATAGTCATACTTCACAAGGGTCTCCCAGATCAAAGAACAACTTGAAGCAGTGGATGAAGAAGTGGAGAATGCATAGATTGTAATGAACACCTTGAATGGTCTCCATAGATCATGGGACTCCTTTATTCAAGGGATCTGTGCCAGAAAGAAGCTAGTCAAGTTCAGCAGACTATGGGAAGAATGCTCTCAAGAAGAAGCTTGGATAGTAGCTCGAGAAGAAAAGATGGGAAGTGAAGATCAAGCTCTCACAGTACACTCCAAGAAAAGAAGTTCTCATCAACCCAAAGGTAAGTCCTTCCATAAAAGTAACACTATAAAAGATTTGTCTAGAATCATATGTTATGCATGTGATGAGAAAATACACTATGCTAGAGAATGTAATAGAAACAAAAATGTCTCTCACAAGAAGAAGGGAAATAAGGGAAGACATCATGCTCATGCTGCAGAGGATGATGAACCTTCCATAAATAGAATCAGAAAAGAAAGTGATGAAGAATATGTCTTGATTTCCTCTCTCACAGGAAATATTACACATGGAAGCAGTGATTGGATTATAAATAGTGGGCTTCCAAACACATGACAGGATTCAAAGAGTCCTTTGTGAAACTATCAAAACATGAATCACCCCACAAGGTGAAACTTGGAGATGACTACCAGTATCCAATAAAAGGTAGTCGGGAATCTTCCTATAAGCTAGAATCTGGAAATTATATGATGATGAAGGATGTATTGTTTATACCAGGACTAAAGAAGAACCTCCTCTCCATATCTGCATTAAATGCAAAAGGCATGAGGGTTGCATTTGTATATGGCTAAGTTTTCCGGTGGGAAAAGGGAAAGACTATTGATGATGCAGTAGTGATTGGGGAACAAGAGGGAGGTATATACAAATTGAAGGGCCATCCAGAACAAGCCTTGGTCCATGATATAGTATATCCAAATGAGCTTTGGCATAGAAGGCTTGCACATGTGCATTACAGAGCACTACCACTTGCAAGCAAGGTTGTTGAAGGTCTTCCAGAAATCCAGGAAAAACATGATAGAGTCTGCAAAGGATGTGCGAAAGGAAAGAACACAAAGAAGACATTTCAAATTAGCGAGAGCAAGGCAAAAAGAATATTGGAAATCATTCACTCTAATATATGCGGTCCAGTGTCATCAAGTTCATTAAGAGGGTGTGTATACTATGTTTCTTTTATTGATGATTTTTCTAGGAAGACATGGAGATAATTCATGAAGAACAAAGATGAGGTATTTAGCAAGTTCAAGGAATTCAAAGCCTTGATCGAGAACCATACAGAAAAGAAGATCAAAACCTTTCAATTAGATAATGGTGGAGAATTCACATCAAATGAATTCAAAGAATTATGCAAATATTCAGGGATTAAGAGGGAGTTAACTACTCCATACAATCCACAATAGAATGGGGTTGCAGAAAGGAAGAATAGAAAAATCATGGAAGCTACAAGGGCCATGCTCCATGATCAAGATATTCCCATGCATCTATGGGCAAGAGCTGCCAAAACAACGGTGTATGTACAAAACCGTACTCCACACAAAGTACTCGAGAACAAGACACCTGAAGAAGTCTTTTCCAGGAAGAAACTAGAAGTCAACAATCTTATAATATTCGGTTGTCCAGTGTACATACACATTCCAAAAGAAAAGAGGACAAAGTTAGATCCTTCAGGAAAGAAGGGTATATTTGTGGGATACTCTGAAAGCTTGAAGGCTTACAGAATATACTTCCCAAGATTCAAGAAGATTGACATCAGCAGGGACATAACATTTGACAAAGACTTAGCTTAAAAAAAATCCAGAAAGAGACCTGCTGAAGAACCTAAAGAAACAAAAGCACCCAGAATTCATGACACAACCATGAACAAAGAAATTCAAGGAGAAGATAGAGAATTAGAAGAACCTCAAGAACCTATAGATCCACCTGATGAGAAGAATCCTCACAAGAGGAAACCTTCTTGGGTACGAGAAGCTATCCAAGGTGCAGAAAGATATGGGGCTCTAGAAGAAAATCATAGAGAAATAAAAAGAACTAGGTCCTGCTCCAGTTATGTAGCCTTATTATGTGACTTCATCGATAAAGAACCTTCCAACTATGAATAAGCGACAGAAAGGAAAGAATGGAAGGATGCTATGATCGAAGAGTATCAATCGATCATGAAGAATGATGTATGGGATATTGTCCCAAGACCAGAAGGGAAGTCTGTTGTAACTTCCAAATGGATCTACAAGGTCAAGCATGCTACAGATGGTAGCATAGAAAAATATAAAGCAATATTTGTGGCTTGTGGCTTCTCCCATAAAGAAGGAATAGATTATGAGGAAAATTTTGCACCTATATCCAAATACACTTCCATTAGATCAGTACTTTCTCTGGATGCAATGATGAAATGGAAGATACACTAGATAGATGTCAAGACAACTTTATTGAATGGTGTAGTGGAAGAGGAAGTGTATGTGGACCAGCCACTTGGTTTTGAGACACATGACAGGGAGACTCAAGTGTGTAAATTGAAGAAATCCCTGTATGGTTTGAAACAGGAACCTAAGACATGGTACATCAGAATTGATAGCTTTCTATTCAATTTGGGCTTTACCAAAAGTAAAGTAGATTCCAACCTTTAATACAAGGTTGAAGATGGTAATCCAGTGATACTCCTACTGTATGTTGATGATTTGTTTGTGACAGGTATGGATGGGGTGATTTATGATACGAAGAGGAAGCTTGCTACTGAGTTTGAAATGAAGGACTTGGGTATGATGCACTATTTTCTAGGCATGGAGGTGTGGCAAAATGCATATGGAATTTCCCTAGGACAAGGGAAGTATATGTTATTTTTTCAACATTCTAAGCTAGCATTATGATCTTAGGATCTTTAACTGAGAGAATAACATGCACAACAATAAAATGTAAGAGACAATGAACATAGTGTTTTTCCTTGGGGAAACCATAAATGGAGAAAACCCCACAACTTCCTCAGATATAGAATTAGTACAAAAGGTAAAACCCCGAAATAGTAAGATGATCTCTCGACAACAGCAGTCTCTCTCTCACACACTGAGAGAGCTTCTCCTCTCTCACTCATATGCCCCAATGAGTGAGTGTGTGTTGTAAATAGAGAGACTTACTCTCTATTTATATTCTTTCATTCACTTGGAACCCACTCCAACATGTGGGCCTCCAATTACTTACTAGAGCCGACATCTCTAGGAGTGTCTAATAACCCTAGTGCCCCACCACTTGTGGGGAATTTGACTCCTCCAACCAATAGGAGGGTAACACAATGGTGGGGACTATTGCCTCGACTTACAATGACTCACCTAGGGTCAAATTCTCTATGATAGTCTAATAACCCAAGGGCCCCATAACTCTGGGGAATTTAACCCTTTCCCAATAGGAGGGTTACCCACAATGACTTGACATGACTTTCACATTATAGAAACTTCCTGGAATAAACATCGGGGTAAGACATGACTCAAGTACATCACAAATACATCCTAGAATAAACATCGGGTTACAATACATAATAAATACAGATGAATACATTCCGAAGTTACAAATACATCAACACTCCCTCTTAACTAGGAAGGTATTCTCTCGACACAATTTATCAGCACAAGTCTTCTTCTCTATATCATCTGGATTATCATTGAGTTCTCATCATCTTCATATTCAAGTCACCTTCATATTCAAGTCATCTTCATCTGGATCTGGATCATCATTCGATCTGGATCATCATCACTGGATTTGGATCATCACTCAATCTGGATCATCATCACTGAATCTAGTTCATCACTCGATATGGATCATCATCACTGAATCTAGATCATCAATTGATATGGATCATCATCACTGAATCTATATCATCACTGAATCTGGATCATCATCATTGAATATAGATCATCACTCGATCTAGATCATCATCATCACTGGATCTGTATCATCATCATCACTATATCTAGATCATCACTCAATCTGGATCATCACTGCTGGATATGGATCATCACTCGATCTGGATCATCACTGCTAGATCTGGATCATCACTCAATCTGGATCTCTTGGAGTCATCGTAACTAGATCTAGACCATAGCTCGATCTAGATCTCCTTTGGTCATCATCATATGTGCTATCTCATGATTCTTCTTGTCATAGGAAGTTCTACAGAGCCATCCTTCTTTCATGCTGGGTGTATGCCTACCTCCTTGTAGGTTTTTGGTAGCCCTTATATCTGACCTACTCGTCAGAATGGCCAGCACTCACATATGACCTGATCGTCTGAAAGGTGGTAGCCCTTATATCTAATCATGTAGGACCCAATCCTATAGTCACATCAGAATGGCCAACACTCACATCTGACCTACTCATTAGAAAGGAGGTAGCCTTTACATCTATGTAGGATCTCATCCTACATCAGAATGGCTAGCACTCACATCTTACATGGAAGGAACCTAATCCTTTATCTACGATAGAATGGCACAACCCTTACATATAACCCACTCGTCAGAATGGCGGTAGCCCTTGCATTTGACCTACTCGTCAGAATGGCGGTAGACCTTATATCTGACCTACTCATTAGAATGGCTAGCACTCACATATGACATGGAAGGAACCTAATCCTTTAGCCATAACATAATGGCTCAGCCCTTATATCTGACCTACTCTTCAGAATGGCTCTCCACTCATATCTGATCATATGAGAACACATCTCACAGTCATATCAGAATGACCCTCAGTCCCAGACTAAGTTTTCCTGGTAACTGACCAGGCACCTCCATTCCAAGAATGGCAATAGCCCTTATATTTGACATGGAAGGAACCAAATCCTCTCACCATGACAGAATGGCTCAGTCCTTACATATGACCTGCTCGTCAGAATGGCTTTAGGACTCATCATTTCCCCTTAGAGGGAACCTCGATATCAAGAACACCAAGCTTCTCCCTGAAGTACTCAAACTTCACTTTGGCCATTTCTAGCATAGAATCACACCAGGGATGATTACGTCCAAGGATGACCTGCGAGCTTCACCAGGACCGATTACATCTAAGGGCAACCTGTCTCATCAGCTATGCTAGAAATCCTTCTTTCAAGAGATCTTGATCTAGATCACTGCTCCTCTTTACATCATACAACAAATGCAAGTCAGATCAACCAAATCAAATAGTAGTTCTCAAAAGAAACATACTACCTCCCAAATAGAAAGTGGCAACATCTTTTGCCTCAGCTGTACTCAACACCATGTAGGACTCCATCCATCCAAACCAAGAGATCACACTTGATCCCATACTGAAGTAGCACCTCAAAGTGCTCTTCCTATCAATGGCACTGCATGCCCAATATGAATACACATAATCTTTTGATTCCCCTCATACTTGAGCCCATAATCAACTATACCCTTCAGGTACCTCACTACATGCTTTGCAACCATCAGGTGAACATGTCACAATGTGTTCACAACAAAGCAAATATATGGTCTCATATTCATCAGGTACATCAAGGAAAAAATCATCTGATGATATATCATGGCATCAACCATCTCCAATGAAGAAACACTCAATAGCTTTAGCTTCGATGCCAAAGGTGTGGTCATGCAGTCCATCATCCTAAACCTCTTTAGGATCTCTACTGCATACTTCCTTTGTCCACACCTCCATGCCTAGAAAATAGTGTATCGACACTTAACAGGAGCATCACCGGTCTTATGCCTTCAACCTTGAAGTAAAGATTGGAATCTTCTTTACTCTCAGTAAATCCTAGAGTCATCAGTAATCTGTCCATCCTGTCATACCATGTCAAACCTCAGGATCTTCTGCAGTCACTCCCTCTGAAGCAGAGCATCATTCTCCCTCTGTCTTTCATACTCTATGCACTGAAACATTCTATACCGGAGTGATGAGTAGTATCCATATAGGATCACTGGATACCAAGATCCTCTATCTTGAACTTTTCAAGAGTTCTTCTCACACCCATCTGTGAGCTTGTCATCCTCTATTAACCTTGTAGCATAGGTACAGATATTCATGAAGATTATTATGTATGTGTTATCCCACAATGTTTCCATCTACTGCATGATGGAACTATGAACTTCTCTTCACGTATCGATACTGCAATCTAGACATCATTCTTCTTGAACTTGTTCATAGCTGGAAGGTTCTGCATCAATGATTTCGCTACATTCGTCATATTATTCTTCATCTTGAACTGTCGTCACTTGTTCTTCAGAACAAGTCTCATCCTTCTTTTCTTGTAGGCAATTATGTATGCGATCTTTCCTACAAGTCAAATGCATTTGTATGGTTAGAAACATTTCATAAGGAATATTCATATTGGCAAATTCTTATGCATAAATATATGATCATGCAACTACTATAGCCAATACAACATTCATCCATATCTCACAGAAACTTTTCTAGATGCCTTCCATCTCTACCAGGAAAACATTGAGATTATGCACTAATCCAATATGTCAGCAAAGAGGTTTCATTCTAGATAAGTAGCAATGGATAGTTGTATAGCATCATGAGCTACTTACCCATCACATGCATATTAGTAGTATACTGTTATTAATGCAAACATTTTATCATGCATAATACATTAACTAAATATAGACAATTTCATAACAAAACAATATCATGAAATGACAATTGAATGCTATCTTGATTTGTTTCGTGGGTAGACTCCTTCTTGAGGCTTCAGCTTCATCGTCTTATTCATTCATAATAGCATCGTTTCTTATCCAAATTCTAAGGTGGATAAGAGGTTCTTCAAGATTTTAGTTCTTCATATTCCTCATTGCTTGAGAGATCTTCTTTGGATGGTGAGAGCTTGATCTTCAGTTGCTCCCATCTTCTCTTCTCGAGCTTCTTCTTCTTGTGTGTGCTCTTCCCAGAGTCTACTAAAAGTAATCACTTCCTTCTAGCACACATTCTTTGAATCAATGAATCCCATGATCCTGGGAGGCCATTCAAGGTGGCTATCACCACTTCTACATTCTTCACTTCTTCTTTTACCGCTTCAAGTTGTTCTTTGATTTGAGAGACCCTTGTAAGGTATGACATTCTGGATCTTCACTTCCTTCTACTAGTTTCTTAAGGTCATATTCTGATTTATGTTCTTCCCTTCAAATATCTTGGTAAACATCATCGGTGTCTTTAGGGAAGACACTTGTGGTACAAGTTGATCCGTGACTGAATCAACCATGATCTTCTTGGCCTTGACCAAGTTCTTCTTGTGTAAGGCTTCTAGCCTCATCTCCCTCTGGAACTGGAACCTCTCTACTCATGTAGGTGTCCAATTCATTTTATTCAGAGAGATCATATAATTCCATGCTTGGAATTTATCATCTCCCTCAATATTTTCATCAAGCTTGGTATGATGAGACATCTTAACTGAGAACCTCAAATGAAAATAGCAAAAGATTATATCTTACCGATTTGAGGTGTTCGTCCTGGTTCCAGAGTTGGTTGATTTAGGGTTTGTCAGAGAAACCTTAATTTTCAAAAAATTGGAATATTTCAAATTTTATTGGATATAAAGATATATCTCTTCAAATGGAGCTGTCCAATGTACTCCTTTTCTGAAAACAATGGAGGGAAGCTCCCAGAATAGGAAACCCTAGTTTTCCAATTTCTTTTGCAGAAATTCCTGTCACTGGTTATGTGATATCTCTGAAATTATTACTCCTCTGTGTCTGAAATTTCACAATGAAGTAACCTCGCATGTCCCTGATCCAACACCATAGGTTTCATCAGAATTAATTTCACCAATTGGGATTTATGATCCTTTTCCCAAGGTGACCTTTTACAGGACGCTTCAGAATAGTGAAGTTGTACGGACTGCCACGTGTCACTGTTTCATCTTCTAGGTCTGAAATTAGGACCACAGAAATTAAAGTCCGTGCCATTTCTGTAAAAGCTTCAAGAATTCCAATTGGACCTATGTAGCCCAAGATATAGTAATTCTCGCCAGGTGTCCTATTTAGGGATGAATTCTGGAAGAGAATGGAACCCTAACTTGGAAAGATCATATATCCCATAATATAGCAAATATGAGGCTGATTTTTGGATACAGTGTAATTCAGGATTTTATATTTGGCCTCAGAAATGTTTTGCCCCTGATCCTATTCCAATCTTTGTATATAGCGAATGTACCAAAACTTAGCAGTTTTAGTATTTAGGGTTTTTCTAGCTCGAGGTCAAACTAGGGTTTGAATTTCTTGGAGTTTCACCCAACCAAAAATATTGATCCAAGTCTCTAAACTTCGATTTTGATGAGGAGAAAAATCCTATTCCACGTTCACTCAAAAATTCCTCTTCTATAGAGAGCCCTAATTTTCTACACCCAAACTGAGAATGCTCGGAATCGAATTATGCTTCGATAGAAAGATGCGCCCTTCAATGGAGAGTCGGCCTAGCATACTTGCGACTCATGGATTGTGGAGAGAGACCCAAAAATTAAGAAGCCGTAGCTTCTGTAGCTACACAATGTCTTCTTCTCAGGTTAGCTCTGATACCATTTTAGTTTTTCAACATTCTAAGCTAGCATTATGGTCTTAGGATCTTTAACTGAGAGAATAACATGCACAGCAATAAAATACAAGAGACAATGAACACAGTGTTTTTCCTCGGGGAAACCATAAATGGAGAAAACCCCACAACTTCATCAGATATAGAATTAGCACAAAAGGTAAAACCCCAAAATAGTAAGATGATCTCCCGATAGCAACAGTCTCTCTCTCTCACACTGAGAGAGCTTCTCCTCTCTCACTCATGCGCCCTAATGAGTGAGTGTGTGTTGTAAATAGAGAGACTCACTCTCTATTTATATTCTTCCATTCACTTGGAACCCACTCCAACATGTGGGCCTCTCTTAACAATTAGTTACTAGATTCGACATCTCTAGGAGTGTCTAATAACCCTATTGCCCCACCACTTGTGGGTACTTTGTCTCCTCCGACCAATAGGAGGGTAACACAATGGTGGGGACTATTTCCCCGATTTGCAATGACTCACCTGGGGTCAAATTCTCTAGGATAGTATAATAACCCAAGGGCCCCATAACTGTGGGGACTTTAACCCTTGACCAATAGGAGGGTTACCCACAATGACTTGACATGACTTTCACATTATAGAAACTTCTCGAAATAAAAATCGGGGTATGACATGACTCAAGTACATCACAAATACATCCCGGAATAAACATCGGGTTACAATACATAAGAAATATGGATGAATACATTCCAAAGTTACAAATACATCAACAGTATACGGTAGAGATCCTAAAGAGGTTCAGGAAGACGGACTGCAAGGACATGACCACACCTATGGAATCGAACCTGAAGCTATTGAGAGATGCTTCATCAAAATCGGCTGATACTATGATGTATCATCAGATGATTGGGTCCTTGATGTACCTGATGAATACAAGACCATATATTTTCTTTGCTGTGAACACCTTGAGCCAGTTCCTGATAGATCCGAGACATGTTCACTTGATTGTTGCAAAGCATATTCTGAGGTACCTAAGGGGTACAGTTGATTATGGGCTCAAGTATGAGACAAATAAGAAAATTAACTTGGAGGGTTATGTTGATTCAGATTGGGCAGGAAGTGCCATCGATAGGAAGAGCACTTTAGGGTGTTGCTTCAGTATGGGATTAGGTGTCATCTCTTGGTTTAGCAAGAAACAGTCTTACATGGCACTGAGTATAGCTGAAGTAGAGTATGTCACAGCTTGTTCAGATAGTTGTGAGGCAGTATGGTTGAGGAAGATACAGTTTGAATTATTTGATCTCTAGTTGGATGCTACTTGTATATATTGTGACAACTAGATTTGTGTGAAGTTGTCGGAGAGCCCCGTGTTCCATGACAAGTTGAAGCATATCGATATCAAGTATCACTATATCAGGGATATGGTGTAGAGAGGAGTAGTGAAGCTCTAGTATATTACGATGGAAAAATAGGTAGCTGATGTGTTGACTAAGCGATTGGCCAGAGTGAAGTTTGAATACTTCAGGGAGAAGCTTGGTGTTCTCCAGATCAAGGTTCCCTCCAAGGGGAAGTGATGAGTCTATGAGCCATTCTAACATGGTGAGAGGATTGGTTCCTTCCATGGTCATATGTAAGGGCTGAGCCATTCTGTCATGGTGAGAGGATTGGTTCCTTCCATGTCAGATATGAGTGCTGAGCCATTTTGATGTGACTGTAGGATTGGTTCCTACATGATCAGATATAAGCGCTAAATGCCATTCTTTGAATGGAGGCACCTGGTCAGTTACCAAGAATACTTAGCCTATAGATGAGGTCCATTCTGATATGATTGTGGGATGTGTTCTCACATGATTAGATATAAGTGTAGGGCCATTCTAATGTGATTACGGGATGTGTTCCCACATGATCAGATATAAGTGCTGAAGTCCATTCTGATGTGATTGCAGGATGTGTTCCCACATGATCAGATATAAGTGCTGAAGGCCATTTTCTTGGATAATGGAGGAACCTGGTCAGTTACCAGGGATGCTTAGCCTGGGGCTGAGAGCCATTCTGATGTGACTGTGGGATTGGTTCCCACATGATCAGATGTGAGTGCTATGCCTTTCCACAAATGATAGTAGGGGTGTCCTATCATCCTGGTGGATGTGAGTGCTATGCCTTTTCACAGATGGTAGTAGGTGTGTCCTACCATGCTGGTGATTGTAAGTGCTATTCCTTTCCACAGATGGTAGTAGGTGTGTCCTACCATGCTGGTGGATGTGAGTGTTGTACGTTTCCATAGATGGTAGTAGGTGTTTCCTACCATGCTAGTGGTTGTGAGTGCTGTGCCTTTCCACATATGGTAGTAGGTGTGTCCTACCATGCTAGTGGATGTGAGTGCTAAGCCTTTCCACAGATGATAGTAGGTGTGTCCTATCATGCTGGTAGTTATGAGTGTTGTGCCTTTTCAAATATGATAGTAGGTGTGTCCTATCATGCTAGTGAATGTAAGTGCTGGGCCTTTCTGACATGGTTCTTGGATTTGTTCCTCCCATGGTCAGATGTGAGTGTTGGGCATGCCTTTCTGACATGGTGTTGGATGTGTTCCTCTCATGGTCAGATGTAAGTGTTGGGAGGGCCATTCTGACTTAGTGTCAGATATAAGCGTTGAAGAAGACCTACATGGAGGCTAGGCCTACAACCAGCATGAAAAAGGACTGGCTCTGTAGAAATTCATGTGACGAGAAGAATAATGAGATAGCACCAGTGATGATCCAGATTGAGTGATGATCTAGATCCAGTGATGATGTTCCAGTAATGATCCAGATCAAGTGATGATCCAGATCTAGTGATGATGTTCTAGTAATGATCCAGATCGAGTGATGATCCAGATCCAATGATGAAGATGACTTGAAGATGAAGATAACTTGAAGATGAAGATGACTTGAAGATGAAGATGATGAGAAATCGATAATGATCTAGTTGATACAGAGAAGAAGACCAGTGCTAACAAATTGTGTCAAGAGAATACCTTCCTAGTTAAGAGGGAGTGTTGATGTATTTGTAACTTCAGAATGTATTCATCTGTATATCTTATGTATTATACCCCGATGTTTATTCCAGGAAGTGTCTGTAATGTATTTGAGTCATGTCATGCCTTGATGTTCCTATCGGGAGATTCAATAATGTAAACAAGTCATGTCAAGTGATTGTGGGTAACCCTCCTATTGATCAAGGGTTAAAGTCCCTGCAGCTGTGGGGCCCTAGGGTTATTAGACTCTCCTAGAGAATTCGGAGCTAGTGAGTTATTGTCAAGTCAAGAATTAGTATAAATAAGGAGTGAGCCTCTCTATTTATCACATATTCACTCACACTCAGTTGTAGTGCATAACTGAGAGAGAAGAAGTTGTTGGGACAAGAGAGAGAGAGACTACTACTGTCGAGAGATCATCTTACTGTTTTGGGGTTTTTGTTTTGGTGCTGATTCTATCTCTGAAGAAGTTGTGGGGTTTTCTCCTTTATGGTTTCCCCGAGGAAAAACATTGTGTTCATTATCTCTTATGTTGATTGTTGTGCTTGTTATACTCTTAGTTAAATATCCTAATATAATGTTAGCTTAAATGATAAAAATCTAACATGTAAGTGTGTATAAGTGAGGGAGGGTGCCCCCTTATTTATAGTATTCAAGTGACTAACCTAATAAATTACTAGGGCCGACCTCTTACCCTAACAGGTCTAAATTCTCATAAAGAGACTCTAAAAAAAAATTACATGATGTTATACTGGGGACTATTACCTTGAATTACAACGAAGGTTGTACCTCAAGGTCCATACACAATAATGTCATTCTAGAAGGAGGAAAACACATATTTGATGGGGGTAAAACAACATATAGTGATAATATACATCAAAATATATTTTGAAGTTACAAATACATTAACACTCCCTCTTAACTAGGAAGGTATTCACTCCCTCCATAGTCATCAACCCATTTGGCCCAACCATCATCATAGAGTCATCATCATTGTTGCTTCCATAGTCATCATCTTGACAATCATTGAATAGTACTATATGTTATCGGAATTTTCGACAGATCCAACCCTTTCTAATGTTGGGTGTAGGCCTGGTCCTCATCCAGGTCTTCATCATATCCATGAGCAAGCCATCACATAGGTATAATCAAGGACCATTATTTACATTTCCACTGTAATAACCTACGTCTCCTACCGTCATCTCATCGTATCTGGATCATATCTTTGTCATGCACAAAACAAAACAAAACACATAGATAACATAGGGCACATCCCATATGCAGATCGCTTGCATTCTACCAACATAGGAGTATGCCAGGATCTTTCACTTCATTAGAAAACCTGTAACTTCCATTATGCGAGAATCACCTAGGAGAAAACCAAGTGCATTACATATCTCTATAGTCAACCTGTGTTCTACTGCATAGGAGAGTTTCCTAGGTTCAGACCAAGTGCCTTATGACCTCATCATCTCCAACATGGGAACACACACATTCAAGTACTGATTACAACCAAATAGCCTATGTACCACACTAGGATGTTTACGTTCGAAGTCAACCTCAAGGACTTATTACATCCGAACAACGTGCATCCAATATATTTTCCATTTGGAAAACCTACCAAGACTTATTATGTCTGAGCAACCTGTGTGCCACACTAAGACCCCTTTTACACTCCAAAAAACTCACATGACTTATTACGTCCAAACAACCTGCGTACCATTCCAGGATATTTTACACTTCAGATAACCTATACTAGAACTGATTATGTCCAAGGATAACCTACGAGCATCATGAGGATTGATTACATCTGAGGACAACCTACAAGATTGGTTACATCTGAGAAACTTGTGTACTACACTGGGAATTTTTTTGTTCAAGCAACCTATCTCATTTCCCATGTGAGATATCATGCATCTGTGTCTTCTAGTCTCTTGTCATCTCTAGCATATTAGGACTGATTGCGTCTATGTCTAACCTACAAGATTTTCCCAAAATGATTACATCTAGGACAACCTACAAGAATGATTACATCACCAAGACAACTTGTACATCCGACTATGTTAGAAATCATCACTCCCTCTTTCGAGGGGTCTTGTTCTGGATCACACCAAGTCTTTCTATGAAGTAATCGAACTTCACTTTGGCTAGAGGCTTGGTCAATACATCATCTATTTTCTCATCCATTTCCAGGTACTGGATATTTACTGCTCCTCTCTGCACCATATATGTGACATAGAGTAACTTGATCTCTATATTCTTTGACATGTCATGGAACACTGGGTTCTCCAACAGCTTCACGCAACTCTGGTTCTCGAAGAATATACAAGTCACTTCTAAATGAAGATCAAATAAGTCAGATAAGAGCTTCCGCAACCATATTTCCTCACAACTAACTGAGCAAGTGGAAACATACTCTGCCTTGGAGGAACTTAGCACCACATAGGATTGCTTCCTGCTAAACCAGGAGATCATGTTAGGTCCCAAACTGAAGCAGCAACCTAAAGTGATCTTCCTATCAGTGGAAATAATTTCCCAATCCGAATAAGCATAAATGTGATAGTTAAACTTCTGATTGGCATCATACTTGAGCCATTAATAACTTGTACCCTTAGGGTACCTCAATACATGCTTTGCAGCTACCAGGTGAACATGTCTCGGATCTATGAGGAAATGGATCAGGGTGTTCACGGAAAAGCATTAGAGGAAATTTCAACTCAAAATGGGCCTTTCAACCCTAATTAAAATTCCATGTCATCATTTTTTAGCTAATGAAATTTATTTAAATTTGAAATACTGTATAGGTATTAAACCATTTTTTAATATAAATTTGAGGATAGGTATCATTAAAAAAACTACTTTTCTGTTCATATTTTCGACATATCTCCCTGTGTTTTTACTCAAATTTCGATCGAGAGAGCTCATTGGATATGGAATTAAATTATAAATCCAATGAGTACCCACTCTACATACTTTTGATGAACCCTACTTCCCCAAAAACAAGAAATACCTGAAAAAACGTGATGATGACATCTTCATCACATTTTTTCAGGTATTTCTTGTTTTTGGGGTAGCAGGGTTCGTCAAAAGTATGTAGTGTGGGTACTCATTTGATGTGGAATTTAATTCCACATACAATGAGCTCTCCCTATCAAAATTTGAGTAAAAACATAGGGAGATATGTCGAAAATACGAACAAAAAGTAGTTTTTTTCTTTTCTTCCTTCAAAATTAATAAATATTATTATTATTTTAACCATTATTTTATTATTTTCCTTAGAAGGCCCATTTTTAATTGAAATTTCCTCTAATGCATATGTCTGGTCTCATATTCGTTAGGTACATCAATGAGCCAATCATCTCATGATACATCGTGGCATCAATTAACTCTGATAAAGGATCAAACCGAAGCTTCAAGTTCAATGCCATAGGTGTGGCTATTGCCTTGCAGTCTAGCATTTCGAATCTCTTTAGAATATCCACTACATACTTTCCTTTACCAATTAAAATACTATCTGCACTCTACCACACCTCCATGCTTAAGAAGTAGTGCATCATCCCTATGTCTTTCATCTCCAACTCAATAGAAAGTATCCTCTTTGCATCTTCAATGAGTTCATCCTCTCCTGTCAGGAATATGTCATCGACATATAGAAGGAGGATCACTCGTATTCCTCCTTCAACCTTGAAGTAAAGTTTGGAATCCACTTTACTCTGAATAAATTATAGTCTCATCGGGAAATTATCCATCATGTCATACCATGTCCTAGATTCCTTTTTCAATCCATACATGGCCTTCTTCAATTTGAACACATGAGTCTTCCTGTCATGTGTTTGGAATCCCAATGGTTTTCTACATACACTTCCTCCTTGACTACACCATTTAATAATGTTATCTTTATGTCCATCTAGTGTATCTTCCATCTCATAACTCTTAGATTTTTATCAGTCAAGCTAGCATTATGATATTAGGATCTTTAACTGAGAGAATAACATGCACAACAATAAAACACAAGAGACAAGAGACACAAAGAATTCTCCTCGGGGAAACCATAAAGGAGAAAACCCCACAACTTCCTCAGAGATAGAATCAACACCAAAAGTAAAACCTGAAAACATAAAGATGATGTCCTGACAACAGTAGTCTCTCTCTTGTCCCAACAACTTCTCTTCTCACTCATGCACCCCAATGAGTGAGTGTGTGTGTGATAAATAGAGAGGCTCACTCTCTATTTATATTCTTTCATTCACTTGAATCCCACTCCATCATGTCCGCCTCACTTAACAATTACTTACTAGAGCCGACATCTATAGGAGTGTTTAATAACCCTAGTCCCCCACAACTTGTGGGGACTTTGCCTCCTTCGACCAACAAGGAGGGTTATCCTTAACACAATGGTGGGGACTATTTCCCTGACTTGAAATGAATCACCTAGGGTCAACTTCTCTAGGATATTCTAACAACCCTAGGGACCCACAACTGCAGGGATTTTAACCCTTAACAAATAGGAGGGTTACCCACAAAGACTTGACATGACTTGTTTACATTATAGAAACTTTCCAGAATAAACATAGAGGTATTACATGACTCAAATACATTACAGACACATCATGGAATAAACATCAGGGTACAATACATAAGATATACGAATGAATACATTCCGAAGTTACAATTACATCAACACTCCCTCTTAACTAGGAAGGTATTCTCTCGACACAATTTATCAGCACAAGTCTTCTTCTCTGTATCATATGAATCATCATTGATTTCTTTTCATCTTCATCTGGATCGAGATAATCACTCGATCTGGATCATCATCACTGGATCTGGATCATCCCTCGATCAGGATCATCTCTGGAGCATCATCTCTGGATCTGGATCATCCCTTGATCTAGATCATCTCTGCTGGATCATCATCACTGGATCTTCATGGGTGCTATCTCATGATTCTTCTCATCACAGGAAGTTCTACAGAGCCAGCCCTTTTTCATGCTAGTTGTAGTCCTAGCATCCATGTAGGTCTTCTTCAACGCTTATATCTGACCCTAAGTCAGAATGGCCTGCCTAGCAATTATATCTGATCATGTAGGAACAAATCCTATAATCATATCAGAAAGGCATGCCTAGCACTCACATCTGACCATGTGGGAACCAATCCCACAACCCTGTCAGAAAGGCCCAGCACTCACATCTAACCATGAGAGGAACTAATCCAACATTCATGTCAGAAAGGCTCTGCACTTACATTCAACATGTGCGAGGAACCAATCCAACATACATGTTCAAAAAGGATCTGCACTTACATTTGACACATGTGAGAAACCAATCCAACATACGTGTTTGAAAGGGCTCTGCACTTACATTTAACACATGCGAGGAACCAATCCAGCATACATGTTTGAAGGGGCTTTGCACTTACATCTGCACATGCGAGGAACCAATCCAGCATGCATGTTAGAAGGGATTGCACTCACATCTGACCATGTAGGAACCAATCCTACAGTCATATCAGAATGGCCCCCAGTCCCAGACTAAGCTACCTGGTAACTGACTAGGTGCCTCCATTCCAAGAATGGCATTCAACACTTATTTCTGATCATGTAGGAAATAATCCTATAGTCACATCAGAATGGCTCAGCATTCATATCTGACATGGAAGGAACCAATCCTCTCACCATGACAGAATGGATCAACCCTTACATATGACCATGGAAGGAACCAATCCTCTCACCATGTCAGAATGGCTCTGTGTCTCATCATTTCCCCTTGGAGGAAACCTTGATCTGAAGGACACCAAGCTTCTCCCTGAAGTACTCAAACTTGACCCTAGCCAATGGATTTGTCAACACATCATCTATCTATTCCTCTGTCGCAACATACTAGAGCTTCACTGCTCCCCTCTGCACCATATCCTTGATATAGTGATACTTGATATCGATATGCTTTGACTTGTCATGGAACAATGGATTCTTCATGCAACTCTAGTTGTCACAATGTATACAAGTAGCATCCATATGGAGATCAAATAAATCAGACAGTAGCTTCCGCAGCCATACTACCTCACAACTAGCCGAACAAACTATGACATACTCTGCTTCAGCCGTACTCAGTGCCACACAAGATTGCTTCCTACTAAACCAAGAGATTACACATGATCCCATACTGAAGAAACACCCTGAAGTGTACTTCCTGCCCAATCTAAATCAACATAACCTTCCAGGTTAATCTTTTGATTCACATCATACTTGAGCCCATACTCAACTGTACCCTTTGCAATCATCAAGTGAACATTTCTCAATGTGTTCATAGCAAATCAAATATCTGGTCTCGTATTTGCCAGGTACATCAACTGACAATACATTGTGGCATCAACCGTCTTTGATGAAGCATCACTCAATAGCTTCATGTTTGATGCCATAGGTGTGGTCATGTAGTCCATCATCTTGAACCTATTCAGGATCTCTACTGCATATTTCCCTTGTCCACACCTCCATGCCTAGAACGTAGTGCATCGACACATAATAGGAGCATCACTGGTCCTCTGCCTTCAACCTTGAAGCAAGGGTTGGAATCCAATTTACTCTAAGTAAAGCCTAGAGTCATCAGTAATCTATCCATCCTGTCATACCATGTCGAACCTCAGGATCTTCTGCAGTCACTCCCTCTGAAGCATCATACTCCCTCTTTCTTTCATACTCTATGCACTGAAACATTCTGTACTGGAGTGACAAGTAGCTTCCTATGCTACTAATATTCTATGTATCTATCTAGGGTCATTGGATACCAAGATCCTCTATCTTGAATTTTTTCAAAAGTTCTTCTCACACCCATCTATGAGCTTGTCATCCTCTATCAACCTTGTAGCATAGGTTCATATCTTCATCAATCTCATCATGTATGTGTTATCCTATGGGTGTCTTCTGAACTCGTACAAGGCCTTCTTTTATTTGCACACATGATTTTGCATGTCATGTGTCTCAACTCCCACTGGCTGCAAATGTCTCTTTGTAGTATATGCCTTGTATCCCATAATGTTTCCATCTACTACATGATGGAACTACAAACTTTCCTTCATGTATCGATACTACATCCTAGGCATCATTCTTCTTGAACTGGTCTTCCCTTTATTCTTGGTTACTTATGCATCAATGATGTCGCTGCATTCGTCATATTATTTTTCATCTTGAACTGTCGTTACTTGTTCTTCGGAACAAGTCTCATTCTTATTTTCTTGTAGGTGATTATGTATGCGATCTTTCCTACAAGTCAAATTCATTTGCATGGTTAGAGACATTTCATAAGGAATATTCATAATGGAAAATTCTTATGCATAAATATATGATCATGCAACTACTTTAGCCAATACAAGATTCATCCATATCTTACAGAAACTTTTCTAGATGCCTTCCATCTCTACCAGGACAACATTGAGATTGTGCACTAATCCAATATGTCAGCAAAGAGGTTTCATTCTAGATAAGTAGCAATGGAGAGTTGTATAGCACCATGAGCTACTTACCCATCACATGCATATTAGCAGTATACTGTCATTAATGCAAACATTCTATCATGCATAATACATTAACTGAATATAAACAAATTGATAACAAAACAATATCATGAAATGAAAATTGAATACTTATCTTTATTTGTTTCGTAGGTAGACTCCTTCTTGAGCCTTCAGCTTTATCGTCTTCTTCATTCATAATAGCATCATTTCTTATCCAAATACTAAGGTGGATAAGAGGTTATTCAAAAGTTGAGTTCTTCATATTCCTCATTGCTTGAGGGATCTTCTTTGGATGGTGAGAGGTTGATCTTCAGTTGCTCCCATCTTCTTTTCTCTTATTATTAGTTGAGCTTCTTCTTGTGTGTGCTCTTCCCAGAGTTTGCTGAAAGTAATCCCTTCCTTCTAGCACACATTATTTGAATGAATGAATCCCATGATCCTGGGAAGCCATTCAAGGTGTTTATCACCACTTCTGCATTCTCCACTTCTTCTTCTACCACTTCAAGTTGTTCTTTGATTTGAGAGACCCCCGTAAAGTATGACTGTATGGCCTCTGCATTCTGGATCTTCACATTCTTCAATTATTTTCTCAAATTCATATTCCAATTTATGTTCTTCCCTCAAAAGAGCTTGGTCAAGGAATCGAACATCTCTTTTGGTGTCTTTAGGGAAGACACTTGTGGTACAAGTTGATCTGTGACTGAATCAACAATGATCTTCTTGGCCTTGACCAATTTCTTCTTGTGTAAGGCTTTTAGCCTCATCTCCCTCTTGAACTGGAACCTCTCTTACTCATGTAGGTGTCCAATTCATTTTCTTTAGAGAGATCAAATACTTCCATGCTTGGAAGTTGTCAACTTCACCAAGCTTATCATCAAGCTGATGTGATAGATCACTTTGAAATGAGAACCTCAAATGCAAATAGAAAAAGATTAGATCTTATGATTTGAGGTGTCCATCCTGGTTCCGGAGCTGGCTGATCTAGGGTTTGTCAGAGAAACCCTAATTTTCAAAACTTGGAATATTTCAGATCTGATTGGATAGAAATATAGATATCTTCAATTTGAGCTGTCCAATGTACTTCTTTTCTAAAAACAGTGGAGGGAAGCTCCCAGAACAGGAAGCCCTAGTTTTCCAATTTCTTCTGCAGAAATTCCTGTTACTGTTTCTGCGGTATCTTCGAAATTAATGCTCCTCTATGTCCTTGTTACAACACCATAAGTTTCATCAGAATTGGTTTCACCAATTGAGACTTAGGATCATTGTCCCAAGGTGACATGTTATAGGACTGTTCAAAACAGTGAAGTTGTATGGACTTCCACGTGTCACTGTTTCAAATTCTGGGTTGGAAACTCGGACCATAGAAATTATATTCCATTCCCTTTCTAGAACATCTTTATAATTTTCATTTGGACCTTTGTATCCCAAGATATAGGAATTATTCCCAGGTGTCCTGTTTAGGGATGAATCATGGAAGAGGATGGAACCCTAACATGGAGGGATGATATCTCCCATAATATAGCGAATCTGAGGCTGAAATTTGGACACAATGTACATTAGGATTGTAGCTTTGACCTCTGAAATTTTAATCTTTTGAACCTTTTCCAATTCCAAGATATAGCGAATGTACCAAAATGTATCAGTTTTAGTATTTAGGGTTTTTCTAGCTCGGGGTCGAACTAGGGTTTGACTTTCCTGGAGTTTCACCCAACCAAAAATATTGATACAGGTCTCTAAACTTCAATTTTTATGAGGAGAGAAATATTATTCTATGCTCAATCAAAAATTCCTCTTCTGTAAGAATCCCTAATTTCCCGCACCAAAAACTGAAAATGCTCGGAATCGAATTCTGCTTCAATAGAAAGATGCGCCCTTCAATGGAGAGTCATCCTAGCATAATTTTGCTGATGGATTGTGGAGAGAGACCCAAAAAGTAAGAAGACCTAGCTTCTACAGCTGCACAATTTCTTCTTCTTAGGTTAGCTCTCATACCCGTGTCATATTTTTATCAGTCAAGCTAGAATTATGATCTTAGGATATTTAACTGAGAGAACAATATGCACAACAATAAAACACAAGAGAGAAGAGACACAAAGAATTTCACTTAGGGAAACCATAAAGGATAAAACCCCGCAACTTCCTCAGAGATAGAATCAACACCAAAAGTAAAACCCGAAAAAATAAAGATGATCTCCTGACAGCAAGTAGTCTCTCTCTTGTCCCAACAACTTCTCCTCTCACTCATGCGCCCCAATGAGTGAGTGTGTGTGACATAAATAGAGAGGCTCACTCTCTATTTATATTCTTTCATTCACTTGAATCCCACTCCATCATGTCGGCCTCACGTAACAATTACTTACTAGAGCTGACATCTCTAGGAATGTCTAATAACCCTAGTGCCCCACAACTTGTGGGGACTTTTCCTCCTCTGACCAACAAGGAGGGTTATCCTTAACACAATGGTGGGGACTATTTCCATGACTTATAATGAATCACTTGGGATCGAATTCTCTAGGATAGTCTAACAACCCTAGGGCCCCACAACTACAGGGACTTTAACCCTTGACAAATAGGAGGGTTACCCACAATGACTTGACATGACTTGTTTACATTATAGAAACTTCCCAGAATAAACATTGGGGTATGACATGACTCAAATACATTACAGACACATCCCAGAATAAACATCAGGATACAATACATAAGATATATGGATGAATACATTATTAAGTTATAATTACATCAACAATAATTTCAGCCAATACAAGTATAGATCTAATGG
Organism: Pseudotsuga menziesii; assembly: GCA_001517045.1. NCBI lineage: Eukaryota > Viridiplantae > Streptophyta > Pinopsida > Pinales > Pinaceae > Pseudotsuga > Pseudotsuga menziesii. Next base: position 1,065,282 of record LPNX010721471.1, on the reverse strand, counting down.
AAGTGTACCTTTCTACGGGTGAAAATGTCTCCTCATAGTCTATGTATTATTTCTGTGAGAAGCCTCATGCCACAAATATTACCTTTTGTTTCTCGATGCGGCCATATGCAGCATGCTTGATATTGTAGATCCACTTCGAAGTCACGACACACTTCATTTCTGGTCTCAAAACTATCTCCCAGAAATTATTCTTCATAATCGATTGATATTCCTTGATCATGGAATCCTTCCATTTTTTATTTTATTAAGCTTCCTCATAATTGGAAGGCTCCTTGTTAATGATGTCACACAACTGGGCCACATAGTTGTTGTAAGGGGTTGGTCTTTTCCTTTCTCTATGCATCCCTTCTGGAGCGCCATACCTTTATGCTTATTGTATGTGCTCTTGTTCCCATGCTGTTTTCTTCTTGTGGGAGTCCTTCTCATGAAGTTTCTATAAAAGATATTGTGGTTCTTCCATGTCATGATCTTCATGGTCTTCTAGAATTTCTAGTTCTAGTGTCATATCTTGGACTCTTGTTCCTTTAGGTTCCTTGACCTCTTCAATAGGTAGCCTCTTGGATTTGGCTTATGTCGAGTCCTCATCAAAGGTTACATCTCTACTAATGTCGATCATCTTGAATCATGGGAAGTATATTTGGTAGGCCTTTGAAGTATCTATATATCCTATGAATATTCCCTTCCTCCTAGAAGGATAGAGCTTGGTCCTCTTCTCCTTTGGGATATGTATATACATGAGGCAGCTAAATATTTTGAGATGTCTGACTTCTATTTCTCTCTTGAGAAAGCATCTCCAATATTCTTGTTGTCAAGTTCTCGATGATGAGTATGGTTTTGTACATACACAACTGTCCTTGCTGCTTCTACCCAAAGGTGCATTAGAAGATCCTGATCATATAACATTTCTTTTGTGGATTCCATTATGGTTCGGTTATTTCTTTCCTCAATGCCATTCTGCTGAGGATTGTATGGAGTGATAAACTCCCTCTTAATCCTAGAATCTCTGCAGAGTTCCTTGAATTCTTTTGAGGTGAACTATCAACCATAATCTGACTATAGAGTCTTGATCATCCTTTTATTGTGGTTCTTGACCGAGGGTTTGAATTCCTTGAACGTAATGAGTACTCCATTTTTCCCTTTCAAGAAATATATCCAAATCTTATGTGAGAAATCATCCATAAAGGAAACATAGTACACATGCCCGCTTAGTGAGCTATAAGACATGGGTGCATATACGTCTGAGTGTAATATCTCCAGTATTCCTTTAGCTTTACTTTCACTAATCAGAAATGTCTTCTTTTCATTCTTTCTGTGTGCACATCCTATCCAAATTACTTCAAGCTTTGTTTGGATTTATGGAATTCCCGAGACTACTTTTATTGCAATCGATAGTTCTTTTTAATGCACATGCAAAAGATTTTGGTGCCAAAATTCACTTGGTTCTATTAAATCATGAACCAATGCTTTTTCAAGAAGTCCCTTTAGTTTGTACAAGCCTCCCTCTTTTTCTCCAATCATTGTTACATCATCAATTGTCTTTCCTTTAGGACACATTAGGACTTGGACATCATCAAATGCAACTCTCATTCCCTTTGAATCTAGTGTAGAGATGGGGAGAATATTCTTCTTCAACCCTGGAAGATATAGCACATCCTTCATATTTAAATATTTTCTGGAGTCTATATTTTATGAAGCTTCTCCACTTCCTTTTATTGGGTATTGATAATCATCCCCAAGTTTCACCTTGTGAGGTGACTCATTCTTAGACATATTGACGAATGATTCTTTGTGTCCCATCATGTGTTTAGATGCCCCATTATCCACAAGCCAATCATTGATTCCATGTGAGATAGTTCCTCTAAGTGCTGGTATTAGAGCATACTTTTCATATGAATAATTCTTCTCTCTTTTGAATCTTGTGTTTGTTGGTTCATCGTATTCGGCGGTGTGAGAATAATGCCGCTTATTTTTTTTGGGAAAGTCTCTTGCAAAGTGTCCCTTTTCATCACAAGTGTAGCATAGAAAGATATTTTCTAAACTTATTTTGTTTCTTTTCCTTCTTCTTGTAGCTATTTTTGGCGTGGGATGTGATATATTAATCTTTAGTTTCTTCCATATTCTCTTCTCTTGTTATGAGCCAAGCTTCTTCTAATGTGCATTCTTCTTGGAGTCAGCTGAAAGAGATCAACTTCCTTCTTGCACAGTTCACAGATCCCTTGAATGAATGAATCCCATGATATTGGGAGGCCATTCAAGGTAGTCATCACAATATCTCCTTCTACATTCTCTTCAACTGCTTCAAGTTGTTCCTTGATTTGAGCAACCCTTGTGAAGTAGGACTATATAGTCTCTGAGTTCTGTATCTTCACATTCTTCAGTTGGTTTCTCAATGTCATCTTTTGATTGATGCTCTTTCCTTCAAAAATATTTTTCAAAGCATCAAATACTTCCTTCGGTGTCTTGGAGGATGACACATGGGGGATGAGATGATCCTTAATAGAATCTTTAATGATTCTCTTGGCCTAAACTAGGTTCTTCTTATGAGTAGCATTAGCCTCATCTCCCTCTAGATATGGAAATTCTCCACTGATATACTGGTCCAAATCATTCTCTTCTAGGATCAAGGAGCTTCTGTACTTCCATGCTCGGAAGTTATCATATCCTCCAAGCGTGTCCTCAAGATGAGTATAGTGAGTCTTTTTTTCAAATGCGAACCTAAAATGGAAATAGAAAATATTCATATCTATCGATTTGAGGTGTCCGACTTGGTTCCAAAGATAGCTAATCTAGGGTTTGTTAGAGAATCCTAATTTTCCAAACTTGTATTTTGGGAATTTTTTTTGGATAGAAAGATGCACCTCCTTGAGGCGGTTTCCTCAGCAAGGTCCTTTTCTGAAGACTGAGGTGGGAATACTTCGAAACTTGATGCCCTAGTTTCTCTCAGCACCAGTGTTAGGCTAAAAAATGAGACTTCTTCCAATTTGTTTTTTCTTCAACTAAAATATGTGCCACTCTAGGGTGAGTTAGTATATCCCTCTTTTCTTGGTGATATGTTGAGAGAATACCTTGAACTAGGAATCCCTAGTTTTTGCTACTGCACAACTCCTTATTTCAGAGAGACTCTGATACCATGTTAGTTTTTCTAATATAATTAGCTTGATTAGGATCTTAATATGAAAGAATAACAAGTACAACAAGATACACAAGATAGAGGAGATGCACAAGACACAAATACTTTCACCGAAGAAACCATAAAGGATAAAACCCCACAAACTTCCTCATAATAGTTATATTAGAAAGAATGTATCACAAGATGAACAAACCCAATAAGAAGAAGTCTTATACAGCTATCTATATATCCTCGTTGTCAATCTCTCTCTCCTCATGCGAAGTTGAGCGAGCGCAAGTGACTGACCTAATACTCTTCAAGTGACTGACCTAATACATGACTGGGGCCAACCTCTTAGCCTAATAGGTACGAATTATCCTAGAGAGATATAAAGAGTATGTAAGCACATTTTAAAGTGGGAAGGCTATGTTTTCAAAATGTTATTATATAATTTTTGTATTTATTTTATATTATAATAATTGAAATTTTATATTAAAATTGTTGAATTTATTTTTTTTAATTGTATCTTTAAACATTTTTTCTATATATTTTTATAATTAACGGTTAGTTATTAATTTTCTATATATACTTTATTGTCTTTTTTATTATTATTGTGTTATAGTTTCGAATGATCTTAATGATGGGTGGAAGGTTAACTTGAAAAGTGTTAGTCATTTCTAAATTTTTACACAGTGCAAATTCATAAGCTTGCACACAATGAGTAAACACTGTGAAAACATTCATACACAAATTATATTTAATGTATATATTATATTTTTATTTAGTCAAATGTTATTTAACGTAGTTGGTAATTTAAAAATTTTGTTTATTAAACAAACTGAGGTTTCAAAATTTGATGATGATAAAAAAAACTTTTAAAATCTAATAATACTAAAAATTGATATAGTCTAAATCAAATACAATCCCAAATAATTTTAACAACTTAATATATATAAATTTCCATTTCTTAGCTAATAAACTATTACTACAAATTAATGACACTCTAACAAACTCTCTCCTAAAACTTACTGTTAAATAAAAACATGACAGTATATTCTTATGATTCCAAACTCCTTATAATGTCACCTCAAAGATCCAAGAAAATAATTTGCCTTTTTGTCATATCAAAACACATAAATTTAATACTATTATTGTCATATCAAACACACATGATACATAAATTTAATACTATTATTGTCATATCAAACACACAATTTTAATATTATTAGCATCCCCAATGAAACTTATAACATGCATTTTACCACTTTATGGTCAAACTACATGCTCACATCTTGGCACAAGCCATGGCATGGCATTAATTTAATACTATTAATTTAATATTTAAATGAACGGAGGACAATGTGAAACTTTCTTAATATGTGTACAATAATGCAATAAGAAAACAAAGTTTAACGGAAGCGACGGGCCACCGGAGAAGTTTGGCATGTTTTAGGAAAGGAAGCAATGCTCTTGATTGCAATTAGATCTCAGGAGTTAGGGGTTGCTTTCACATGACCAAGAACAACAGTAAATGTTGTTACATAAATATCTTGCAAACTCACATCAACACTACATCCATACAGTGATTCACATGTGACTTTTTCATCCACATCATTTCTTATCCACATAGCCCACTCCATGGATTTTTCCACCCATCTCTTATTAGCTGGGTGACTTATTTTCAACATAAACACAAAAGAAGATTATGCCACGCATGGCCACCACGTCCCTCTCAGGTATTATACCTTCAGTGAACCCTTTACAAATCAATCGATTCTCCATTCCCTATGCTCTAACGCTTATCCCCAAATACAAAACAACTCACATCTCTTCATGATAAAAGGGAAAAAGCTCCACTCAGTGGGTTTCATCATTTCTTTTTTGATATGTCATTTCACTTTAGATTGATTCTTGGTCTTCATCATTCTATCACCACATGTATTCAAGAGAAGAAGCTCATGGCATGCTTCACAATTTCTACTTGTAATTCAAGTGGTCTAATGCAAATCCCAAAAGCCATTAAAATCTAAAGGTGGTTGGGTCCTCCATATTTCCAAATCTTAAGGTGCACCTAGCCATTGTGCCATTAATTATAGCCTTAAGGGGTCAACAAAGCCACCATTATCTCAGATATCTGCAGCTCGCCATTCTGATATTAATTATGGCCTTAGAGGGGTCTACAAGGCCACCATTATCTAATATATATACCCATGTCAACTGGCACAAATTATATGTATTAACAACAATAGATTTCATTATGTCAAATATCTGGACCCATGCCCAAGGTTTTTCTTTTTGTCTCTATCGTGAGTGGTCCAATGTTTATGGACCCACCATGCCCTATGTGGATAACTATATCCACAAACAATGATGGGTTGCCTCAATGGAATTTTGGAGGGCCCCACATCCACCTCCACTCGCTTCTATCCACTCAAAACGCCCTTCATTTAATGCTTCCTTCATTAAATGGATTTTGAATTTAGCAATGCCCACTTAGTTTCAAGTTTCAAGCATAGAAAAGACCCATTACTATGACTAGGTCATTTCAATTGCCAAGTTGGCAACAACCCAGTTGCCCATCTCGAGGTTGTGGTTGGTGATGTAGTATTTATGAAGTGTGTTGTTTCTTTAGAAAACCAAGGCTTAGAGTCCCAGTGAGCATATGCCACTCTTAGTATTAATGGTTGAAAATGACATGTGAACTAATCTTTATCCAACACTTGTATCCATCCTCACCTCTTAATTTGAAAATTTTATTTTCAATGAGAAAGTCTTATATAGCCAAACTCTCTTGATTGAAGGCCCATACTATGAATTTGGTCTCTAAAGAGCTAGTCTTTATAATAAAATATAAAGGGTTGATGGTCTCGTTGAGCCTAACTATAATGGCATCTAGAAAAGCACATTGAAATTATATTACAAAATAAAAAATTAAACTTAATTATAATATAGTATGGATTATAAAATGTATTTCCTGAAAAGTGTTTAAATTTAATATTTATCGTAACTTTATAATTTGATTTTCTTTTAAATAAAGTTTTATTGTCAAATCTTTTATAAAACAAATAAAATTCTAACTTTTCCACGCCATTTTATCAAATTTGAAAAAAAAATATTAAATAAATTTATCCATTTTTTAATAGAGTAAACAAACAAAGTACATATATTATGAGAGAAATCCTCCTTTCCAACTTTGCCATATAACTGATTTTTTTTTCTTGTAAGCGAGGAGAGTTGATGGCATGTGCAGGTAATGATACTTATGGTCCTTTTCAAATTTAATTAACTTGTTGTCATGGAGTTAAACTTTTATAAAGCACCCACTAAATAATTAAACTTTACATCATGTACTAGTTTTGATAAATTTAGTATCTTAAATGATAAAGGTGGCGTGATAATGTGAATTATACGCATATTATTTCAATTTCTTAACATTCATTTGATTAGCACCGTTTTTCGTTGTAAAGTTATGATAAGGATATAATAGAGTTCAAATGCATTATTGATGTAACGGCATTTAGTCAATCTAATCAAATGACGAGTTATACGAAGCAAATGTTTTTTTCTTTTTCATAAATAATGAGTAATTGATATAAATTCATTTTTTAATTAAAAAACAAAATCATTTCCAAACAAAATTTATAATAATGAATGTTGATACACGTATGTGGTATTCAATTTAAATAATTTTAAGTCATTTGTAATGGATTCTTTCAAAACAAAAGCACTGGTATATCTTTAATAATGCAAGTTTGTGAAAGATTACTTTATGATGGGATTTAATGGATTTTAGTGTAATTAAGATATTGTTATAAATATTATTTTTTTTCAAAAAAATTCATAAATTATGTGAGGTTGGAATTTAATGGATTTTGGTGTCTTTAACGTATTGCTATCATTGTTATTTCATTCATAAAATTTGGTTAGGATTAGGGTTTGTATTATAAAAAGTTAGGATAGATTATAAAATTTAGAATTTGAAAAAAGAGGTAGGTTATAAAATCATATTGTTGAATTTTCTAATTTCAAAATTCATATAATATGCGAGGAAAAAAATATAGTTTAAAACAATTGGAATGTAGTCACATATTTGATAGTATATGAACAATTGGTATGCAATCACATATCTAATGTTATATCAATTGTCTTATTATTGACATATATGAATTGCTTTATTAGAGACACATAATAGCAAAATAGAAAAGCATCTAAAAGAAACAAGGAAAGTAAATAAAAGTTTAACTAAGTTTAAAAAGGGCATCCACCGATAGCTCCACAAGTGCAATTGGGTCGTTAGAGTTCATGCCACAACAACAAAGGTGATTAGATGGCCATGTGAAGTTTAAACAACTGGCATCAAGTGAGCAACATCACAAACTATAGAAGTTTCAAGTTGGTCAGAGGACACAATATCCACAAAAGTATCCATTCAACTCGAATGAGTAGAATCCATGAATGTAAGGGGAAGATTTAGGTATTTAAATTTGTACTCCTCTTGAGGCTAGATAGATATAACTATTGAATCCATCTTTACTTGTTTCTCCCATATCATTGTCAATAGGGCCTACGACGACTCCTACGATTCTCATAGATTGAGAGTATGCTCACTAGTGGATATAACACGTTGATCTCGATTTGTGTTGTGGTTCTTCAATTTCTACTTGAAGCCCTCTTTCCATTCAAGATCCATTACAAGGTCAAGTATCTCAAACTACAATTAGTTTAGCAACAACTTTCTCACATTGTTTTAATCAATTTTCTAGATATTTCAAATATTTGAGGAGACAACGTTAGTTTTGACAATGATAGTGCACCATGGAACACACATGCAATGGTAGCAAAAACCTGGGAAGAAACATATGTGGTAGGGTATGGATCCAAACTCTATCCTTTCGAATGATCAATATCCAGCTATGGAACCTTCGTTGTTAAAATTAAACCTAAAAACTACCATTTTGTCCCACACATAAAATCCCTCTTCCACATAACTATGCTCAATAACGAAGTAGTGAATGTAGTATGGTGGTGATGGATGATGATTCATCTTCTTTGTAAATGCATGATGTGATGTGAGTTGCCTACTAGAACAACTTATTAAATTGTATTCATTAGGGAAGGAAGCCATTTAGGAACAAATAATGCCTTCCCTTTTTAAAATATCTTCCCTTCTTCAAGATAGGTCCCTCTATTGGCATGGGTATTAGCTCCTTTGTTAAGGCTTTGATATACATGGAAAAATGATAAGGAGTCAAACTCTTCAGCCACCTTGAGCACTTGTTGATAAATTTTGGACTGAGGTTAAATAGAAGATTAAGAGATAAAAACATCCTTGGAGTTGCCAACCACTATAGCGTTGTAAAATCCTTTGCTTGTTAGGATGGAAACCTTTAAGAACTCCATGTCTTTATTTGTGTTCCTAGCCCTTAGAAAATTCAATTACTTGATTTCTTTATAGATCATAAGTAATACCCTATACCCATCGAGGATGGTCAAATCTTGACTTCTTAGTGTGGAGCCACTAGAATGTGACTTTTTGGTACGATATATCATCGGACCCTCCAGAATCAAGCCCTAGATTGATGGGGAAAAGATATGTTGTGGTTAAAACCTGTTATCACGATGCTCATGATGTTAGGGAAGGCCGACAAATGACTATGAATGGGACTAAAAGAGCAAGTACTCCCAAGACGAAAGTTATATAATGCTTTTTTTATCCCTTAACTACAGAGGGTTTGGGATTCCCTAAAAAAATCGCAATCAAGAGGTTTATTTCTATACATCAACCATCTATACTTATGGATTAGAAAATACTAGCTTTGTGGTGATCAAATTTTGTTGGACTTGAAATCTATGTTTTATGGTTGGAACTTTACCAATGTTGATGCTTCCAATAAATTAGGAGGATTAATTTCTAGATGGAATACTAATTCTTTTATTTTGGACAAACTGCTAATAAGTCATGTTCGGTATTGGTACAAGACTATTCTCAAGGGAATTTGGTATTCCTTATCTCTTCATTAATATATATGGAACTTTTTAAAACAAGTTGTTTTTTGGGGAGAGATTGTTCAACTCTAGATTGTTAGCTAGTGACAGAATAATCATTGGGGGTGTTGTTAACTTCTCTTGGGGAAAGTGAAATATGGGGGAAAAAATCCGATAAGGATCCTTTGATCAATTAATTAATTAGAAGATTAGATCAACAATATCTCTTTAATATTCCTCCGGTTAAGCTTAAACTAAACTGGTGCAATCTGAGCTCTAGTGAGGAATGGATCTCCAAGCACATTAACAGATTCTTAGTCAATGAAGGTATCATAAACTCTGATGTTAGTATTCGACAGTGGATCGGAGAAGGGGGTGATTCAGATAATTTCCCTATTTTCTTGGAGCTAGTGATGTATGGAGGAAAACCACCAGATCCTTACAAATTTAATGCATGTTAGCTGGAAGATGAAGAATATAATTTTTTTTTCAAGTCTTTATGGATTCCTTTTAATCCTTTCCTTATTGAATCAACCAAGATTCAATTTTTAATATACCTAAAGTATATTACATCTATATAATAATATAATAATATAATAATATATAAATAGTTAAATTATAAAATTAGTAATTTAGTATAATATTCATATTTATTGTTGTTATTAATGATGGTTGTACCTTTTCCGAAAGGTCGTGAATTATCATATTTTATGTGTATTTCACTAATACATATGAGCAAATTTGCGACATTATTTGCAACGTTTTTTCGTTGCTATTTCCACGTTTTGTCGTCTCAATTGCAACAATAACGGACGCGATGTTTCGTGGCACTTATTTCATCTCTATAACGATGAACTCTATAATCTGTTGATATAGAGACAAAAACTGGCCGCCACATGTCTTTTATACGGTGGCCTCGAAATTGATTTTTTGTAATTCATTTTCTGTGTTTCGTCGCTCTATCGACAAACTTATTGTCTCTATAGAGACGGAAAAATGGCCAAAAACTGCTGGGCAAAATTTTGGTTCCATGCACAACTGTGGAACATGTTCGACAAACGTTTGCCTCTCTAGCAACGAATTCTGGAATTTGAACATAAATTTCTTCCATGCAAAACCATGGAAAACTAATATCTATCAATGAAATTTTCAAGTTGAATGGTAATGCTTCCATGAAACTTCGTCGCTATAGAGATGGTATTCGTGGAAAGCCACTCAGGGTTTCGACGGTTTTGTAATACCTGCGACGAAAGTTTGTCGATATTGAGACGAAACCTGGAGGTTTAAAAAAATTAAAAAACTGTGGAAAGGCAGTTTCCTTTCCATGGTTTTGGATCTTCAATAAGTACTTGTGATTGATGTGTAGTCTCGTGGACCTTTTAATTCTATTTTAGACCAGATTTAATCAGCGCTACAGAGCAGATTTCCATAAGGTAATTTCGAGCCACAAACTAGGGCAAACCTACCATGTGATTTGATGTTTTAGGGATGAGTTTAATACATGTAAATGACATAAATTTTCAGATCTTATAAAACATAAAATGAAATATGAAATGAGATTTAAAATGGCATAAAAGTTGTGATTAGTGCCTAACAAATCCAAGTTAGGAAGATGTGGTGAATTGAGGATCTCATGGAAGCTTTAGTGATTAAAGAGTAGATAGGGTTGAATGGTTCAAACCCAATATGCTCCTTAATAACTAGATCTACTTCAGAAATCTTCAATAGCAAAATTCTAAGCTAGACATTAGATATTTGTGAAACAAGAGCCACGAGGTGGCAATGTCACCGCAATTCCTAAAAATTATTACTACAAGACAAATGCTATAGAATGGAAATATACCTCTGTTTCAACCCCAACAAAGCTTCCCATGCCAACATTCATGTAACAGATACAGATAGCAAACAGGTAAAACACAATCACATGAACAATATCACAACACACGGGTTTTACGTGGTTCACTTCCAGGGGGGAAGCTATGTCCACGGGAACTGGTTTTTATATTATATCTTGAGAGAGTAAACACAGTTCCGCTGCAACCTATTATGCAGCCTGAGATCTTCTGGGAAACTCCACACACACAATCGGGAGCCCTTCTCTCTTAGATCTCTTCTTCTTCTTATATTGCCTTCTTAGAATATACTCTTTCTCTCTCTCTCTCAATCCATACGGATTGTTCAATCCTTGTGGATTGTTACATTCATGCTCAAGGAGCCAGCTACTGGTTACAGTAAGATAAATATAGACTGAATAACAGAACCAGAGCTTGACTCAAAGAACAGCTAACTGACTAATAGCTAATTGTTTGAATAGCTACCCAACTGTCTAACCTTTTACAATACAAAATACATGCTTATATAGGTGGCCCGAAGGTCTCGCCCTGTTACAACACTGTGGGCCTTTCCCATCAGTAACCCAAAAACCCTAACTGTGACAGTCGGTGCATCTGTACCGTGGGCTGCCGCTTACCGTCACACCATAGCTTCCTGCAGTCTTCCACGCTTCTCGACGCTGATCGTGGGTATGGGCGCCACTTCCTCTACAGTCCTCTTCTCTCCTTTGTCTTCAATACCTCGGCCCATTGCTCCTTTTCCTTTATGAGGGTAGCTGAGCCCTCCTGTCTTCGCCGCTACCTTAAGTGCAGTGGTTGAGATTTCTCTTCTCAGTCACTCGGGTACTATTTCCTTTGACTCTCTTCTTCCAATATAGCAGCTTTTCCTGTAGCTACGGGGTCCTGCTCCAACAGTCCCCTAACACTTACTTGTGGCTCATCCCTGAGCGACTAACAGCTGGTTTCTCTTACTGTAGCTTCTCCTTGGATTTCTGTGAAGTCTTTGTAAGTCTCTCGCGAAGTCCTACGACTTCTTTATTCATAACCTCGACACACTCTTGTGCCGTTTCAATCATAGCTTGACTAATGACGGAGTCTTCTATAAACTTAGTTCGTAGGTCTCTCTTATCTTTCCTTCCCTCTTTGTCTGGGTTAGAACTTGTATCACGAGGAAAATATAAATTTGTATCTTCTAGCGTTCTCAAACATTTCATTCAGTCTAGATCCTTCCATACAGAATCTATACAAACCATGAATTCCATTCCGAGAACAAGCCCTTAATAGTGCGGTTCATAAAATGTGTGCCTTGATCACTCATCAAGATTACTGGACATCCAAATCTACTTATGATGTTTTCAAAAATGAACTGTGCAGCTGTAGCAGCATCACAATTCCTTACTACTTTTGCCTCTGCCCACCTGGTGAGGTATTCTGTTCCTGTGATGATGTATCTCGCACCAGTTCGTTTCTCGGGTGGGTTGATAGGACCCACAAAATATATAGCCCACTTGTCAAATGCCCGCAACATAATCTGTGGTTGCAGAGGCATTTCATCTCTCCGTGAAGGTTTTCCTACCCTCTGGCAGATATCACAGCATCTGCAAAACTCATTAGTATCTTTATACAAAGTAGGCCACCATAATCCTGCAGCTAGGATTTTCTGAGCAGTCAGCTTTCCTGCGAAATGACCTCCTGCGGCACCTGAATGTGCTTCTCTGATAATGGCCTCTTTCTCGTGTGGCATCACACATCTGTGTAAGACTTCATCTGGACCTAGCTTATATAAATGTCCTGTGATCCAAGTGAATTCTGCTGCTTTAACAACTAACTGTTTCTTCTGTTGTTTAGTAAACTCAACAGGTGCCCACCCTATAGTGAGAAAGTGAATAATATCAGCATAATACTCATCTGGGATCTGGATAGAAAACAATTGCGCATCTAGCAAATTGTCCTCTAAATTACTTGGTTCTTTTCCTGAATCTATCCGCTACAGATGATCAGGTCCGGCATTTAATTTTCCTGGTTTTACAATAATTTCAAAATCATACTCCTGAAATAAGAGTAACCATCTACAGATCCTTCCTCCTAATACTGGTTTATTGACCAAGTAATTTAAAGCATAATGGTTAGTGAACGTCTTGAATGGGGCACCCAATAGGTAGTGCCTGAACTTCTGTAGAGAATACACCATAGCTAATCCTTCTCTTTCTGTAGTGGTGTAGTTATTTTTCGCGGTAGATATATTTCTGCTTGAGTACGCGATAGGGTGATCGATACCCCCTTCTCCTGACTGGGTTAAGACGATCCCTAGTACAATGCCAGATGCATCCACATGTACATGAAATGGCTTGTTTCAATCTGGGAATACTAAGATGGGTGATGTAACCATCTTCTCTTTAAGTGTGTCTAAACTTTGCTGGAATTCCTCATTCCATAGGAATTTCACTTCTTTCTTTAACAACTTTTCCATAGGTGTTGTGATCTTTGCATAACCTTTGATGAATTTTATATAGTACTCGGTATGACCGAGCACTGTCCTCAATTACTTGACTGAGTTAGGTGCTGGAAGATTAACAATGATGGCAATATTTGCAGGATCTACCAACAAGCCTTGTCTGCAAACAATATGACCCAACAAAATACCAAACGGTGCACATAATATACATTTCTTCAAGTTAAGAGAAATCTGATATTGCCTACATTTCTCTAACATGAGCCTTAAATCTCCTATATGATTGTCTATTAATCCAAATACAGTCCAATCATCAAAATAGACTTCTAAGAATTTATGGATGCATTCCTTAAATACAGCAACTACTACTCTAGAAAAGATAGCTGGTGCATTTTTAAGACGAAAGGGCATTACCATGTATTGGAATGAGCCCCATTCTGTCGCAAAAGTGGTCTTATGTCGATCCTCTGTATGGATTCTGATCTGGTGATAGCCTGAAAATCCATCAGTGAACGAGTAGACCTCCTATCCTCCCACATTGTCTAAAACTTCATCAGTGAAAGGTGTCGAAAATGGGTCATGAAGTGATGCATCATTGAGTTTGTGCAAGTCGACACAAATCCTGATTTCTCCTTTGGTTTTCTTTTCCTGCACGACCATGGGACTAACCCATTCGCTCTCTTCTACAGGTTCAATGATTCCTGCTGCTAGCATCTTATCAATTTCATCCTTAACTTTTTCTTTATAGCGATGATTCAGTCTGTATGGACGCTGCTTAACTGGCCTAGCATCCTCTTTCAATGGTATGCGCGTGACTCCCAAATATCCTACTATTCCCTTCATCTCTGTGAACTTAGTGGGAAATAGGTCCTGATAGTCATATAAGAGATATGCGATGTGTCCTACTGTTTCATCATCCCAATAGTCTCCAATAGAGGCAAACTTAGGTTCTCTTTCTGTGCCAATATTGATCTTTTTAATCTTGATAGGTTCTGTAACAGCGAGAATTTCTAGTCTCGGTCCATCAACGTCGTGAGTCCCTTCTGACTCAGGAATGTTGACACTGCGAGGATTCTCATCCTCATCATCTGGCTCTACTGCGAAGTTGTAACATTCTAGCGCATGTTCCAATTGGCTGGACCAATCAGGCTGAGCAGGCACTAATAGGGTACAGTCGTCAAATATCTTAGTCTTTATTACATCTAGAGCCTGGTCAATGCTTGGATACTCAGATTCAAAAGTGAAAGTGAGTAGGAAGCTGTCTATCATAAATGGCCATGTGATGGTTCCTCTGCGCAACTCTATCTCAGTGTACCAATTCCTTGGAATTGTGTCTAAAGTGTGAATGAATAGGTGAACCCATTCATCCTCTGGAATATCTGACCAACTCTATTCGCAAATCTGAATATGTGACCTAGGGTCACTCTCTCCTATGTATTTCTGTTGTAAAGGCTCTTTGTCATTAGAAAATATGATTGCCATTAGTCTCTTAAGATCATCCCATGATGCGATATGTTCTTTATGTGCATGCCACCATCTTGCAGGTGTGGCTTTTACTGCAAGGTCCATAGTTGTCATCCTTTTCTCCTGAGGAATTTCCTCCTCAAACTGCTGTTAAAAGTCATTGACATCCGCTAATCCATGAAATGGTGGAATGTCAATAATCTCTGCGCCGATCCAACGCAGTGACTTAGTCACAAACGCACATCTGCGAGCTGAGACTTCGTAAAGTCTATTCTGCCAATTTTCTAAACCAACCTCTGAATCTAATGCGCATGAGCTGTTGCATCGCCAGCTAATATTTCCTTCTGCGGTAGGGTTGATGTAATCACTCTGATTAGCAGTCATCTGATAAAGGATTTCCATGTTGCACACGTCCTCCTCTGCTCTGATAGGTTCAATGTAGCGAGGACCTTGAAAAGGATCCAACGGTGCGATGACCCGGATCTGATTATCCTCAAAGGTCATTTGTCTTTTCTTTAAGTCGATAACAGCCATGTTATCGATTGCCCAATCAATACCTAGTAAAGTTGGGTACGGTCTACTATCACCAATGATTTCTATGACTTCAAAGTCTGCAAAGCTGCGAACTCCATCAATATCAACTGGTACTTGCGGTAATCGACACAGTGGTGATACCCTCTGCTGATTGGCTAGTCACAGATGGATAGGTGATCTTGCTAACTTAGGGTTACCCATCTGTTCCCATGTCTGCTTAGTCAGAACATTTACCTCTGATCCTAAATCTAGGATTACCTCATCCATTTCAAATTCTCCAATTTGCGCTGTGAGTCTCATCTCTGTTCATGTTCTTGTATGGCCCATAATATTATGAACAGCCCACTGCACACTGTTCACGGAAGAAGACGGCTGACACTGATCTATGATGTACTGAAGTTCTCCGATGGATTTATCATTTCATACAAGTTTCAAGCAGCTTCGCATGAAGGATTGTACACTTCCTGTCGACTCATCCTCTTTGCACCTTCCAGATGTGGTAGCCTGCGATATCTGCACAGGACTAACGCCACAAGGTGTTTGCTGCAGTATGCCCCTACAAGGTAGTACCTGCGATCTCGATGCTGTAGGTTCAGTAAAGAAATTTTTTGCTTGCTGAAACGTTTCTTTGTTCTTCTGCAAGTCAAGTGGTGTTGATTTATTATTTGCTTTGTGCACCCACTCCAGACCTGTATTCTTTTCTGCATCATGTGATGTCCTACTAGTAGAAGCACCGCTGCGAGTCACTGTATTGACTCTGGGTTCTGGTTATTTCTGCTCAGCAACAATAAGCTAAATGTTCTGGTTTACTTCTGGCTTAGGATCCCTAATCTTGGCTATCAAGATCAGACACTCTTCTATAGGGTGATCATAGGACTTGCAATACTTACATGTCGTACTAGGGTTCTGACAGTCCCTAGCATAATGTCCTACAATTCCACAATTGTAACAAGTGATCGGTCCACAACCACGGCCAAAGCCTCCATCATGGCCAAAGCCTCCTCCACGGCCTCATCCTCTGAATCTTGCACCACGTCCATCATGAGCCGGTTCATGCTGTAGTCCTGCTACTGGACCCGGTGTCTCTGACTGGACTCTGTACAAGTCATGCTTTCTCTCTATCATGAGATCATAAGCTTGGCAATTATGTTCATCATGACCTACTGACTTGCAGAAGTTACAATATAAGTTCTTAGGGGTTTGTACATACTTCTGAAGTAAAGGGAATTCATGTGGTCTATGCCCTCTTGTTTTGCAAAGTTCACACCATGGCCCTTGGGTCTGTATTAAGGGGTTCAGAGCCCCACTTGCTAAATATTCAACAAATACTGGACAATTATCTTTAGTATGGCCCTATCCTTTACACTTTAAACACCATAGTTCTTGTGCAACTTCTTTCCCTTTCTTAATCTCATGTAGATGTAACGTGAGATTGGCTAACTGGTTCTACAGGTTTGTCATACCTGTACTAGTCTCAGCTAAAGGTGAAGCCTCTAGTTTCAGTGCCATCTCCAACGCTTCATCCTACGTATGGAGTCTCTATTGCATGAGGGGAAGTCTGATATGCGGGAGCAGTGCTACGATGAACCATTCCTTATGCTGCTCTGGCGCAAACTCAAAGCTAACCTGGTCTATAAGAGCTTTGAATTTTTGATCAAAGTCCCATACGGACTCTGTAGGTAACTGTTTAATGTCTTTAAGCTCTATGATACACTGTGACTCAGACTTAGGTTTCTTAAATTCTTTGATCATGGCAGTCCTGACTTGTATGAGCGTTCTCGGTTGCGCTGTTGTATACTTCATATGCCATGTTAAGGCTCTGTCTCTAAGTGTAGTGGCCAACTGGACAAGTTTAGTATTATCATCCTGGATCTGTTTAATGGTCCATATGGCTTCACATAGGAACCAATGTTGTTCCGGGTCTTCTGCCCCGGTACCCTTAAAGGTAGGTAACTTCATGTCGTCCCCCATTCTGTTTCTACATGGTGGGTTCTGATTTGCTGTGTTACTACCACTTGGCGGTGTAACTGTAGTGTGTACTATGTGTGAACTACTAGATGTAGTTCCTGCGGGATTCTTCTGAGTCCCGGTCATTTTCTGTGGGGTATAAGTGTGGTAAGGGATACCCCCTACTGGTCTTTCTGTGTCACTTTGGCTCTGTTCTCTAGTATGGCCTGAACTGTCTTCTATGAAGGAAGATCTGAAATCTACTTTATATTTCTTACCACTACGTGTACATCCAATTTCATCAAAATCACTCTCAAACTCTTGTGACATTACACTTACTGAACTTATTCATCTGAGAATATATCCATTACTCCTTTTTCATGTAATAACATCTTAATACATGAATTTAAAGAATTCAAGTACTTACCACGATATCCTTTGAAGAAGTACCTCTCGGCTTCGCTGAAACTTTTTCTTTGATCAACTGCAAACTCGGTAATGAAGCCTTCCAGCAAACTTGCGAGCCAGAAGTATACTACTCGTGAAATGGGATTGTCTATGCTCCTCACGGTCTGAATCAGCTCCGATGTCCATACAATGTTTCTTTTCTTCTTGAATATATTATTATCAGTCAGATTTGATAACCAGTCGTACAGCTCATTTGCATAGGTCGCAAAAAATATCTCATGCAAATCTGTGAAGATATTTTTTGTAACCAGTCCTCTGTACTGAGCCTAGGACTCTTATTTTCAGTCGCAGCAAATTCTCTTTCCTTTGACCCAACCCACTGGTTGAGTTCTTCTTTAGTAGGATGCCAACAGAACATTAGCTCTTCAATTTGTTCAAAACCGGCAACGAAACCATTTGTTGGTTCTGACTGGGCAGACTCGGGTTTACTTTACTGTACCAACAAAACCCCTAGCTCACTAGCCCTTTCGGTGATAGACCGTAGAGCGGCCTGAAGTCTCACCTGAAGTGATCTTAAATGGGGTGGCTGAAGACTCAGGTGTCTTCAACTGGGTTCTGTAGCATCCTAGGGTCTCACAACTCTTCTTAGCGAGCGGGATCTCTCTGCGAGGATGATCTCTCCTTCTAGATGGCACTAATAGGGAGTGGACTCTTATCGCATCGTAGCTTCTATGGCGATGTGCAAACTTACTCTTCTGCTGAGCTCCTTCCCCGTGATATCTCACACCGCAGCTCCCCATACGATGCGATATCGCCTTTCTACTCTATAATATGTCCTAAAATGAGGCTTAATATGCGTATCAACTCTCAAGGTCCTGCGACCTCCCTCCTGGGTCTAATAACTCTGTTAACCTTTGCCAGGGTGTTAAACCACTTCACTCAACCCTCTACAGTTTAACACGCTAACATCAACTACACTAAACTCACAGAACTCATATACCAGAGTCACTTAACGCTGTAAATGTCAACTATCATGAATCAAGCACTGATAAACTCATATATAGGCTACTTGATACATTCAACTTGTGGTTAACCCTCTATGTGCTATAAAATGAAGCATAACATACATACATTCATCAACTGATAAGCAACATTCATGTAACAGATAACAGATAGCAAATAGGTAAAACAAAATCACATGAACAGTCGCACAACACACGGTTTTACGTGGTTCACTTCCAAGGGGGAAGCTACGCCCACGGGAACTAGTTTTTATATTATATCTTGAGAGATTAAACACAGTTCCGCTACAACCTATTATGCAGCATGAGATCTTTTGGGAAAATCCACACACACAACCGGGAGCCCTTCTCTCTTAGATCTCTTCTTCTTCTTATATTGCCTTCTTACAATATACTCTTCCTCTCTCTCTCAATCCCCGCGGATTGTTCAATCCATGTGGATTGTTACATTCATGCTCAAGGAGCCAGCTACTGGTTACAGTAAGATAACTACAGACTGAATAACCGAACCATAGCTTGACTCAAAGAACAGCTAACTGACTACTAGCTAATTGTCTGAATAGCTACCCAACTGTCTAACCTTTTACAATACAAAATACATGCTTATATAGGCGGCCCAAAGGTCTCTCCCTATTACAACACTGTGGGCCTTTCCCAACAGTAACCCAAAAACCCTAACTATGACAGTCGACGCATCTGTACCATGGGCTGCTACTTACCGTCACACCATAGCTTCATGCAGTCTTCCACGCTTCCCAGCGCTGATCATGGGTATGGGCGCCGCTTCCTCTATAGTCCTCTTCTATCCTTTGTCTTCAATACCTCGGCCCATTGCTCCTTTTCCTTTATGAGGGTAGCTAAGCCCTCCTGTCTTCGCCGCTGCCTTAAGTGGAGTGGTTGAGCTTTCTCTTCTCAGCCGCTCGGGTACTGTTTTCTTTGACTCTCTTCTTTCGATATAGCAGCTTTTCCTATAGCTGTGGGGCCCTGCTCCAACACTGCAATTCTGGAGGTGTGGTAGGTGGTTCTAGAATCATGGGTTCACATGTGAAATGAGTGGATGATGCACTAATAGGAAAATTCCTTTGCCCGCCCTTCCTATAAAAAAAACATCATAGCCTGTTTCAGATCCTTCAGTGAAAGTTCGAAATTGAAAACCCCCAAATGGGAGCTGAAGCAGATCCTACGCACATGTTTTTGAATGCTAATGAGCTAGTGCATGGGTGTTTTTGAATTCTATGTTTTTTGTTTGATTATTTGCATATTTTATATTTGGTGTTTTGTTTTGTTTTTTTGTTTTGCTTATTTATCTTTTGTTTAGTTTATTTTTTGTTTTTTTATTTGCATATTTTATATTTTGTTGCATTTTAAATTAATTATAGTTAAACAACTCTATGATTTTAGTTTAGTGTAGTTTAGTTTAATTTAATTTAATTTAACTATGATTTTGTCATATTTTGTATTGGTTGTATTTCTTATAGTGAGATCCTATACATAAGTCCCTTCAAGGACGAACACGATGATGATGACGATGATCATGATGATGATGATCATGATGACAATGAAGACGGTGAAGATGATGGTGATGAAAACAACAACGGCAATGATCATCATCATCCTTGTTATCGTCATCACCATCGTCTTCATCATCTTCATCAATATCATCATCATCATCATCATAATCATTATCATCGTCGTCATCATCATCATCATCGTCATCTTCTTTATCAACGTCATCTTCCTTATCATCATCATCATAATCATCATCAACTTCTTTGTTATCACCATCATCATCTTGATCATCATCATCAGCAACATATTCATCTTCATCATCATATTCATCATCAACATCATCGTCATCCAATTCATCAACATCTCCATTATCATGACCATGATGATGATGATCTTCATCATCATCATCATCTTCATCATCATCATCATATTTGTCATCATCATCATCATCATCATCTTCATCATTGCAATTTTAGGAGGAGCTCAGTGAATGGAGACATCTACATGATAAGGGAAGCAGCCAGTTGAGTGAAAAATTAAGGATTGCTCCTAACACCCATTTCAAGGACTAATATGAAAATTCAATATGATCCAAGGAAGTAGTAAAAAAATACAAATTTTGGGCCTTGTGAATCCTCCTGTTCTTAGATTTGTGCACATGAAGAATCAAGGCTTATGGACCTAGTACGGTGTCTTAAAAGAGGAAGATCCAAACTGAGCATTTTGGTAGTTACATAAAGTGGATTATTTATAGGAGTGAATAATCACTTATAACCATTCTATTATAATGTTAGAGAAGATCAGAACAATTTAGTGAATACCAAAATAAATATCTTGTCATCACATCTTGATCATCATCAACATCTTCATCAGCATATTCATAATCATCACCATCACCATCACCATCATCTTCATCTTCATCATCATCATCATCATCATCATCATTATCACCATCATCATCATCATCATCATCATCATCATCATGATAATCATGAAAATCATCTTCATCATCCTCATCCTAGAAATCATCATCATCCTTATCATCCTCATCCTCATCATCATCGTCCTCATCCTCGCCCTCATCATCATCATCATCAATGGTTTTGTTGTCATCAACACCACCATCATTGATCATCATCATCATCTTCATCAGCATCATCATCATCATCATCATCATCTCTCTCTTCCTAATCAACATCTACGGTCGATCAGTGGAAAATGGTAGGGGATGCGAAGATCTACAGTCGAAACAAGATGTTGGGTAGATCAACAAGTGAGAAGCATTCCATGATCAGAAGTTTCTCACTCATTCAGATGAAAAAGGGTTAGCAGAATGTTAAAGTTCTCAAGGTTGAGCAATCCCGATGAAGGTAGTTTAGAGATCGACGATTGATATTGATCTCCCCAAATCAAGCTATGCAGGTTGATAGTGTTGATCTCCCCTATTATGTCTACCCTCCTCACTCGCCTCACCTTTTGACTTGATTCCTCTTCTTCTTCCTCCTCTTCCTTTCGCGGGCTCTCTGATCTATGCCTTGATTTCCATTGAAACAAAGAATGATCGCTGAAAGTATCTGGACACATCAGAGACTATCCATAATCCACCTAAAATTGGGGGTTTTATTTGATCACTTTGAATTGAGAATATGGGGAGGACATGATTCAATTCTAAAAATAGTTGTTAAATTTAGGGTTGATAAAAAAAGTTGTTTCCTGAAAGAATTAGGTTTACATTCTGGGGTTTTTCGTTTAGGTAGGAGCATCAAAGGATACTTTTTTCAATGTGTTTGAATAATAATTATATGCACTGAGTTTTGAAAAGAGAAATTAGAATCCCTATCGATCCCTCTCATTTGACATCTAGATGTTAGTAGACTCAAGACTAAAGTTTGAAGGATAAATTTTCAAGTCTTCTAATACTTAGGTTTATTATGGTGAAGGCGCTTAGGGATTAGGTGGAGTTTGAAATTGAATGGCTAGTTACTCATGAACTATGTCCATATGGACAAACATATCAATTAGGTTTATGATGGTATTTGTAACTTTTTTTCTTCCCATTAATGGAAATGTGGATCCTAAAAAACTTATTTAGTTGGAAAGATAATAATACAATGCTTTTAATAGCATGTAGAAAAGTTCATTTCAAAACAGGTAAGGTAAAATGTCATGGAAAAGTTATTCTTCTAATTTTTTTTACTTTTATGTTGTTTATTTAAACCATTGGTTATGGCAATGATCAAGTGGTAACAACAAGGATAAAAAAATTTAAATCTCCCATGGATGTACAATGTTAGAAGTACACTAGTTTTAGGTGGATACGTTGGCACTGGACAAAGATCATCTTTTTAGTTTTTGTTATTAATGTTAGGGATTTGATGCCTAATCTCTTTTGGCCTTGTAACATAGCAGTTCTAATAGTGGAGCTCTTCTCAAAACAATTCTAGATAGAAATAAGCTTTATTACCCCATGAGCATACTTTCATCCCTAATTTCATATTATGAATTCAGATAAGGTTACGAGTAGTTCTTAACTACTCTAATCACTTTAGCATGATAGGAAACAAACATTTCCCTTCAAAAAATAAATAGGCCAAAGAACATGCAATACAAAAAACCAATACTCCTAATGGTTATGGCTATGTTCATATTAACAAAACAAGTGCATCAATCTCTTTCTAAATGGGCTTGATCCCAATCTCATCTTCCATCACCATTACATGTTCTTCATTCTCAACCTTTATTTTAATCTCTCCTCCTCTATACTAACTCTTGAGTAATCCCCATAAAAATAATCTGGAAGTGATAAATCATATTTACATGGTTTACCTCACTAATTCCATGTAAATGTTGAATCACTTGGGATTTCTTCTTATTGTCATTTTTTTTTCTATATAATGTTTTTAATAAATAATGATTTTTTTAACACTTAAATTTTCAAATGAAAAGAATGATTTATTTTTAAATTTCAACAATGAAGGGTTCAATTTCTCACAGCCCTTCAAAGTAAAATGAGACCTTCCCTTCAAATTTGATCCCTAACTTTGGAGCCATTCAACCTGGTAAAGGTGGTGTTCTGGTTAGGTCTGGTGCAGAAAGGATGTCCTCATGTATGAGCTGACCAATAATCATATCCCTCGATGCCATTTGTGACACGCCTTAGGTGAAGATCATGTCCAAAGAATCACTGATTCACCAACCTTCCCGACTCCAGAGATCCGGCACGTGGCTTGCATAGAAAACAACAGGAGATCATGAAGTTTAGATCTTTGAAGCGATGAACCTGGCCTTTATACGAAGAAAATGGATGTAGTTGGCCAAAACCATTCTGAACACCACCGTTAGTGTAAGTGAAAAGGCCAATAATGTCATGTCCAAACACCGCGATCCATGTGGACAACAATGCAGCATTAAAGGAGGTGGCATGCCTAGATTCTCAGCAAAAAAATAGAGATCCCTACCCACATGTCCACTCGTGCTACCATTATGATGACTAGTCATCTCTGTAGTCATTTTCATCTTCATCACCATATATAAACACCACCTTTCCAGGCCGATTAAGATGCATATGATGAACTAGTAATTGCAGACAATGCTCAAAGTGTTAATATGCTAAGAGATTCTGAGAATCCTGAAAGAGTTGAAATGATGATATGCTTTGAGAAGCTTTCTAGTATCGGTGTGTTGATGGTTGGTCAGATTGATTCCGTGCTCATCTGTCGCCCTACTTTTTCACACCAAGAAAGCGCCAACCATCGGGGCATGGATGTGAATCACTTTGAATGTTTCCAGATAGTTGTACCTTCAGCTACATGGTGCTTGGGTTTTCATGCCCCAGGAGTGTCTCCCCAGAAACCCTCAAAGAAATCATGGCTTCCAAAGTCCCGATACATGTTGACCATGTTCAGCGTCAACCAGTAGGAGTGAATGCTCATGATGGGGTGGCAGGTATCCAACTCTTCATTTCCTCGTTTGTGAACTCCATTTGCCAACTTTTTCTGAGGTGGTGAGGAGGTGGAAGACACCCCACATTGTATGACCTGTAGGAGAACTCGTGCCATGGGAGGTGGGGAGTACAAATCTGCCCTTCTCCAAGTCCCCTCATACAAAAGTATTACCAGGACAGATGGGGGTTGTATAAAAGGAAAAACATAGAAAGGATATAAACTCCTTTTCCAGTACGGAAACCATGCAGAAAGGTTCCTTTGAGCACGAAATTACACACACCCAAGGAAGGACACGTTGTTGATTTGACAGACAAATGAGTGGTCGAGCCTAGTCAACAGTAAGTAATCAGAAGCATACTTAACATCGTTTTCACAACCTGTAAGCTCAAAAACAGAAGCGACATGCTTCCATCCAGACCAAGCATGTGCATTAGCTCCATATATAATGTCTGTTTTAATATATGTAAACCATGGCAGTAGTACCATACTCTAAGTTGTTAGTAGTTTATTATGACTGTAAAGAGTTTCATGTCTTGTTTCGAGTATTAGCCTTGGGGACTGAGACAATATAAATTGCTCCCCATAGAGGGGAAAAGGGTTGGGAATTTTCAAGAGAAGAGGCTCTCCACTATAACGTGTTTCAATATTTCCACATATGAATAAAATTGCAGAGGAATGATAATCCTTTCATGGTAGAGATTCCTATGTCATCTTTTTCTTCAATAAGTAACTTCTTTACGTGAATGTTTATCCTATTTTTCATTCCATTTTGTATTTTCTTTTCATGTTTGAGAATTAGTGTATATGGTCCATAATTCATCTTTTATGCTCTCAGCCTATTGTTCAAACATTTTCGAACATTTTCTTCTAAAGTCATGCAAAGTTCACCCTGGTTAGGTGCTCTGCATGATGGAATGTTTTCTCCTATCTGCTAATCACCTGCTAAATATCTCCAGATTGAAGGATGGATGACTATCTTGCCTATGTCTGTAAAATTTCATGATTCCTTACCTCCTGCAACATATTTCAGACCGATTTGTTGACTCCATTACCCAATGGTCCTCTCGATGAGCCTCCCACCAGAATTTATATGTAACAACTTAAATAATAACAACAAACAATAATAATAATAATAATAATAATAATAATAATAATAAAACATATATATATATAAAATAAATAATAATAATCAATAATGTCTTTACGAAAAGACATGACTATTAATGAAAGGGTATTTCACCACAATATAAATAACAGACCCTCATATGTAATTCATCATCTTATCTTATTCAATATTTATTACTACTTATCAACATGTGGGATTCAGATTACCTGTGGGCATTTTAGAGAATTTATGAACGTTAAAGAAGCTTTTACTGCTTCAAGTGGTATTAGAGCCACGTTGGCTAGATCCCGGCCTTTGGCCATATTTTTGGCTTTTAGCCATCACCCAGGTTTCCTGGAATTTTTGGGTTTCCCAAAAAAATAGGACTTTGTCCTTTAAAAAAAGGGGGGGGGGGGTAAAAGTAACTCTCCCCAAAAATAGAGAGTTAAACAAAAAAGTGAAGAAAAAAGTAAAAACAAAAAAAAAACTAAAAGAACGAGAAAAAAAGGGAAAGAAAAAAAAAAGGTTAAAAAAAGAAAAGATAAAAGTAAAAAGTGCATAGAAATATAAAAAGTGCGTAATAATAACTATTAAAAGAAGTAGGTGGGATTTGAACCTAGATGGGGAAGGTAACACTTAATCCTCCCAACCACCCAATCTACTTGCATTTTACGAAGGTATTGGAAAAAAATAAAAGTCAAGGACTAGAATTTGGAAGGTTATATATTATTTATATAACTTAAGTTTAAAAATAATAATAATAATTATTATAATTATTTTATTAAAAAAAATTATTTTTGGAAAAAATAAAGGTTATTTGACCTAACAAGAAATAGTCGAAGAAAGTTTTTCCAAAAGAGACATATTGAGAATTATTAAAGCTTTTGTATCTACCCTTCTAGAAGAAACAAAGACAAAAGTGAAGTAGAAACATAGTCAAAACAATGGCTACTACATATTCGAAAATGAAGGCACAACTACAAACAACAGTGGACGAGTTAGAACAATACAAGGCGATCAATAAAAGTCTACAAGCTGAGGTTGAGACGAAAAAGTGGTTGAAAGAGTGGAAAGATGATGAGAATATCTGCTTATGGAATTAGAATCGACAGCTAGAATGAACCATAAGAGATAACAAGAAAATGTTATCTGATCAGGATAAAGAAATATCATGTTTAAAAATTCATAATCAAAACCTAGAAGACCAGATCAAAAAGTCAAAAAATGACAACAAATCACCATATGGATGCGATAATGAATTAGAAGAAGAAATAAAGAATCTAAACAAACTCATCATTGAAAAAGATGCTGAATTGGCACAAGTCCGGATGAGGTTAGAAAATCAAGGAGCAGAGTTACGTCTTCATAAACAACAAAAAGAAAAACTCCAGCAGCAGTATGATGACAATAAGAGGACACATAAGTTAGAACTGACAAAAGTCAACAAGATTTTATCAAGCCATTCCGAAGAAATTTTCAGATTAGGTAATCATAACAAGACACTAGTCACAAAAATTAAGAAGTTGAAAAGTAGTCGGAAGACAGAACAATCTACGGAAGACATTGAAGGAAAACTTCTAGACAAACAGGAAGAAAATCGTTGTATCAGAAGGCATAATGAAGATCTTAAGGAACACAACTTAAGAAGTCTGAAGATGACAGAAAATCACAGGTAGAAGTGATTAAAAAGTTTCAAAATGATAACATGCAGTTAGAAAACAAGTCA
>LPNX010721471.1:892844-1033503 GCA_001517045.1 Pseudotsuga menziesii | reverse complement strand
CAATATACATAGATCAGAATCTCCATGATGAAGATATACAAAGGACCATGATCTCCATAATGGCTGAAGATATATAACATATCAAGATCTCCATAGTGGCTAGAAATGTCTGACATATACTGGAATCAAGTCACGAGAGCTGAAATCTCATGAACACTTGCACGATCAAGGAGGTAGCATATAAGAGATGCCACCAATCTGGAAGGTCTTCTACACAAACTGCTAGGAGTACATGTCCTACTATGTGAATAGAGGTGTCGAGGTCGAACATAGTATTCCATCGTCTGATTACCGGTCATTGATGTATACCATTAACAGACGCGAGATCACCCACCGATAATGAAAATGGGAATCAAGGTACTAGAGTGCAAACTAACAAGTGTGAATAAATGTGTTGAGGTCAAACACTTGAGAGGATCCATCGATCAAGGGACATTGATGTATTCCCAAAGACTGTTGATGGCGAGAGAACCTGCCGCTGATGACTGCAAGTCTCAAGGCACTCAAAATGACTCTAGATTCCAATCCTAGAATAAATGATCTGAAGTCGATGGGATGAAATCCACTGGAAGGAGAGCATTAAGGCATCCCCCATCATCCAACATGAGGTACTCAGCAAAGCTGTATAATGTGGAAGGACTCGATCATAAGGTGCACGAACCAGTAAATGTACCGGGAATGGCCAACATGCAAAGTCAAGATAACTGAGGAATGGATGAATTAGGCTTCAACTTCCTTCGAACAAGAGTATAACGACGTATGGTGACTAAACAAAGGCAGCATAGACTCGATATACAAACTGGGACATCTCTGCGACACAGGAGGCATCAATAGAGGCTCCATGGGGACTGGAAGCTTAACCAGTCGGTGGAGATAAACTCAAATAAACGAGTATAGCTCCCAAAGTCAAACTATAAACCCAACCAATGGATGTGATATACAGTGCTCTGTTCAAATGCGACACAACTCGACAGTTGCCAAAGATAACATTTTTCCTTGTCCGAATTTTTATTTTTTTGGACTTTTTCAAATATTTAAAAAGCTTGAAAAAGAATAAAATTGCTTTATAGTTACAGACTAGGAGGATACGAGTGTCATAAGGGAAAACAAACTAGTTCCAAGTAGTGGAACATACCTATGCTCAATGCAAGGATACATGTGTAGGATATCAACACTCGGGGGAAAATCCCCTCCAGATAAAAAAAGGGAATCAAGCTGCAAAGGATAAAAAATGGCTCTGCATGGCTAGACATGAGACAAGCTCGGGCTGTATGGATGAAACACAATGTTAGGGAAGCCAGCATAAAGCTCAATAAGGCAGGAAAAGCTCATGATAATGCATTCACAACTTGACATGAGGGAGTCCTGAGGGAAATAGGCTAGCAAAATATCAAGAGGAGTATGAGGCTCTTGTGAAATGTCATGGCAGTACTATACAAAGGACTCCCAGACGCTAGAGAGGACTCACAGCATGGGTACCAAATGCAAAAGGGAGCTAACTAGGACACCCATGTATAGGAAAGCTCTACCATTCACATAATATCACTTCTAACAGCAGCATGAAGGTTCCATGATACCATGGAATGGGTTCGTACCTAAGGTTAAGATGGAACGGTCATAAGGCAATGCATAAGTGCAAGCAGATGTGATATCCTAACCTATATGCCAGTTCAGACATAATACCTGTGATAGGCACGAATGGGTCAAAACCTCGGAGAGAGTGTACAAAACTGGACCCTACATGACCACCATATTAGTCCAAAACAACCCAAAATAGTCAATAAAGAATCCAAAATATAAGATATAGGGAGGAATGATCATGACAACTGCACCTAGAGGAAACAATGCGGTGAACGATGGGACATCAAAAGGAAAGTGAGGTGTAGACCCAACATTCATGCATCTACTACCACCCCCATGAGGGTGACCACTGGTGTAAAGACCGAGAGAAGGGAGTCAACATTTTCCACAAATGGAGTAGAGGGCAGAATGTGACTATTCCCAAATCTATGAGTAGGGTAAGGGGCTGTGATGCCCCCAAGTCTGACACCAATTTCCATACTAGGACCAAGGACGGGTGATAGGATACCAGGCATGCTGAAAATAAAAGGACCCGAACTCAAGAGAGCATAAATATACTCAAGTAACCGCGATCCTAAAGGCCAACTAGCGCACAAAGAGCACACTCCTAAGAAAATCTATAGCCAAAATACAAGCAAACCAAGGGGAGGATATGTGAGCTCCCGAATGCAAAAGGTATGTCTCGCCTAGGAGAGGCTTGAAACTCCGATACACTACAAGTGGAGGTACGTAACCAATTATAGTGGCCCTCAGCTTCAACGCATAAAGCGACTATGTTTTCCGACCTCAACCTGGCCGGGACACCTATAGAATAACCCCTGCAAAGTACCCCCTCGATATCCTAGGTAAGGCCACTAAGGTCACCTCAATATAATCAATGATCAGGCGGATAGTCGTAGGCGGGATTGACCGTATGGGCAGGGTAGCAAAGCCTGAAACTCTAGAAAGAGCCCCCAGATATGAATACAATCCTGGAAATATCTTCGGTGCTACTCAGTTATGACTAGGGGTCATCCCAATCAATAACTGCTCACATTGCCTCGTGCTTAACTCCCTTTTGAGAGGAGGATCCTGAGAAACACCAATTATACCAAGGAATTTGACACTCTCACCTGGACAGGCACATACATGTTGTTGTTTAGTGGTCTTGGAGAATTTACTCACAATGAACTATTCCAAGACCCTAAAACCTAATCTTTTTGATGCACCCTATAAAAGAAACGAGTGTAATCCATTTTAAATTATGCATTGATTTTAATTGACTGTAATTACTCAAAGGGAAATTTCCATGCAACTAGTGATATGAAGACTCAGTAGTGAAATAAAAATGCACACCATAACAAACAATGCTAAGTGCAATCTTTGTCAAATGAAAAAAAGGGTATGCAACTACATGAGATGCATAAATATATATTCCTTTCCGAATGCCAATGCAATCCTTCCTATATGAAAGACTAAACACAACTCTCATCCAAGCAATCCAATGCAGGTACCTCCTCAAATCCATATCTAAGATGCAACTAAGAGTGCAACTACTTTGTATTTCTCAATATAAAAGAATGAAAATTGGAATAAAAGTCATCTAAAGCTCTCAGTCTATGCAGTAAGTATAAAATACAAGCCCAGCAATACACCGAGACAAAAAAGAGTAAAGCACTAATGGAAAAACAAAAAGGATAAATGACTCAAACTACTTTCAAAGAAAAATCAATGAAAAAGTGGTCTCTGGTCACAAAAGAAGCATCCAACAGACAACATCAGACCCAAGGAAGACCCAACCACACTCACAACCCACCCAACAACTTCCCACAACATCAAACTCACCAAAAGGGAGGATGTACATGACTGTTTAGAGAACAACTGCATATATACATGACGTTTGGACAAAAACCTGCGTGTATACGCGGATTTTGGCCAAAAACCTGAGTGTATACGTGACTTTTGGCCAAAAATCCACGTATGTATGCAACTTTTGGCCAAAAACCTACGTATACAGAGAAGGCCGTGGTAAAAAGCAGGCCAAGGGTCAAACTAATAAAGGGGAGTGTCAATGGATGAACATACTATAGAATGCAACACAGAAACAAGGAGAAACAAAGAGCAAGTCAATAATATCAAGCCCATTGTGCCCGCAAACCCCAAATAAAAACAAGGAACATTCCCATCGGAGTCCCCAATTCTGTTACGGAGAGAAATTCCTATGTCTTGGGGTACCGCAACAGACAACTTGAATCCAAAAATCAATCCTTTCCAATATGCAATAGAAATTAAATGTCTAACACTAAAGGATCAGACCTCGTACCTTATTTCGAATGGTTGAAGTAGATCCCTGTTGAGCTTTCCAACTTCAGCTTGAATTGATAGATTACTTCCTCAACAATAGGTAAACAATACAAGCATTCTATATATCATGGTGTTAGATCTATTCTAGCATATATAATTAATAATGTATAAGCATTTGACATAATCCCATGGATAAAATATTCATTCAAACACACATTATTGGACAGGAAAAGATATTTCTATTAATATAAATAAGAGATTACAATAGATACAACCTCCGTCGACACATCTGCGAATCGGAGACACTGAATCCCCCACTTGGGCCTCCACCACCTCAATCCTCCATCTATCGATAGCAAGCTCACAAGCAAAAGGTAAGCTTGGGAAGAACACAAAAGTGCTCCAAGGGACAAAGGGATGCAGACTCAAGCATAAGTTCTAGCAACAATGGACTATAGTTTCTTTTCTCTCAATTATCTCATATGCCTTCAGTGTACCATAGAGTTCCTTATATAGCTTTTCAAAGGGGTAATGAAAGGTCGAGTCCGAGTGATCTCAAGGCATAGGGAAGGCCAGGAGTCAAGTGAGTTGGATCCATGTCAAGGAAAACTCCAAAAGGATTTGGATTTTGTATACATCCCGATGTACGCTGTTTTAGTGGTCAAACCCGCGTATATACGCGATTAGAGGTTTAAAAGTCGCGTGTATCATTTTTCACATGTTTTTAGCGATGGTCAAGGAAACATCAAAGGACAAAAAATGGTCGAAGGGGTCTAAGGAGTCTGCAGCGGGACAGGGGAAGGCCATACAAAGTGTGATTCACCTGGAGTGGTGAAATCAGCTATAACAGAAAGCACCTACAATTAGAGCAAGGGAAATAACATTTTCCATCTCCCCTCGCCTCCAATGCTGCTCTAACTTGAGCAAGCTTCCTTGCCTTTTCATTCATAGTGAAAAATCCTTGTAGTGACAAGTAATTGTCTTACCTACACGATACCAAATAGTAACTTGTCAAATACATTAGATATAAGTATATTTCTAAATGCAGTATATTATCTATAAAGAAAAACATGAAGACTGTGATGAATAGGATTTTCATTGATGACAACATTAATGACAATCATTCATGCCATAATTTATAGGAGAATATAAATTCTTGCACCACATGGGGGTCTTGTAGATTGTTGTTTTTCCTACCTGACCATGTCTTCATTTTGTCCTAAAAGTGTCTGAGGGAGAATTTATGGACCTACCAAAATAGGGGTTTGTGCTAGAGCAAGCAAAAATGGCTATGTAGCCTCAGAAAGATGCCTGCCCTAAATTATGGGTTAGAGTAAATTCCAACAGCACATGGAGGTCTTGTAGTGTGTTGGTTTTTCTAACTAACCATGTTATTATTTCTCCATAGGCATGTCTGAAGACAAAGTTATGAATCTTCCAAAATGAGGTTTCAGAATAAATTTTGGAGAAAGTCCTGAAAATGACCAAGTGTTGGAAAACTGGCTCAGGTATCCTTAAGAAAATTCCCACCACAAATTTTGCGTTGAAGAAAATTCCTACACCATATGGGGGTCTTGTAGATTGATATTTTTCCTATTTGACCATGTCTTTAGATTGTCTTGGAAGTAGCTAAGGAAGAAGTTATGAACCTGCCAAAACAGTTTTTTAGGCAGATTGGACTAGACTAAGAAAATTGTCCAAGTGTTTGAAAAACTGGCTCATGTGGCCTTGGGAAAATTCCTGCCGTACCTTATAGGTGTATGATAACAATTATCTAAAGCTATCATCCTACAGCTTGTTGAAGAGGATATATCACCATTGTATCCGTTCTCAAAGAAGATGTTTGATGACAAAGATAATGGTCTGCCAAAATAGAGTTTTAGGTTGTTTTGCACTATTTCAGTACTGGCAAAGATGCCTCAGTGGCCTCAAGGAAATTCCCTCCCTATTTCATAGGATGATGAGAAAAATAATATGAAAGTGTTAGGAAATAGCTTGTTTATGGGTGCATCTAACCATGGTCTCAGTTATCATGTGGCATGTTTTATGACAAAGATATAAATTTGCCAAAAGTAAGAAAAATATTATTTTGCATTTTAAGAACACAAGAAAATTAGTTGTTAGATTCAAGAAATTGTAATGGAATTTTGAAATGCCCGCAAGGAGGGCTTATTCTAATGATAAAACTCATCAGGTAGCATAGGCATGTTCCTTGGTTAATTGAAATCCATCCATACCATCAGGTTGTCTTATGATGGTCTCATATGCAAAATATCAATCTTCCAAAAATAGGAAAAATAATATTTTGCATAGTGAGAACAAAAGAAAATTGACTAAGTGTTAAAAATAGGAGTTTGAGAGGTCAGTTGGAAATGCCCACCAAGGGCTGTCTTTATGCAAGTAAATTTATCAAATGTCATGCATCCATTCTTTGGTAAGTTTTCCATCTGCTCATGACTTCAGGTCTCCATAGAGTGTTCACACGTGTGAAATAAAAGTCTTCCAAAATGGGAAGAAATATGTTTTGATGTTCAAAAGAGGTTGATAAGCTATTTTGAAATGCTTGCGAGAGGTTGTGTGTGTCAACAGATTTATCTTGTGATATGGTCTTGTTCATTGTTGAAATGGCTATCTAGCCATGCTTGTAGGTTTCCTTATGGTGATCACATGAGGGAGAAATCAATCTTCCAAAGTAGAAGAAAAAATGTTTTTACAAGTTAAAAACAATTGTGTCTAAGTGTTAAATTAAATAGTTTGGAAGCCTATTTTCAAATGATCTCTAGATAATGCGTGTGCATCAAAAATTTCAAAAGGTGACATGCATATGATCCTTGTTGAGGTGGCTATCCAGCCATACTTTCAATTTGCATTATGATGGTCATATATGCAAAAGATAGACCTGCAAAGTTAGTGAAAAATAATAAACAAAGTTTATTAAATAAGAAGCTACAAGAATGTATTTAGAAAAATAAACAGAAATTTAATAAAAAGAATTAGGATAGAGTTTTGAAGAGACACGTCTTACTATTGGAGAGATGCAATGTTTAGAAGAAGTTTTAATTGATTATTTCATTAAAACAATAAATAACAAATAGAGATTCGAAGAGGTGTCTAAGCATGATGACATGGCAAGGTGTAATTGGACAAGACATGACGGACAAAGATGACTAAGGACATGCATAATGATATTGAAAAGCAAGCATGACAGACATGGAACATCTAGAGAGTCAAATGATGCATTTTGTGGTCATTTGAAGATGATTTGGGCAAGACAAAGATGTCGGTGCAAAGATGACAAGGAGATTGTGACATGACAATAGACAAGAAAAATTGATGATAGAGATGGCTGCGGGCATGATAAAATAATGGAAAAGGAAAATATCGCGGGCATCTGAATACATCACCTATTGGAACCTTGAAGATGGACAGTGCAGGCATACTTATTAGCAGATCAAAGACCCCCATACGGGCAATTGAAGAAGGGTATGTGGGCATAAGAGAAGGCCAAGCCTTGGCATAAAAAATAAAATTAAAATGATTATGATGTGGAAAATTAAATAAATTTTGGTTAATGATAACAAAAATAAATTGGTGATGAGGTTGGCCTCCTAAGACATGGAAATAAAAAACTATTTGCGGCCAAAAAAGGATGCATGCTTACTGACCCGCACATAAACAACCAAGAGCCGTTGAAAGCTAGCGTTGGTTTGGCGGGTGTGATTTCTACTAGGAGTTTAAAGGATTAATTGTATTAGTTTGTCGTAGGTGCATTCATTATATATGAGATTATGCTAAATATTTTGTGGAATTCTTGTCCAAGTGACTCATTTTCTTAATTTCTTGCGCCGATCTGTGTCCATAAAAACATTAGATCTCCTGTCATCATATAGCCTGCCTTGCTCTGCCATAAATCCAATAATTTGAATATTTTCTTCTTGCTTTTGAAAGCTTCTGCCAAAGGTAGTCTGCTCGGCAAGTCAAAGTGATCCTGTCGAATCTATAGAAAGTACCTCAAATGGCAATATGTAAGTCAAAATAAGTTCATTTTATTTCCCGCAATGAGGTCCCAAATGTACCCCCTTTCAAATAATTAGATTTAAATAAATAATAATGTTAAATTAAAGATATCCATATATCATTGATATAGAGATGAAAGTTCCTCGCAAATTAAAAACGCCAATATTGCCACGGTTTTTCCACAAAGAAAAAAAATATGAAGTATTAATCAATGAATGTTCAAAACATGGAAATATTTCATGGAAAAATCCACCCAAATGTATTAATGTTTATATACACATCCATTGTATCACAAAATATCTATTATCAATTATAAATAACATTAAATATTTATTCCTCGAGAATTATATGGATTTATTTTTACTCTAATGGATTATAGTGTGAAGTAATCCATAAGGTTCACTTCAAGCGGTATGAGAGAGGTTTGATCGTGACTTGTGGTCAAATAATTTTTATAG
The DNA here is from genome assembly GCA_001517045.1 of Pseudotsuga menziesii. Lineage (NCBI taxonomy): Eukaryota > Viridiplantae > Streptophyta > Pinopsida > Pinales > Pinaceae > Pseudotsuga > Pseudotsuga menziesii. The sequence continues at coordinate 1,025,164 of LPNX010721471.1, read as the reverse complement.
TCGAATAAAGGAAAAACGAATCTACAAGCTCGTGGTTCCATTCAATTACTAACTATTTGAAGAATTAAAGGAAGCTCTTGCTGGGAGAGAAGAGGGAAAGAGGAAAAAGGAAGAAAAAAAGAAAAGAAAAAGAAACTAAAAAAAAAAAAAAGGCTAAAGAAGAAAAGAATAACAAAGTAAACACACTATATATATATATATATATATATAACCATCCTTATCTCACGAACCTTCAAACTTCTTGGGTTATCACATCTCAATATTGAAAAAGTAAGTGAAGAATAAATATCAGTTCATAATGTGTGAAATTAATAAATTAGTGGATGAAGTAATACAATATCAAGAGAGAAATAAAAAATTACAAGTTAGGATTGACTTTGAGAAACATTGTAATGGTTTAATTCAAAAAGAAAATTTTATCCTTAAAAATCATATTCAAAACTTGACTACATAGATGAATGAATAAAAAATGAGAAACAATGTAATCAACAAATAGTTCAATGTTTAAAAAGAAAATTCAACAATAAATTATTAGAAAAAGATGAAGAAGGTTCCCTCCTAAGGAATCTCAATAAGAAGCTATTTGAATAGATATAACTGTTGAGAGACGTGAAGCTAGCAAACTTACAACTTGAAAACAAAGATGACAAGTCAAACGTGTCAAATCAGTGTGATCAAGAATCTCAAGACAATAAAGAGAACAAGGAAGCAATTGGCAAGCTCTTTTCAAATAAAGAAAAAGAAATTAATCCTTTGACGACCCACAATCAAATCTTACTGAAAGAAGTAAACTAACTAAAATGTAAGGTAAAATCAATTCTAAAAGTAGACAAGGAGGCATCCATGGATGCAATAGTATCAAATAAGTATTTAGAAGTTGAGAAGTAAGAAAAACCCTCAACAAAGGATGTCCAAACTATGGAAAAAGAAACAATGACTGAAACCATTGAATCAACGACATCATCAATACAAATTTAGATGTCGAAGAAAATATTACAAACATAATCAATCTTCAAATTCCAGAAAACGATTCTATTTAAAAGGTATTGATTAATAGATCACTAGAAGCACTAAAATTTGAAGTCCCTACAAATATTCCTCAAGTAACTAAAAACCTTTATTGTCACTTACATCACAACAACCATTACGACAAGACTCAAAGTCATGAGGAAAATAAACAATACTCTTCTTACAGACAACCCAAGTACAACATTAAATAAGTGCAAAGTCATAATCAACAACTTGTAGGGAAGCCTAAAATGAGAAGTTCTATCCAAAGAATTGGTCATCAAATTGAGTTCCAACAAAGGTAGATTTGGGATAGATCGACCCATCCACATTTCAAAAATTGTGTGCATCACTTAGAATTTCTTATCGATACATATCAACGACGATTAGATAATAAGAATAAGAATCCATATTAAGCAGGATAAATATTTGTGGTCGAATCTTTTCAAAGAGGGAAGACTTGTAATATACCTAAAGTATATTACATCTATATAATAATATATAAATATATAAATTATAAAATTACTAATTTAGGATAATATTCATATTTACTATTGTTATTAATGATGGTTGTACCTTTTATGAAAGGTTGTAACTTACCATATTTTACGTGTATTTATATACACATCCTTTGTATCACAAAATATCAATTATTAATTATAAATAACATTATATATGTATTCCTCGAGGAATTATATGGATTTATACTTACTCTAATTGATTCTAGTGTGAAGTAACCCATAGGGTTCACTTCACAATTTCTAAACAACTTAAAGAGGGAAAAGTCCCAATTTATCAATTGGGTAGCTAAGAGGCATAAAATGATGGATTCAAAACTTTGTAGAATTAATGATGAATTGGATACTATACACTTTGATCATCCATAAGGGTTTACATCTCTTGACCTAAAAAACATATTGTTTCTCTAGAAGTTTGTAGGACACAAATTCTTGATGATAATGAGGCAACATGGCATATGAAGAGTAGAGAGTGTTACGAAGAAAACTCCCTATGGATTGGGGTACCACAATAGACATAGTAACCGAATAAATCAATCCCTTCCCAATATGCAAGAGAAACAAAACATCTAACACTAAAGGATCTCGAAACATACCTTATTCTGGATGGTTGATGTAGATCCCCGTTGATCTTTTCCAATCCCGCTTGTGTTAACAATTTGCTCTCTCAACAATCAACAAACAAGAAAAGCATTCTATATAATTGTGTTAGACCTACTCCAGCATATATAATCAATAATGTATAAGCAATTAAAAGCATCCATGGATTCAATATTCATTTAGATGCACATCATTGGACAGGAAAAAATATTTCTATTAATATAAATCAGAGATTACAAGAATGACAACCTCTATCAGCATGTCTACGAACCGGAGAAGCTGAGTCCTCCACCTGGGCCTCCACCACCTCAATCCTCCATATCTCGATAGCAAGATCACAAGCAAAGGAAAGATTGGGAAGAACACAAAGTGCTCCAAGCGACAAATGGATGTAGATTCAAGTATAATAAAGCTACGACAACAATGGACTATAGTTTTCTTGCTCTTCAATTCCTCTCCTCTTAATGTATCCAAAGGGTTCCTTATATAGTGCTTCAATGGGGTAATGGAAGGTCGAATTCGAGTGATCTCAAGGCATATGGAAGGCCAAGAGACAAGTGACTTGGATCCACATCAAGGAAAAGTCCAAAACTATTTGGCCTTTTGCACATAGCCCTATGTACGTAGGTTTAAGAGTCATATCTGCGTATATACACGAGAAAGGGTTTAAAAGTTGCGTATGGAAAATAACATGTGTTTTTAGGGATGATATTGGAAACATCAAAGGTACAAAAATAGTCCATGGGGTCCAAAGAGTCTGCAGAGGGACAGGGAAGGCCATAAATGTGTGATCTACCATGTGCGGTAAAATAAGTTGTAACAGATGCCCCTTAATGTGTGAGGTCAGAGGGGTGATACGATGGCCAAAATACATTATAATTCCATCCCAGAAGTGGAGTGATGAAGAACCAGGTGGAAGAACCAGCCATCCAACAATATAGTACAAATATCTCTACATATGATTGCAAGTACATATAGTAGTCCCGGATACATAAGAGTACAATGGCCATGAATAGGCATGATACAAAATATGACATGTGTGGTCATCGCCACGTACAATATAGATAGATCAGAATATCCATGATGAATATATACAAAGGATAATGCTCTCCATGAAAGATGAAGATATATAAAGGATCAAGATCTCCATAATGGCTGAATATATCTGACATACACTGGAATCAAGTCACGAGAGCTGAAATATCATGAACACTGGTACGATCAAGGAGGTAGCATATCTGGAATGCCACCAATATAGAAATTCTTCTACACAATCCACTATGAGTACATGTCCTACTATGTTAATAGAGGTGTCGAGGTCAAACATAGTAGTCCATCGTCTGATTACCGGTCGTTGATGTATACCGTTAACAGACACGAGATCACCCACCGATATTGAAAATGGGAATCAAAGTACTAGAGTGTAATCTAACAAGTGTGAATAAATGTGTTGAGGTCAAACACTTGAAAGAATCCATCAATCAGGGGACACTGATGTATTCCCAAAACTGTCGATGGTGAGAAAACCTACCACTGATGACTGCAAGTCTCAAGGCACTCAAAATGACTCTAGAATCCTATCCCAAAATAAATGATCTGAAGTCGATGGGATGAAATCTGATGGAAGGAGGGCATTAAGGAATCCCCCATCATCTAACATGAGGTACTTAGAAAAGTTGTATAATGTTGAAGGACTCGATCATAATGTGCATGAACCAATACCAGTACCAAGAATGGTCAACATGCAAAGTCAAGAAAACTGAGGAATGGCCGACTTAGGCTTCAACTTCCTTTGAACAAGAGCATAAATGAGAATGGTGACTGAATGTAGGTAGCATAGACTCGATATACAAAAACTGGGACATCTCTGTAACACAGGAGGCATCGATAGAGGCTCCATAGGGACTGGAAGCTTAACCAGTTGATGGAGATAAACTCAGAGAAACGAGTACAGCTCCTAAAGTAAAACTATTAACCCAACCAATGGATTTGATATACAATGCTCTGTTCGAAGGTGACATGACTCGACTGCTGCCAAAGATAACATATTTTCCTGTCCGGTTTTTTGGTTTTTTTATTTTTTTTGGACTTTTTCAAACATTTTGAAAATCTTGAAAAAGAATAAAAGTGATTTATAGTTACAGACTAGGAGGAGATGAGTGTCAAGGCGCAAACAAACTAGTTCGAAGCAGTGGAACATACATATGCTCAATGCAAGGAAACATGTGTAGGATAACGACACTCGGGGGAAATTCCCCTCCTGGAAAAAATGGGGAATCAAGCTGCAAAATATATATAAGATGGCTCTGCTTGGCTAGACATGAGACAAGCTTAGGCTATATGGCTGATAACCAAAGTCACGGAAGCCGGCATAAGGCTCAATAAGGAAAGCAAAACTCATGATAATGCAACTACAACTTGACATAAGGGAGTCCTGGGGAAAAGGCCAGCAAAAAGATCAAGAGGAGTATGAGGCTCTTGCGTAAAGTCATGGCGATACTATACAAAGGACTCCCACACCCTAAAGGAAAAATGTTGGCATGGGCACCAAATGCAAAACATGAGCTAACCAGGGTACCCATGTATGGTCAAGCTCTACCATTCACATCATGTCACTTCTAAAAGAAACGAGGAGGTTTTGTGATAAGATAGAATTGGTTCATACCTAAGGTCATAATGAAACAGTCATAAGGTCATGCAAAGTGCAAACAAATGTGAAACCTAACCTATATTTCAGTTTAGACATAATACCTGGAATCAACACGAATGGGTCAAAATCACAGTCAAACCGTGCTCAAAACATACTCCTACATCATCAAATTAGTCCAAAGCGGTCCAAAATGGTCAGAAATGGTCAAAACTATATAAAGTGGGTAAATTTTTTCAAAACATTTCTATAAATAGTAAAAAATTTAAAAAATCCATATCATTTAAAATTTTTACCCATTTGAGCTCAAAACTTCGAACGCGAATTTTGGGAGCATCGTCTGATGAAATTCAACACCGTTTGATCTAGGTAAATCCTCATGTCCTCCTCTTCCTATTTCATGAAGAAAAAAATTTAGTTTTCATGGTCCATTTAATTTTCTAGGCCATCCTAAATTGTGCGTTTCGGCCCATGCGGGTATCGAGGTTTTTTTCGCATATCGGGCTGGCCATACACGGAAAAAACACCCAAACATGCGTACATACACAACTATGAATGAGGTTTTCAAGGGTAAATAATGATCAAAACTCTTGTTTTTGTGCAGGATGGTTTTAGAATGGAGGGAGAGGGAACATGGTGATGTAGAAGAGGCTGTACAAGGTGACTTAATGGCCCAACAAGCATTGTGTGCATGTGGTTTGTATAAGTTTTGGTGTCTTGGAATCCTGAGGGCCAAACCAAGACTCCTGCAGATGCTATTGGATTACAGGATCCAGACTCTAAGTCTTTTCACATTGACGAGATGTCACTCAGTATAGAAATTGAGGACATATACTTTATCACTGGATTATCCCGACGAGGAGAGGTGGTAAATCTTTGATCTCACGAGCCAGGAGGTATTGAATATTGATGAATACATTACGGTGTACTACTTTCCGGACATGAAAAAGGTTGGGAGTCAAATCCTGACAAACTCTATCCAGGTACTAGGACTGAAGGCCATACTATTGGCACTTGGCAGGATAGTTGAATTAGCTTCACTCCACCAGGCCTCTCGACCACTGATGTTCTATGCGGTGGAGTGTATGACACCCACAGTGTATGACTAGAGCACTGCGTTGTTGAGAAACATGAAGCAGCAGCTCAGTGACTATAAGAAGGGCAGGGTGAGAAAATTTGATTTCGACAGCATATTGAGCACGTTCTTCTTTGAGCGTGTACTAAGGATAAGCCCTAGAGTGGACATTCCTCCACATAGAGTTCAAGATCCAGCCCAACGATGTTGGGAAAATGTTATGTGCAAATTGGGCGGAGGTAGGATGGCTAACCCCTACCCAACAAACTTCTTTCCATGGTAATGGAGGCAGATCATTACCATCAATGACTACCCCTATGCAGGGATAGATTTCCATGGAGATCCGGACATGCCCCTACCACCAGGAGCGACATATGGTGATATAGGTAACGAATCCCAAACCCACTTTTTAGGTTTTTTGAATTATTAATTTTTTATGTTTTTTGATATTTCGACTCAAAATACATGTTTTGGTGTGACGACACATAGTGACAATTTTTCATGTGTATGCAGATGTTGGTCCATGATGACCAGATGGTTTCCCTCATCATAGATGGAGGGGAAGAGGAGACAACATCATGGGTGTGGATGCAGAGCAGATGCTCCAAAGCATTCATGCAAACTTCGTACGCTTGACACACAGGGTACCCATGGCGCAAGTCGAGGACTTTCTTGAGGCCATGCAATGCCAGGTGGTTGGTGTACCCTGGGCATGGGTTCGATTATTTTGATGGCTAGCTAGAGCCGTGGTGTGTTACCATGATCAAAACCCCCCTCCTTCTCCACAGGCTTAGAGACCTGAGAGTACTTCTTTTTGTATGACCGTGTATTATATTTTGGTGGCTCGGAAGCCCCAATTTTGTATTATGACACTTATGTATTATGACGTCACATTTTGGATGTTAGTGAAAAACTTTTATGATGATCGATTTTATTTATTTACATGTGTGAAAAAATGTATGTTTGTGATATGCTTATGGTCTATGAAACAAATTCCAATCTAACACATAGTTAGCATATGAGTTAGAAAATTGATTAAAGATTCTTGAAACATGAATGTATGTTATATTCTCAAATTGCCATTCTAGCAATCTCACATTTAACAATCTTCGTAATAAAATTGGATCCCTAATATGATACAAGCCATTAAGCTGTGAAACCACTAACTGTGAATCAAAACGTACCTCAAGAGAGAGAACACCATGTGAAATGGCATCACACAATAACTTAATAACGGCACTATATTCAGCAACATTGTTCGAAGAAGTTCGTAAACATACGCCTCTTAAGACAACACTTGACCCATAGGAGTATAAATCAACCAAGCAGCTGAAGCTGAGTTTTGAGTGTGATGGATAGCACCTTTGGCAAATCCTATGTAAACAAAAGACTCCATCGACATCTACCATAAGAAATGGAAGCTAATCAACAAACCCGGTCACCATAAGAAAACCTAACTATGCAATTCAAAGACTGTACAATAATATACAACAATCAGCCCTAGCTGAAGATCATGCATAGTATTTTTTTAGATAGAACCCATTTCTAGGCTCTACCAAGGCTATCCCTTCATAATCCACTAGCTCATAAGTGCCCTTCTCTAACACACGTTTGACCACGTAAGGACCATGCTAGATGGGATTAAACTTCCCTACCACCAAGGGTTCTTTAGCTTGATCCCACAAAAGAACCAAATAACCTTCACTAAACCTCAGATGAACAGAATTATCATATTGGACCTTAACGCAATGCTTATTTACTTCTAGAGCCACTAAGGCATGTCGGTGCTGCTCATCAAGCTGCTCTAAGTTGACCAAATACTCCTCCAATGTAGAAGTGTCTGGTAAAATCTATATAGCTAACTTCAACGAAAGGATTTTGCATTCAACCAGCAAGACAAACTCCACCCCATGCACAAGCTGATATGGAGAGAAACCAGTGGCAGTCTTAACCGTGGTTTTATAGGCCCACAAAGCAGGATATAACATGATATGCCAATTTATCTTGCTTTGTTTGATGCTTTGTTGTAAAATGGACTTAAGTGATTTATTCACTGCTTCAACCTGTCCATTTTCCTGAGGGTAATAAGAAGATGAATGCTCCTTCTTATACCCTAACTTTGAAGCCAGCTCTTCCATCATTTTATTCTGAAAGTGCCTACCATGGTCAGTGACAAGCTATTTTGGAATGCTGAACCAAGTAATAAATGGTTGAAAAAAAATGCACGGCTGTCTCACCATCATATTTAATAGTGGGCATAGCCTCTGCAAATTTCGTGAAATAATTGATAGCCACTATAATGTGATGATGCCCCCCAGCCGAAGCTGGGTTGAAATCCATAAAGTCAAGCCCCCACTTGGTGAAGGGACCGGTGGTGATAATAGGATGTAACGGGGCTGGATGCGAGCACATATTGCATGCAAACACCTGGTAAGGGTGGCACTTCTTGACCGCATTAACACAATATTTGAAGATCGATGGCCAAAAATATATTACTCTCAAGATTTTTTGGGCTGTAGAAATCCCAGATAAATGACCACCACATGCCCCTTCGTGGAAATCATTCAGTGCAACCTCAGCCTCATCAAGGGTTAAACAATGACACAAAATGGAATCTACCCCACTGTGGTACAAAGTGTTATCCACTATAAAGTAGTTCTTAGATACATGACGTAATCGTTGTCGCTCATCCCATGAAAGGTGAGTAGGGACCTTCAACGTTTGCAAATACACAATAATATCCCCATACCATGGGTCCAAAGTTAAGATAAGGAAAATATGCTCATCGACAAATGTATCCTCATAAACCTCCTCATCCTCCAAACTTGGAAAATCAGACATGAGCTCCACAAAGATCAACTATTTCTTCAATTTTGCCGAAATGAATTCGAGATCAAATTGTTGCAAAATAACAATCCATTTATTGTATTTTCCCCCAATCATCCTTCTAGTGAGGATGAACTGGAATGGATTGATATGAGCTACAACCAAGGTTCGGCGAAGGAGAATGTAGTGTCTCAATATTTGAACCACATGAACGGTGGCCAAGGCAAGTTTCTCCACATGGGAATAACAGATTTATGCATTGATAAGGTTTCAGATCAAATAATATATGACATGCTCATGAAGCTTCTCATCCTCCTGAACCAAAGCCATACCAACCATCTCTATGGACGTGGCCACATAAATCAAGAAATCACGGCTATAGTCAGGTGTACTAAGCACGGGGGTCATTGCTAAGTTTTTCTTAAGAGCATCAAAGGAATCCTGGGATCACTCGTCCCATAAAAAAGGAGTGTCCTTCTTTAAAAGACACATAAATCCTTTAGTCAAATTGGCAAAATTAACCATGAATATTTGCAAGAAATTTTCCATGCCTTGCAAACACTGAATATGTCTAATATTATGCGGGGGAGACAATTGAAGTATTTCCTCAACCTTTAAGGGATCGACTCTTATACCCTCCCTCGATACGATGAACCCTATCATGTGACCAACAGTCACACAAAAGATGCACTTATGAGGATTTAACCGAACCTGATAATGACTACATATTTCGAATACTAACCTCAAATGGTATGGGTGACGCACTCTCAAATGAGAATGAGCAGCAAGGTCATCCAAATACACTTCGATAATCATTTTGAGATCATGAAAAATTAAGGTCATAACCTGCTGAAATGTAGCTCCAACATTTTTAAGGCTGAAAGGCATCTTCCGATATGAAAAAGTACCCCAAGGATAAATAAATGTAGTCTTATGTTGATCCTTGGGTTTGATATGAATCTGATTATATCCAGAAAAATTGTCCATGAAGGAGAATACCTCACTTCCCGCACACTGATCCAAAATATGATCAATAAATGGTGTGGGAAAATTATCCTTAGGATAAGTACGATTTAAATCACGAAAATCAGTGCATACACAGATCGCTCCCTACTTCTTATCAACTAGAACGGGATTTGAAACCCACTTTGTCAAGGGAACGAGATTAATAAAACCGTCTTTTAATAGTTTCTCTATCTCTGCCTTAATGGCGGGTGCTTTTCTAGGATTCACCGCATGCAAACATTTTCGAATCGGCTTCGCATCCAGATAGGTCTTAATCTCATGTTTGATAATATGAGGGTCAATACCTGGAATTTCCTCATATGACCAAGCAAAGATGTCACAAAACTCCTTAAATAGTTTGCTATACTCCTTTATCTCATAAGGGGAACAACTTACCCCAATGTAGATGTTCTCAACTTTGCCACGATCGCGGGAAATATTGATAGGAATAGTAGGTGATAAATTTTCCATGTTCCCATTAGCCATCTGACTAGGAGAGCTCAATGGAACCATGGGACTACCAATATTCTCGCTAAGAATCTCCCTAAAGTCATCATGCTCCATACGGTCGAGTTCAGGAAGAAAATATGATTGATGATGTAATTCTTCCCAAGGTGGCTCAACCCTAGACATGGCCTCAATAATGGATTCATGCGATGGAAAAACATCATCAAGGAAATCATGTGTGTGAGAGGACTCAACTGCCCATGCAGGTAGCACATATGAGTCCTCCTCCTCCGTCCGCAAAGACGAAGGACTAGGCTCTGCAACTTGACCAATATTTGTTTGATATGCTACCATCGTTGTAGGAAACGACACATCCATTTCGATAGGTCCAACCAAAGGACTCGGTGAAGGAAGAATCCAAGGATATTCCATATGGGTAGTGCGAAAAGACACCGAATTCAATGAGGATGAAGCCCTACCAAAACTAGATCCGATCATAATAATGGGTGCATGATAGCTAAAGATTCCCAAAAGAGATAGATACATACCCACACCCACACTCCCAGTTTCCGAATCAGAATGATCGATAGTCGGGATAGAAGTTCCCGATGATGCATTAACACTCGTATTATGGAATGATGTCTGATCAATCGTAATGATCTTCCCATTAAATGGAAAGCATACCACTGAAAAGAGAGAAGAGACTATGGCTTGCATACTATACATCCAATTCCATCCCAACAAAACATTATAATCAAGGGGCGCATCAACCACCTCGACCTCGATCGTGATGGTCTTCCCTCCTAATTGGACCTTAAGAGAAGGAAGAATCTCGTGCAGCTGAAATGATCTACCATAAAAAATTGTCAACATAGTAGCGGATTGAGACAACTTGGGAGAACCCAAACCCTTCCAACATGACAAAGACATCACGGAAGCAACAACGCCTTCATAAATCACAGTGCGTTTGATGGTCATATTAAGACATTCTACATGAATCAAAAGAGACACGTAGTAAGGCAAGCGAGGCTGTATTCCCATGGTTTCAAATTTGATAATGGAAGAAGAGTTATCATCATCCACCCCAAGAGCAGAAAGAAAGGCTCTCTTCTATGGAGGACAAGTCTAAATTACTTCAAGCGCAAACATCACACAAGGAGTTTGGCCCAAATCCTCAACAATGGAATAGTTCTGGGTGGCTTGGGAATTAAAATTGTGCCCTGAATGCTTTAAGAATCCCTTAGGAATGCGAGGTGCAACTTTAGGTTTATCCGTAGGTTTTTCAATACACAAAGGGATCTTGGTTGGAGTAGGTTCATTTCCAAGGTCCAGTTGTGACGAACCATAATCCTTCGCACAAGTCACAACCTTAGTAGCACACACCATATTAATGCAACCATGACCACTATTGGCTTTCGATGGATTTTGATCTCCACCCAATGCACAATGAGGATCAATGATCCTCGAGTTCATATTTTGATTGTTGGGTAAAGGATTAGTTAGCACGACTGGGCCCTATGCTATGAATCTCGAGGCATCTTCCATATGAGGGCACGAGTGAGTGAGGTGTTCCTCCTTACATAACTTCCATGGAAAATTTACCTTAAGTTTAGACTGCTTGTCAGCCCCAATATTATGAGCATTCTTGTCATTATAACTAGCATTTTTGTTCTTGTTCCCATGCTTCCGATTAATTTTCCCTTTTTTCCTATTCCTTCCAGGCTACTGGTTGCCCTTCTGGTATGACGATTGCACAAAAAGTACACTCACCATTTGGGTAGGTTGAGATGAAGCTGTGGCTTGTCTTGATGCAGATTGATTAATTAACAATTGGCTCACTTGTTTCACAACCGAATCCATAGGTTTGGAACTTGTACAAACCACAATGCCATTGGCATGTGGTCCAGTGATTCGGATTTATGCAAGAACACAACAGAATACACAAATAACCATAGAAACAAACATGCAGTGGAAATAACACTTCATTTCATTAATCAATAACTAGAACTAGTTTACATACATAATGGAAATAAACTAGCTAGAGTGTTGGTAGCTTATCTCTAAGAAGAGATGTGGTGAATACATGCCTTTGAACTCTGTGTTACAATGAGGCTCGAAGGCCTATATATTATTGACAAACAATGGAAACCCTACACATCCAAAAATCTAACCCTAGGAGGTGAAACGCCTTAATGTGGGCCCCGTTGGGTAACTTGGTACATCAATTTCCTGGGGTTGTAACTTTAGCATACTACCTCCGTTTGACATGCATGATACATAGTTAGAAAGATATGTTTAAGGAATATATCCAAAAATCATATTTACCAGACCATTCAATGCCAAAAAAACGTCGTTTAGGGCCTCAAAACGGCTCCAGAAGTTTAGGACCCGAAAATTGCCAAAAATAGTAAATTATGCTACAATTAACGAAACTGGAAAATTGAAAGAAACAATGGTGGGGTCCAAGAGGAATAGGTGGGCAGCCACCAATATCCTCCTGGATCATTCCTCCCCCCTTAGGAAGCAATGGTCCCCATTGCGTTGAGTTCCTCCATGAGATGAGGAAACGTTTGTTGAAGTTGGTCCCTGGTGAGCCACTTTCCCTGGTGAAGAAGTTGGCCTGCTTTGACAACTCAATATAGCTGGATCTTCTGTTGGCGGGTTTTCTCGACCTATGTGTCCATAATCCAATCAGTTGTGGCTTGTTCCATGCAGTCGGGGTTTAACTCTGTTGGTGTGAGTTGTTTTGCCACGTCTGATGTGTCTAGTAGAGGTGGAAAGTAGGGTCGAAGGCAGTCCACATTGAACACTGGGTGCAGACCAAGGAATGGTGGAATACTGAGCTCGAAGGAATTATCCTCGACAGCCTTAGTGATGGTATATGGCCCATATCAGAGTGGGTAAATCTTGCGATGGGGTCTATTGAGGCGCTCCTTCTGCAGATGCAGCCACACTTTTTCGCCCACCTGGAAGTTGTGTTGCACCCGATGCTGATCATGTCGCTACTTGCACTTAGCATTGGATCTGTCCATTATGTCATGAACCTATTGGTGAATGTGCTGAATGTGCTCAATGAAGTTGTTTTCCTTGGAAACTTCATACTGGATATGAGCTGAATCAGCTTGAGTAGCTGCAAATGGCATGGCTATGTTAATGGGACATAGTGGTTGGAATCCGAGGCCCACCTAAAAGGGGTTGTGGTTGGTTGAGTTGTGGAGGGCCCAGTTATAGATGCATTGTACATAGGGGAGGCTCTCATCCCATGTGAGTGTATGCTTTGAGTTGTACATGCACAAAATGTGTACGATCATCCTATTGACGACCTCTGTCTGGCCATCAGTATGGGGATGGAAAGTTATGGACTTTGTGAGCTTGGTGTCTAGCATTGACCATAGGCTAGAATAGAATGTACTAAGGAAATTGTTGTCCTGGTCTGAGATTATAGATTGTGGGATCCCAAAGTGTACCCACACTCATTCAAAGAAGAGTTTAGCAGTGGCTTCTGTTGTGATATTCTTCTTGCAGGCCACCATTATGGCCATATTTGAGAATCTGTCAATGACCACAAACACACAGTCGTTTCCAAGATTAGTAGAAGGAAGGCCTGACATGTAATCCATGGAGATGGATTCCAAAGGTTGAATAGGGATAGGCAACAGAGTATAAAGGCCTTGCTTCTTGATGGATGGTTTGGCAATGGCGCAGGCAATGCATGATCAGATGTACTTCCCGACGTCTTGTCGAAGGTTTGGCCAATAGAAATACTTCTGCAGTACTGCCACTATTTTCTTAACCCTAAAATGCCCAGCGACCCGACTATAGTGTGCTTCCCAAATCATATTGGCATGCTCTCTTGAAGGCACACAAAGGTGTCCCATGCGACATAGTAGTACAACCTGGAGGTGAAATTTTGGAACTTGGTTTCCCTCCAGAAGCGTTTGGTATGTGTGGCTGAATTCTGGATTGCTCCTGTAGAGAAGCGGCCAATCAGAAGTCTCGTGCCGACAAGAGTTGAGCACTATTGTTATCGCCACGAACGGTGGTCAGCTTCCAAGCCTAGCCTAGAAAGTACAATTACCTTCAAGCCTAGCCTAGTAGATTGTAGAAGGACATGGGGCTACTTAAGTGAATACCACAATTCCAAGTGGTGCTTGGACATGGTTGGATGGAGGCAAAATTTAATCATAAATTTATTTATAAACAAAGGATAAAAATAGAAGTATAACTACATTCCAATCCTAACCTAGAATCTAGATTGTAGAAGGACATGGGCTAATTGAGTGAATGTCACAATTTCAATTATTAAAGATCATAGGTAAGTGCGATGAAAATACTTCTTGGTCATTATCAAGACAACTTGCACACCAATAATAATATAAACATAGCTGTATATTAGCAGGAATGAAAAGTCCAATATTAAGATTACACCACTTGCCCATGCTTAATCACACTCCATAACATTATAAAAGTCCATCTAGGCAATTCCTAATTCTTCATGGTTTAGTATGCTATTTATTTGAAAATATTTGTTGTGTGCTTACTGAAAGGTATAAGTTTTAGTTTTCAATGAGAAAGAATTGTTGTTAATAGCATGATTACAATGCCTAATTCTTCATGCTTTATTATGGCCATATTTGAGAATCTGTCAATGACCACAAACAAACAATTGTTTCCAAGCTTAGTAGAAGGAAGGCCTGACATGTAATCCATGGATATGGATTCCCAAGGTTGAATAGGGGTAGGAAACATAGTATAAAGGCCTTGCTTCTTGATGGATGGTTTGGCAATAGCGCAGGAAATGCATGATCAGATGTACTTCCCGATGTCTTTTCGAAGGTTTGGCCAATATAAATACTTTTGCAGTACTGCCACTATTTTCTCAACCCTGAAATTACCAGTGACCCGACTATAGTGCGCTTCCCAAATAATATTGGCATGCTCGCTTGAAGGAACACAAAGTTGTCCCATGTGACATAGTAGTACATCCTGGAGGTGAAATTTTTAAACTTGGTTTCCCTCCAGAAGCGTTTGGTATGTGTGGCTGAATTCTGGATTGCTCCTGTAGAGAAGCGGCCAATCAGAAGTCTCGTGTCGACAAGAGTTGAGCACTATTGTTATCACCACGATTTGTGGTCAGCTGAGGCAATCTACAACATTATTGGTGCTTCCCTTCTTGTACTTGATGTTCAAATGAAACTATTGTAGATATGTGGACCACTTCTGATGGTGATCGTTTTGTAACTTCCCTTGTGTCTACATGAACTGCAGGGGTTGGTGGTCTGTGTGGATGATCGTTTCCTTCCCCAAAATGTAATTCTTCCATTGTCAGAAATCCTGTACAAATGGAATACATTTCTTTGTCATAAGTGGGATATTTACGGACTGTGTTGGACAGTATCTCACTATGATATGCCACTGGATGCCCTTATTGAGTAAGGACTGCCCCAATAGCATAGTCAGAGGCATCTGTCTCAATCTCAAATGGTTGTTGCAAGTCTGGTAATGTGAGCACTGGGGGCACAACAAAAGCGATGTTTCAATTCTGCAAATGCCTTCTGCTGAGTTTTCGACCAAAATAATTTTGCTTTCACTCCTCCCTTGGTGACTTGGCTCAAGGGCCAAGTGATATGAGAGGATCCCAACACGAACCTGCGGTAGAAATTAGCAAGGCCCAAAAAGTTGCGAAACTTTGTTAGATTAGTTGGGGCTGGCCAATCCCGAATTACTTGGATCTTGGTTGGATCCACATATACCCCACACTCATCAATAATGTATCCCAGATACTGAACCTGGGTCATGCCAAAAGTGCACTTGTCCAACTTGTGCTGCCACAAGGTTTGGAGGAACCTGTTGGATGTGGTGGAGGTGCTCTTCCCAAGTCTAGCTGAAGATCAGGATGTCATCCAAGTACACTACTACAAATGAGTTGGTGAATGGCCAAAAGATGTCATCCATCAGTCTCATGAAGGTTGTAGGAGCATTAGTTAGCCCGAAAGGCATGACCAACCATTCAAAAAGGACCTCGTTGGCTTTGAAGGCAGTCTTCCATACATCGGTCGGTTCGATCGGTACCTGGTGATACTTGGACTTGAAGTCGATCTTGCTAAAATATTTCACCCCTTTAAGCTATTCTAGGAGGTCATCGATCCGTGGGATCGGGTACCTATTCCAGACAATGATCTTGTTCAACGCCCGATAGTAAATACAGAGTCTCCAAGTCCCATCCTTCTTCTGTACCAACACAATCAGGCTCCCACAAGGCGATGAACTTGGTCGGATGTGACCATTCTGTAGCAACTCCTGAATTTTCCTCTTGATTTCATCATTCTCTAGAATAAAGCATTGATATATCGGTCCATTAGGTAGTGGCACACCTGGGTTTAGATCGATGGGGTGCTTGACCTAACAGTGGAGAGGCACCCCAGTGGGTGAGGTGAATATGTCCCGGTACTCCTCCATGACCTTGTCCATTTGTTGTTGTCATGTAGAGGGGCCATGTCTAGAGGTTGTGGCCATGATATTCTTCTTTCCCTGAGGGCGGATCATGAAGAAAACAAACTTCGCAGTTTTGGAAATGAGCTTACTGCATTGTTTTGCAATAACCAAAGAGATAGCGGTAGGGGGTGGTACCTCTGGTAGGCTGTACAAATGATTTCCCAACGTAATAATAACAACGTGAGGCCGAGACTCATACATAGTATGTCGCTTCCATAAGTATGGTTGACCTAGTAATACATCACAAACATCAAGAGGAGCAATATCACGTAATACCTCATTGATGAAGGGCTTGATCCTGTAGGGAAGGTGGCACTGCTGGTTGACACAGAGATCTCGTCCTTGGTTAAGCCACCCGATGGTGTACGACTGCAGGTGTGCTATGGTCAGCAAACAAAATCGCTTCATGAATTCTGTTGAAATCAGGTTCTTTGGCTCCCACTATTGACAATGAACTATAGCGAGGAACCCTTTACCCACATCTGGGAGTCAAAAAGACACTCCTCCTCCTCTGAATCTTCAGGTTCTTCCTTTTGGATCTTCATGGTGGCAACAGTGACATTGGGCTCTGCATCGATAATCTTCTTCCCTCTGTCATTCCCCTTCTTAGGTTCTGATTCAGTGTCAGAGTATGCATCTGATTCAGAAGCCTTTATCTCGGCCACTAGGGACTGCTTAGCTCGACACTCACTTGTATTATTAGTGGGGATCTTATGGAAATCACCCCAATTTACCGCTTCCTTCTTCAGCCTTGCAGTGTTGCTCTTTTCTTGCAGATTTGGAAAGTTTTCTTGAGTCATCATGCCTTGGCTGTGTCCTTGGTTCTACGGTTTGGGGGCACCTTTCCCTTGCTTCTGATTCACAGATCCAAAGTCTCACTTTTTCTGTTTGAATTTTTGCTCAATTTTGGCAGCATACCGATATGTCATACCAAGCGAGGAGTGTTAGAATAATCAACCCATAGTTTACCACCTTAGACATTAATTTAATTATTTTTGTCTTATTTGCCTAGTTCATGTGTCCCACCTTGTGCAAGTTGTCATTTACCTATCCATAGTGGTCAAACTTGCCTTATTTGACTCATGTAGTGCTTGGGAAACCTCAAGGAATCAATTCTGCTTTATTCCTGGCCTCCTAGGTGCCCTTCTGCTTTTTCTGCTTTATTGCCTACTTTTTCAGTGTTTTAAGGCAATAGGGAAAGTTTGACTAGGTGAGGTGAACTAGTTTTTTGTCCTCTTCATCCTCCACTCTTTTCTCCTTGGAAAATCATGTATGAGTTGTCATTCCATCACTCTTTAGCTTTCCTAAGCCATTTTTCTAATTCGTGAGCTCCATGACAGATTTGGGATCAACTTTTTACACCTATGGAGGATTTGCTTAATTTTAGTAAGCCTGATTTATGCTAGATTCGAATTTCTCTTCATGCATTCGAATCGCTGATGTATTTTATTTATTCAGCAACCTATTATATTACAGGGTTGGCTATTGTACACTGAGTTAATATAGTTTAGTGTTCAGTTCCAATTTCAGTCTCTTTTGTGAGTGATTTTGCATGATCAATTGTTAATTGTTGTGAGTAAAACTAATCTATCACTGTGTTCAATTTCCACATGGTATCATAGCCATTGTAGATCAATTTATCTCCTTCAAAATTGTTTTGCAGGTTCGACATCAGTGACTGGGAGCCTTCTACTGACAACCGGGATAGATTTTCTAAGCTATGGATCAACCACAGAAAACTATCTTGACTCCCTTCAATTTCTTTGAATGGAAAGTAGAGATGGAGATACCGTTGAGAGCGAAAGGCCTCTACAGGGTGACTATGACAACTGAAGCAAAGCCCAATGCAGCTGCAGAGAAGATAAAATGGCACAACAGGAGGGATGAGGCCTATGGTCTCCTGTGTCTGAGTATTTCTAGAGACCTCCTTTTCCATCTTGATGGATTGACATCACTGAATGAAGTATGGGAGAAGCTTTCTGATCTTTTTGGAAAGACAGATGAGATGAGGGGACATCAAATCGAAAATGAGCTGATTTCTCTGAGTCCAAATAGCTTTGAATCCCTGCAGCTATATTTCTCCAAGTTCAAAGCACTAGTTTTGCAGCTGAAATAGTGTGGGATCGAAAAGAAGGATGATCAACTCATCCTGGCCATTCTCTCGAAGCTAGGCCCTAACTATTCATTGTTTGTTTCGACCTTCTATGCCACAAAACTGACAGCTCGAACCTGGAAGATGCCTAGCCTTGCAGATTTCATGGAATATCTCACACAAGAACATGATAAGCTGGTGATGATGGGCACCATCAAACCATCCAAAGATCAAGCTTTGATTGCTGGAGATTCGAAGGTGGATTCAAAAAGCAAAAAGAAAGCTAAAAAGCCACCTGAGCAAAAGAGAGACAAGAAACAGTCTCCGGAGGAGCCACAAGGTTCCAAGAAGAACTACCAGAAGAAGAAAAACAAAGGTGAAATGAACAAGTGCGCATACTACAATAAGGGAAATCACATTGAAAGCTCTTGTATGAAGAAGCAAATAGATATGCTGAACCAACTCCTGGAGAATAATGGCATCTCCCTTCCAAACAGCTCAAAGAAGAGAGAAGGAGGATCAAGTTCAGATGATAGAGAGAGAGTTCATGCATTGGTTGTTGGCACATCAAGCTCACCCAATTTTATCATTGATTCTGGAGCTTCAAGACACATGGTTTCGACCAAGGAGGCCTTCTCCTCACTTGATATGTAGAAAGGACCACCTATAGTACTGGGAGATGACTCTCTCACTAAAAGTTTGGGCAAAGGGAGGATTGATCTTGATCATGGTTAGTTCAACAATGTGTTGTATGTTCCTAGTCTTGCCTCCAACCTCTTGTCAGTGTACCAGATGACCCACACTGGGTCTCCTAAGAAAGTCATATTCTCCCCCGATGAAGTTGAGATCACAGAGATCTCAAGTGGTAGAGTCATTGCAAAAGGAGTTGCAAATCATGCTCAAAAGGTATACATGTTCTCACACTTCCTACCTTACTCAAACCCCTCTGCTCTTCTGATTCATGGTAATGAAGCAAGCAAGCTTTGGCATGAAATATTTGGCCACCTAAACTACAAATATCTTTCTGATCTTAGTGAAAAAGAGATGGTCATAGGGTTTCCCAAAATAAAATTTTCCAAAGGAGTCTACCAAGGTTGTATCCTAGGAAAACACCCAGAGCATAAATTTGAGAGAGCTAGTCATGAGAGAACCTCTGCACCCCTCGAGCTGATCCACAGTGATGTTGCAGGCCCATTCCCTCATATGTCCATGAGTCAGGACAAATATGCATTGACCTTCATTGATGACTTTTCCAGGTATTGCTGGGTTCACTTCCTGAAACACAAGTCTGAAGTTTTTGGCCTATTCAAAGTCTTTGAGGCTTTGGTTGAGAACTAGTCTGGAAGGAAACTCAAGGCCCTCAGATCTGACAATGGTGGTGAGTATGTCAAGTCTGAGTTTATTAATTATTGTGCAGATGCAGGTATTCAGATGCAGCATTCTATCCCTTACACACCACAGCAAAATGGTGTTGCTGAGAGGAAGAACAGATCACTGAAGGAGATGGAAACATGCATGATGGAGGCCAAAAATTTTCCACCAAAGTACTGGGCCAAAGCTATCAACTGTGCAGCCTATATTCAAAATAGGGTGCCTGATAAACAGCTTGACAGCATGACTCCCTTCGAAGCATGGAGTGGGCACAAGCCAGATGTGACCCATTTCAGGATTTTTGGCTCAAAGGCTTGGGCTAGAATTCCAACAGAGAAGAGGAAGGCTTTGCAGCCCCAAAGCCAAGAGTGTCTTTTTGTTGGATAGTCTGAAGATTCAAAAGGGTACAAACTGATAAATTTGAGCACAAACAAATCCTTTTCTGATACATTTTCTATGCCCTATAATTTTCTGATACATTACTCATAAGTCAAGCTTAAGGTGGGGTGTTAGAATAATCAACCCATAGTTTACCACCTTAGACATTAATTTAATTATTTTTGTCTTATTTGCCTAGTTCATGTGTCCCACCTTGTGCAAGTTGTCATTTACCTATCCATAGTGGTCAAAATTGCCTTATTTGACTCATGTAGTGCTTGGGAAACCTCAAGGAATCAATTCTACTTTATTCCTGGCCTCCTAGGCGCCCTTCTACTTTTTCTGCTTTATTGCCTGCTTTTTTAGTGTTTTAAGGTAGTAGGGAAAGTTTGACTAGGTGAGGTGAACTAGTTTTTTGTCCTCTTCATCCTCCACTCTTTTCTCCTTGGAAAATAATGTATGAGTTGTCATTCCATCACTCTTTAGCTTTCCTAAGCCATTTTTCTAATTCGTGAGCTCCATGACAGATTTGAGATCAACTTTTTACACCTATGGGGGATTTGATTAATTTTAGTAAGCCTGCTTTATGCTAGAGTCGAATTGCTCTTCATGCATTCAAATATTTGATGTATTCTATTTATTTATCAACCTATTATGTTACATGGTTGGCTATTGTACATTGAGTTAATACAGTTTAGTGTTCAGCTCCAATTTCAGTCTCTTTTGTGAGTGATTTTGCATGATCAATTGTTAATTGTTGTGAGTAAAATTAATCTATCACTGGGTTCAATTTCCACAAGGAGATGTCGAGGAACTCCATTTCCTCTTGAATGTATCTATGCAGACAACTGTGGTACTTCAGCACCAAATGTTTCTCTAAATCTTTGATACCCAACTTGGCGTGTAGGGTATGGAACAGATTCGTCAGCTCATGCACATCTTGATCTCTTTGTTGCCACAGTGTAGTATATTGGATTTACTTGTCATCGTAGCTCCCCACCGGATAATATTGTCCCTTTATGGCATCTCAAAAATAATTCCAAGTGGGTACGGCTAAGAACATAGAGGGTTCCTCCTCCTCCTTTCTCACATAGTAGGTTTCCCACCAGTCCTTGACATGGGGGGCGGCTTTGAGTAGAGAAAAAGTAATATTTTCCCAGTCAGAAAAGTCATGAACTGAGAAATACCCTTCTAATAGATTCAACCATCTATCTATGGCGTCTGCATCTATTTGACCATCAAATATGGGAATGTCGAAGTTTACTTGTACCTTAAAAGGGGTTGCACCTCCAGAGTGGCTACTAGATGAAGATGTGCCACCAGTGGGAATTCGTTGAAGGATCTGGGTGAAGTTATCCATCATCGCATTCCTTTGTTTTTCAAGGGCCTCCTCGAGCAACATTTTTATAGGTTCTTCTGTGCCCTCATATTTCTTTTCGTCCCCCATGGGTGGCCGTCGGGATTTGCAAGGCTGTTCTTGCAAAGGTTCAACTAGATCAAGCCCTAACTCTTTATACCCCACCCTTGTTGGGGACATGCAAAGAAGGATAGAGAAAGAGAAGATTGCTCTGATACCACTAATCCGGATTTATGTAGGAATGCAACAGAATACACAAATAACCATAGAAACAAATATGCAGTGGAAATAACACTTCATTTCATTAATCAATAACTGAAACGGGTTTACATACAGAATGGAAATAAACTAGCTAGAGTGCTGGTAGCTTATCTCTGAGAAGAGATGTGGCGGCTAGATGCCTCTAAACTCTGTGTTACAATGAGGCTCAAAGGCCTATATAGTATTGAGAAACAATGGAAACCCTACACATCCAAAAACCTAACCCTAGGAGGTGAAATGCCTTAATGTGGGCCCCGTTGGGTAACTTGGTACATCAATTTCCTGGGGTCGTAACTTTAGCATACTACCTCCGTTTGACATGCATGATACATCATCAAAAATATTTGTTTAAGTAATACATCCAAAACTCATATTTGTTGGACCATTCGATGCCAAAAAAACATCATTTAGGGCCTCAAAATGGCTCTAGAAGTTTAGGACCTGAAAAATGCCAAAAATAGTAAATTTTGCTACAATTAAGGAAATTGGAAAACTGAAAGAAACAATGGTGGGGGTCCAAGAGGAATAGGTGGGTGGCCACCAATATCCTCCTGGATCATCTAGGCTTGATCTTGGGATTGAAACTAGATCGTGAAGTATTAGGTATAATCTCATACAAAAGTTTAGATTGAGCGTAGATCAAATCCAACTCTTGTCTTTAAAGATTGCTTGTTCCTCGTTTTGGACTTCGGATGTAGAAACATCCTTCGCAATATAAGGTAAAAATGATTTGAGGAACCACTCAAGGAGTAATTCTGGTGGTATAAAGGCTTTAATCAACTGCTTCCATCTACGCTACTCTTGAATATGATCCGGGATATGTGTGGCTTTGTCTTGCCGAAATGTCAACAAGAGATCGGTACCAACGTCATAACGCACTGGTAGCTGAAAGTGATTGAGGAAAGTAATGGCAAGGTCATCAAATAAAACAAATGCCCCCCTTGGTAACTCTATATACCATTTTGCTACAGGCCCGGTGAGGGTGCGTTGAAATAGCCTCAAACAGATTGAATCGTCATATAAGGAATTGGAAGAGCACCAAAGGTGAAAAGTAGTGACATGCTCACTAGGATATTCTCCATCTTTTCCTTCGAACTTAGGAATGTTTGAAGGAATCTTGTTAGGGATAGTTTCCCAGGTCGGGTCATGAGATACCAGATCGTTCATAAGTCTTGATAAGTCAGGTAAGTTCAACATTGTGAGGAAAGGGAGCCTAGGTTGAGCCGGTCTATGCCATGCTCCCTGATAGTTCTGGTTCATGTAAGGCTAATTGCTATAAATACCATGGACTTGGACATAATAAACTCCTCCCATTTGACTTGTATAGGGCTGCATGGAAGCATTATGATGTGGTTTACCTTGATTATGTGGTGCTACAAAGCCATAATTGGAAAAGTAAGCAGGTTGGTTGATACCCGCACCCATAGGGTTTATAGTTTTGTCCATACTGCGGTCCATAAGACTGTCCATAAGAATCTCCATAAGGTGTCCCATGGGATTTCCCATGTGAATGTCCATGATTAGGGATATGGGAAACTCCTTGCGATGGACCATGAGACGATCCAGAAATAGGGATATGACCTCCCAACACAACAGGAGGCACTTGACTTTGAGATACTACTGTGCAAGTTGTCACTATGCGAACATGGCTAGTAGCGATATTCCGACCGGAAGGACCACGTGAATGAGGGGGAGGAAGGGTTGTCCAAAATGCATTTGAAGGAGTAGGGTTTGAGGATGAAGGGACATGTGAAGGGATGTAAGTGGTGTTCCCTATGGTCACTTGTTTTGGCTCTGGTATTTGCATATGGTTACTAACACTAGGTCTAGGAGGGACATGTGAGGTTGCTTCCACCACCAGGATGGAAGGTGCAATGTGACTAGTGTTCCCAAATCTCTCTGCATAGAAAGGAATGGGAGTGCCCCCAGGCATAGTGCTAGGTTCAACTTTCGATTTGACATGATGTGTCAGATCGGTTGTAGGGATATCAGACATGCCATAACGAACATGACTAGTGCTTGTGGGTTCATAGTGAGTCTTGTCGTCTGGAAACCAATACTGGCGACTTGTGAATGAGGGATCATAACCAGAATGTGAAGGTATTTTTGGTGAAGGATCATATATGGGAGTAGGATCTCCATCCCCAACCTCGTGAGGTGGAGAGGAAATCTCTAGAATATCATCCTCGTGATCTCCCATCATGTGTGAATCAAAGTGAGAAGCATTCCACCTGGACTATATGTTTCTATCTCCCAAAGGAGGAGGAGATGTGGAAGGCATGAGAATGAAGAAGCGCCATGCTCGAATCCACAATGACTCAAAAAATGAAAAATACTCGATCTAATTACGCAAAGCCTAGGAAAACTAGCGTGCACAGAGCATACACCTATAAAATGTAAAGCCAAATAACAAGCAAACAAGGGTAGGATATGTGATCTCCTGAATGAAGCTAGTATGTCTCGCCCAGGAGAGGCTTGAGACTCCCATACACAACAAGCGGAGGTTTGTAACCAATTATAGTGGTCCTCAGCTTCAATGCATATAGCGACTGTGTTATCCGACCCCTACCTGGCCAGGACACCTACAGAATAACCTCTGTGAAGTAACCCCTCGATAACCTAGGTAAGGAAACTAAATTCACCTCAATATAATCAATGATCGGGTGGACAGTCATAGGCAGGATTGACCGTATGGGCAGGGTAGCAAATCCCAAAACTCTCAAAAGATCCCCCAGATACGAATGCAATCCTGGAAATATCTCCAGTGCTACTCAGTTACAACCAGGGGTCATCCTAATCATAACCACTGACACTGCCTCATGCTTAACTCCCTTGTAAGAGGAGGATCCTAAGAAACACTAATTATAGAAAGAAATTTCACACTCTCACCTGGATAGACACATAAATGTTTCATTTAGTGGTCTTGGAGAATTTACGCACAATGAACTATTCCAAGACCCTAAAACCTAGTCTTGTTGGTGCACCCTATAAAAGAAAAGAGTGTAATTCATTTTATTATGCATTGATTTTAATTGGATTATTACTCAAAAATGAAAATGGTCGTGCAACTAATGATGTTATGACGCAACAAGAAGTAAAATGCGCACCTAACAATCAATGCAAATGCACTATGTCAAATGAAAAATGGGGTATGCTATTACATGAAGTGCAAAATGTTCCTTCAAATGAATATGAAATCATTCCTATATGCAAATCTGACTAATACTCTCCAAGCAAACCTAATGTAAGTACCATGCAAATGCAAAACTGCAAACAATGCATAATGATGCAAAAAGCAAATGTTTTTGTATTTTTTGAATTAAATGAGATAAAAAAAAAATATGACTCTACAACCCCTAGACTTTACAAGCACTATTAGACAACACCCAAGCAAAGCAGTGAGGTAAAAGAGACCTAATGCATTAATCCCAAAACAAAAAATAGAAAATGAAATGACAAGAACATTTTCAAAAAAAACTAAACTAAAAAGCGTCTCCGGTCAGAAACATAGGTGTATACAGACTCCAAAAGCATCCAAGAAGACTCAACAATCATCCAAACTCACCTAGCAACACTTAATCTTCCTCCAAGAGGAAAAAATCAGGGCATACGTGACTGTTTACAGAAAATCTGCGTATATACACGGCTATTCCAGGAAAACCCGCATGTACACATGACTATGAAGGAAAAACCTGCGTATAGGAAGAAAAAGAGATAAAAAAGAAGGAAAAAAGACAAGCTGAGACAAAATTTACTCCTATAAGACACGATTAGGAAAACATGCCCCCAGACCCGACTCAGAAATAGAGAAATCAAAGCAATTCAAGAACATTGAATGTTGATAAAACCCCCAAAGGAAATGACTAAGAACTCCCTAGAGGAGTCGCCAATTATGTTACTGAGAAAACTTCCTATGGCTTGGGGTACCACAACAGACAGAGTAACCACAGAAATCAATCCCTTCCCAATATGCAAGAGAAACAAAACATCTAACACTAAAGGATTTCGAAACATACCTTATTCCGGATGGTTGATGTAGATCCCTATTGATCTTTTCCAATCCCGCTTGTGTTATCAATTTCCTCTCTCAAAAATCAGCAAATAAGACAAGCATGCTATATAATTGTGTTAGACCTACTCTAGCATATATAATCAATAATGTATAAGCAATTAAAAGCATCCATGGATTCAATATTCATTTAAATGCACATCATTGGATAGGAAAATATATTTCTATTAATATAAATCAGAGATTACAAGAATGACAACCTCTGTCAGCACGTATGCAAATCGAAGAAACTGAGTCCTCCACCTGGGCCTCCACCACGTCAATCCTCCATCGCTCAATAGCAAGTTCACAAGAAAAGGAAATCTTGGGAAGAACACAAAGTGCTCCAAGGGACAAAGGGATGCAGACTCAAGTATAATCAAGCTATGACAACAATGGACTATAGTTTTCTTGCTCTTCAATTCGTCTCCTCTGAATGTATCCAAATGGTTCCTTATATAGTGATTCAATGGGGTAATGGAAGGTCATATCTGAGTGATCTCAAGGCATATGGAAGGCCAAGAGACAAGTGACTCGGATCCACATCAAGGAAAACTCCAAAACTATTTGGCCTTTCGCACACATCCCGATGTATGTGGATTTAAGAGTCATATCCACGTATATACATGAGAAAGGGTTTAAAAGTCACATCTGGCAAACAACATGTGTTTTTAGGGATGATATTGGAAACATCAAAGGTACAAAAATAGTCCATGGTGTCCAAAGAGTCTGCAGAGGGATAGGGAAGGCCATAAATGTGTGATCTACCATGTGTGGTAAAATCAGCTGTAACAGAGAGATTTGGATTCAAAAGGGGAATGAAAAAACAATTTTTTTTCAAGCATAAACACCACACTAATTCACTTTGGTAGTTAAAGGATTCATAGGGTAGACAAATATTGAGATTCAAGGACTTACCTAGCTCTTGTATTCAACACTTTGGAAATTTATATAAGGAGGATGTCAAAGATAACATTGCACATATTCTCAATATGATTGCTATTCTCCATATTTTGTTAATGACATACAAAACATAGAGCTAATGGAAGCTATCATAATGGAGGAACTGAAGGAAGTTGTTTGTGCCTTACAGGGGGGTAAAATTCTCATCCTGGACTTTTCTATGTTCATTACACTTATTCCAAAGCTGGATAAAGGGACTAAATGGGGGGAGCTCAGATTAATTTCACTTTGTAATTGCATATATAAATTGAATGTAAAAGGGGCAGTAAATAGAATGAAACTTTTCCTATCTCAATATGTCTATCATGACGAATTTTCCTTTTTAAAGGGTCAACATATTCATGATGTTATAAGGACAGCTTAGAAGGTCATCCATTTAGTAAATATCAAGAAACGTCTTGCAACGATCCTAAAGGTTGATCGTTCAAAATATTATAACAAGGTCAATTGGTTGTTTGTAAGAGGGAAAGTCTTACATGTTGGATAATGTATTTTTATATATACTTGACGATGTTTATAATAGTACAAATGAGGTGTATAAACACACCAATATGTGATAAAGTCATGATATTTATTAAGTGATCGCGACTGATCATATTTAAATTAATTATATGATAGCATTAATTAACTTATCAATTCTAATTTATAAATTAATATGTATAACATCCATAATAACCCATTTGGTTTATTACAAGTCATTTGTCCTTTAAAAATATTTGACCACAAATATTAGATTCTGCATAACCAACTACGACATCAGAGAGGCTTCCAAAATTGATGGCAGACAATCCTTCTTCAGTGATTTGTGTTGAATAATAGTACCACGATTCCGTAGTTCTTGAAACAGTAAGTCAAATTTCCATTCAAATCTCTTTATGGATATGATCATGTAGATAAA
The DNA here is from genome assembly GCA_001517045.1 of Pseudotsuga menziesii. Taxonomy (NCBI): domain Eukaryota; kingdom Viridiplantae; phylum Streptophyta; class Pinopsida; order Pinales; family Pinaceae; genus Pseudotsuga; species Pseudotsuga menziesii. The sequence continues at coordinate 997,175 of LPNX010721471.1, read as the reverse complement.
AACATAATGATTATAGGGGGTGTTCTTTTGAATTTTCAATCTGATGTATTCCTAAAAAACTTGTGTCTCCACATAATTTCCATTGATAAACTGATAAGTGTTATTGATGTTGATCTCTGGTATTTTTGCGTGGACTGGTATGCCACCATTATTCGCTTGACCCATGGCTTCCTTGGTAAAGAATGATGGATATTCAAACATTGATAACTTTGTGATCTTCTCCATTTGTTTCTTGGAATACTTCAGTTTTAGTTCTTCATGATCACATTGAATTGTGACAAGTTGCAGAGCATATTTATCTTCATGAGCTGGAGAATCTTCTCGGCTTTTATTTTTTTCATCATCATGATTAGGAACATTTCCACTTCCTTTATTTCCATGATGATACTCCTCTACTTTATATTTTTTATTTTTCACAATTGTTATTGATATCATATTTATGTTCATCATTATAATGTTGGATATCTTCATCCTCTTTACCTTTTGTTATCAACATCATGTTCCTTCATGGCTAGTGCATATATCTCTTTGTTTTTTGTTATCCTTATTCTCAACTAGTACTTCTTCAGGTTCATTAATATATTGAACTATATGTTTGTTTTCATTATTGTCGTTCACAACAATCTCTTTTGCAAATTCAATTTGGTCTTCCACATTATGATATTCATGTATGTTCTTTTTATCTTTGTTTTTTTCTTCATTTCTATCCTCTTCCTAATTATGTCCTTTTGGTTTGTATCCCTAGAATATATTTTGATTTTTCCTTGTTTTGGAGTTTTGATAGCCATTTTTAACAATTTTGTAGTTGTGTAGACTTCACCATTCATGTGATTCTTTTATGCTCCTTGAATGAAACTATAACAAATTTATGGAATATGAGTATGTTTATGGCTAGGTATTGTTGTTTGCATATTGTATGTCGAACAATGGTTAGTTTATGGCATATGTGCATGTTTATGTCTAGGCATTGTTTTTTATGTCTTGTATTTCAAATGGAAGTTCTTATCCTTTCTTGTGTATGATTCCTTGAACCTTATGTGAGGAGGAATGTATGTGATCTGTGTACTTTTGCTATCGTGGATGCAAAAGTAGTTTCCATCTCTTCCTTCTTCGAAAATGTAGGGTTCATAATAGGTTCTTCTGTCATAGGTGTAATAGTAGTTTCCTTCTCTTCTTTATTTAAAAATTTAGGGCCATAATCACGTCTTCTGTCGTAGCTGCAGTAACAGTTTCCTGCTCTTATTTCCTTGAAAAATTAGGGTTTGTAATCATTTCTTTTATCATAGGTGTAGTAGCAGTTTCATGCTCTTCTTAATTTGAAAATTCAAGGGTTGTAATCGCTTTTTCTGCTGTAAGTGCAGTAGCAATTTCCTGCTCTTCTTTGCTTGATACTTTGGAGACCGTAGCCACTTCTTCTTTTCCCCTCCTCTTAAATATTTTTTCTTTTATTTGTAATGGCATTGTTTTCAGTTCTACATAAAATTCCCTTCCTTCAATCAATCTTCTTTCAATTTCTTCAATTCTAGATTGTTCATATTTTTTTTTATCTCTTATAGTTTTTGAAATTAGCTAATAAAGATCTTATTAAAAGAGGGAAACATAGTGATCCAAAGAAGAATTTTTGTATAGCCTGAAAAATTATTTGTAGAATTTTAACTATTGAAATATTAATTATAACAATAATTTATTATTAATATGGTAATAATAATATTATTATAAAATTTAATAGTTTTGGAAGAAAAATAAAATATATATAATAATAATAGTTATTAATAAAATAATTTATTATTATTTTATTATTGTAGGGGGGACACTTTAAATATTAAAATTATTATTATTATTATTATTTGTTGGTTGTGGAGCCTGATCTTCCAGATTCAAGTATGTTATTGTTCAGTCATGTTTGTACCCCAATTTTACTGTACACTCGTCCTAGCAGGGGGTGCAAGGGCCAGCGAGGCCTTGGCAGGGGAAAGAATTTTTTGGGATGTTTGTTGACCAACAGTTTACATATCCATTGTATTGGGTGACCCATGGTATTTTCCCATGGAAACTCCCATATAAAAGGAAAGCATTGAAATACGAATGTGTATTGTATTGTAGCATTGTAAAAAAATCTTTGTGATTGTGTGAGAGAGACTGTGAGAGAGTGAAGAGGAAGTGCAGTGGAGTTTATGCAGGTTGTATCACTTCATTTTGATGGATGATATAATAATAAAGTACTAGAAATTTCTATGTGGACGTATCCAATCTTGGGTGAACCACATTATATTTGTGTCTCTCTTGTAATGCATTTTAATATTTTCATCTTGTTTATTGTTTATTGTTTATTTTCTACGATCCTATTTTTTCTAACAATTGGTATTAGAGCTAAACGTCTATTTGGCTGGTAAACTCATAGGAAAGAAGGGTTCCTAGTTCGAGTGGGAGTAATGGCAGAAGAAGGAAAGCTTAGGATCGAGAAATTTAACAGCCAAAATACTAGTTATGGAAGATGCAAATGTAGGACTATTTGTACCAGAAGGATCTATACCTACCATTGGGAAGAAAAACATAACAATCGACAAATATGAAGGAAGAAGAATGGGAGGTTTTTGACAGAAAGGAACTGGGAACAATACTGTCAAGATTAATTAATCCTCCTTTGTCCAATATAGTCTATTTGGTCATTTTTCCTAACTTAGGGGGTAATTATTATTGTACTAGAGTGTGAGGGACACACCTAGAGGTTATCTTCCACTTACTGCATGTGCATGCATGATTTTATGTGCCTCTGGGAGAAATCCCGACATTATAGGATCCCACTCTAAGTGTCACCAGTAGCCTCCAATAGTTGGTTGTGGTAGGTAAGCAGTTATGCTGAGTTAACCTCCAGTTACAATAAGTTATATCACTTTCAGTTAGCTTAGCACCAATTTTTCATGCATGAAGGGAGAGTGGAACCTTTTTCCCACCTACCTCGTCAATTAACTGATTGTAGACTGATTTAGACATCCAAAGTTAGACAAGTGAGCTCCAGCAGTGATTTAGACACACCAAGTTAGCTAATCAGTCAATTAGAACTCATAGATTTGAATCCTATCTTTAGCATTTGAATTCTATTTATTGTATAATCATTGTATTATTGATTAATGAATGAAGATTAATGTTGTGATTATCTAAGAAATTCTTTTCTGATTTATCTAAAATTTGTGGCATGAATTTCCTGTTCAATGTACATTCTCTTTGATTATTCCATTAAATAATTCCCTTCCTACAACTTTCATGTTTTCCTATAGATCAATGGTTCACAAATTCAACATGGTATCAAAGCCTTGTTCAAGCTAGCATAAAACCTTGTTCGATCTCCATTTTGCACTAGAAGCAACTGAGTTTCCACATAATTCCTGGTATAATATTATTTCTCCCTCTGAATTTTGTCCAAAGAATTCTATCCAGTTGTGACGAGTGTTGATAAATTGCACATGTCGAGGTGGAAAGGCTTGAACTAACTTATGATTGTGAAACAGTTTGTTTTGCAGTGATATTTTGTAGGTACAACTTCCATATGGATTCAAGATTATCGGTTCCTCTTCTTACTCCATTCACACGATATTCAGAGTGGAAATTGAAGATGATATTTCATCTCTAAAGAGACAAGGTCTTTATGAGTTATCTATTGGACTTGGTAAAGAGTATTATGAAGATGAGAATGAATGGATAAATGACGGTCATAGATATTTTGGAATTATATGTCTGGCCTTTTCTCCAAGCTTGCGCTACCTTATTGATTATGCTGAATACCCAAAGGATCTCTAGACAGAATTGGATAAAATCTTTGGCCAGCACAATGAGGATCATTCTAGAAATTTGAAGAGCACACCCAACACAAAAATATATCTTTATTCAAAATTATTGGCCTCTATTCTCCTTGATGAAGTTGTTCGATATGAAGAAGAAGCATCATCTTCAAAACGATCATTTCGAATTGAAGAAAGTCCCCTTGGATTGATGCCTTCTCTTGCTACTATGGAATTTTATGAGATATTTGATGTCTCATATTCTCATATAGCTGATCCAAAAGAAGACATTTGAATATCTATTATTGAATAAAAACTATCCTTCAATTCTACTCAGACATTCTCCAGTGATTCTTCTATTTTAAATTCTCTGCAAAGTTTGTCAGTGATTTCTTCATAAAATGATTATGAATTCAATTTATCTCTCTCTAATGTTGATATTGGTTTGTAGAAAAGTAATACTTTGCATGTTTTGGTAGAAACATCATATTTTAGGAGTGATCCATTCAATCTCATTTATCTAGAGATTTCAGTAAATTCCTACATGATTGCTTGGACCAATACTCAAAGTTTTGTTGAATAAGGAGAAAATTGTGCATCTACTATCTCAATGGAGCACTTGGAACCTTTGTTCCACAGTATTGGATATGATATGACCTTATTTGGTTCAAATTTTAGGTTTCAAGAGAATCCAATCATGCTTGTAGATGTTCTCATCAATTTTGGTGTGAAAAATCAAGTACCTCAAGTCTCTTTCAAAATTGTTGTTGGGGATTCGATGTTAGTTTTCTCTCATGAGTTTGATGATATTGGATTTTGTGATTAATTGGATATTTTAGAAGATATATCAGATTATGGATCTTGAGCATTCTCTCCCCATGCTCCCATGACTTCTCTACCTTTTTACTTGATCACATGCCCATCTCCTCACAATACTAGTAAAAATGGAGACATCCTGCATTCGCCTGGACACTTGATTCTAACACTTGGAGTTGATTTTACCTGATATGGTTCAATGTTAAAGGATGCAACATTTAATTTGTGTGGGTTTACTTCACATGGTTCGAATTCTAAATAACTTTGTCTCTCTTGTTAGTTGATTTAAGTTTCTCTACATGGATCCCGTTTTCATCTTGTAGTTGTCTGTGTTCTTGATTCAGTTGAGCATATTACTCTTCTTCCAAAGAGGAAAATTCCTCCAGACATAAACATTTAGTTTGGAGAGGTTCACATGCATAGTCCCATGATGTTGATGCACAAAAGAACCAAGATTCTGCATTACTGATTCATAGTGTTGCAAATTGCATAAATACTTTCACAAGTTTGTATTCAAATCTTGTTTCCCAATTCTTGTTTATTTATTTATTTTTATTTTTTTTGGGGGGGGGTTCCCATGAGGTTTTCCCCATTTTCCTTATTTTATTAAGCAGTTTTTTATGTCATGTAGATTGTATGGGTGACTTTTTGCATAGTTTCTAGGGCCCAAGTTGTCTAAATTTAGGATTAAGGGGGGGTGTTAGAATTAATTAATTCTTTTTTGTCAAATATAGCCTATTTGATCATTTTGCCTATCTTAGGGGGTAGTTATTATTGTACTATAGTGTGGGAGACACACCTAGAGGTTATATGCCACTTTATGCATGTGCATGCATGAGTTTATGTGCCTCTGGGAGAAATCCCTACATTATAGGAGCCCACTATGAGTGCCACCAACAACCTCCATCAGTTGCTTGTGGTAGGTAAGCAATTATGTTGAGTTAACCTCCAGATACAATCAGTTAGATCACTTTAAGTTATCCTAGCATCATTTCGCATGCATGAAGGGAGAGTGTCGCATTTTTCCCACCTACCTCATTATTTAACTGATTGTAGACTGATTTAGACATCCAAAGTTAGACTAGTGAGCTCCAACAATCATTTAGACACATTGAGTTAGATAATCAATCAGTTATAACTAATAGATTCGAATCCTATCTTTAGCATTCAAATTATATTTATTGTATAATCATTGTATTATTGATTAATGAATGAATATTAATGTTGTGATTATCTGAGCAATTCTTGTTCGATTTAACTGAAATTTATGGGGGTATGAATTTATTGTTTAGTGTACATTCTCTTTGATTATTCCGCTACATAATTCCCTTCCTACATCTTTCATATTTTCCTGTAGATCAATGGTTCAAAAATTTAACAAATACGGTTGTGCCTCGATTCTTCGGTGGATTTCAATATTTCGAAAGAAAAGACAAAAAAGGGTGTGATAAGGACACTAGCTAAGTTCTATGAAAAACCCTCGTCTTCTAGCAAGGTATTTTTAATGAAGCATTTATTTAATATGAAGATGTTATAAGGTGGATCTATTGCTTACCATTGAAATAAATTTAATATGATTAATAATCAGTTAAATTCTGAAAAAGTGAACTTTGATGATGAGGTTAGGGCTCTTCTAATCTTGTGCTCATTTCCAGAAAGCTAGAATGGATTGGTCACGGATGTAAGAAACTCTATCCCTAGTTCAAACACTCTTAAATTTGATGATGTTGTTGGTTTTATTCTTAGTGAGGAAATGAGAAGAAAAGGCACAAGTGAGCCATCAGGTAATGCAATGACCATGGAGAGAAGGGGAAGACAAAGGGAGATAGGGAAGAGACTAGGTAATTGCAGCAAGTCTAGAAAGGGTAGATCCAAGTCCATAGTTGTAACGATAGAGTGTTGGAACTATGGTAAGAGAGGAGATATGAAGAAAGACTCCAGGGATTCATAGAAGAAAGGAGACAGGAAGCAATAGACTACTTAGGAAGCAAATGTAGCAGGTGATGTGTTACAAGATTCTTTGATTATTGCATTAGATAATACTAGTGATTATTGGATAGTAGATTCAAGNTTCATGATTATGTTCCAGGTGATTTTGGACATGTTTTATTGGGGGATGATGAACCATGTAAAATTGTTGGAATGGGTAAGGTACAGATTAAGTTAAATAATGAAAATGAATGGCTACTAAAAGATGTAAGGCATATTCATTCTATGAAAAGAAATCTAATCTCAACAGGGAAGTTGGGAGATAGAGGTTGTTTATCTATGTTTGGAAAAATGTGGTGGGATATTAATAAAGGAGCACTGCTAATAGCAAAAGGATATATGATAGGTACCTTGTATTTATGTACTCATAATACTAATTATTATATCTCTATAGCTTCCATAGAAACAGGCGGAGCATTGTGGCATCATAGGCTTGGCCACATGAGTGAGAAGGGGATGCATATTCTCCACTTAAGGAAATTGCTTCCATATATGAAGCAGATAAGTTTGGAATTTTGTGAGAACTGTGTTTATGGAAAACATAAGAGAGTTATATTTATCAGGGTTGGGAAATAGAAGAAGAGTGAAAAGTTAGAGCTCATGCATGCAGATGCATGGGCATCGGCTTAGGTACAATCTCTTGGTGGATCTCATTATTATGCTACTTTTATTGATGATGCAACTAGAAAAACTTGGGTTTATTGCATTAGACAAAAATATGATGTATTTGTTGCTTTTAAGAAGTGGAAAGATTTGGTTGAGAATGAGATATGGAAAAGGTTGAAATGTTCGAGATCTGATAATGGAGGTGAATACTGTAACAAATATTTTGTTAGTTTTTTTTCATACCATGGGATCATAGAGAGAAGAAATTCCCAAGAACACCACAATAAAATGGTGTGTCATAAAGGATGAATAAAACTATCATGATGCATGCAAAGTGTATGAGATTGCATGCAGGGTTTCCCTTATAGTTTTGGGTTGATGTTATAGATATTGTTGTTTATCTAATAAAAATAGGGCCTTCAAGCACTTTGGGTGGTGGAATTCTAGAGGAGGCATGGATAGGTAAAAATGTAAACTACTCATTTCCCATAACTTTTGGTTGTGAAGCATTTGTCCATATTGATAAAGAAAATAGAAGAAAGCTTGAGGATAAATACAAGAAATGTACCTTTGTTGGATACGAGGTTGATGATTTTGGTTATCCCTTATGGGATTATGAAAATAAAAAAATAATTAGGAGTATAGATGTGGTATTCAATGAAAATGTTATGTACAAATATCAGTTGTAGGAAAAGAAAGAGGAAAAGGAAAACATAGAGTACACAGTGCTTGATGAAATCAAAGAAAATGAAGTTCCAAACGAATGAAAAATTCAAGAGAAACGACAGGTACCTCAAACTCTTGCAAATGTAAGAAGATCTCCCAGGTTATGTAGACCCCATGAATGATTCTATCCTTCACTATATTATTTATTAATGACTGATTCTTGTGAACCAGAATGTTATGAATAGGAAATGGAGGCAGAAACTAGATGATCTGAATTTCAGGGGGAATATGGTCTAAATTCGGATGTATGAGTCATAAAAGCATCATAAAAACATTAAATGGAGAGGCCACCCTCTCTCATCCATGGTAATTGACAACTCATGGTTTTGTTCCATGGTATGGCTTCAAGGCACATTGTACCTCTCTCATCCATGGTATTTCACAACCCATGGTTTTGACCCATGGTATTTCCCTAAGGCACATTGTAATAATGTTATTAAAAGGCTCTATGCCTTCTCAATAAAGCATTCAGAATTTTTGGCATCCTACATTTATCTTACTCTATTGAATTATTGGGTTATTGGGTTATTGGTTCTGAGTTCTTTTCTTGATATGGTTTGAGAGGTGAGGCTCAAAGAACCATCTTTGAGCCTCACCCCCCCATGTGGGCTATTTACTCTATGTATGTTACTCTATGCTTCAAATGTTAACAATTTTTCAACTTTAAGTAACATACATAGAGTAAATAGCCCGCATAGAGGGGTGAGGCTCAAAGATGGTTCTTTGAGCCTCACCTCTCAAACCATATCAAGAAAAGCACTCAGAGCCAATAACCCAATAACTCAATAGAGTAAGATAAATGTAGGATTCCAAAAATCCTTGAATGTTTTATTAAGAAGGCATAGAGCCTTTTTATAACATTATTACAATGTGCCTTGGGGCAATACCATGGGTCAAAAACATGGGTTGGGAAATACCATGGATGAGAGAGGTACAGTGTGCCTTGAAGCCATACCATGGAACAAAATCATGTGTTGTCAATTACCATGGATGAGAGAGGGTGTCCTCTCTATTTAATGCTTTTATGATGCTTTTATGACTCATACATACTTATTCGGATCTTGGGGGCTAAGACCCAAAAGGCTTGGATGCCGAGAGAGGAGGGGATTAAAGCTACAAAATTGTTAACATTTGATGCATAGAGTAACATACATAGAGTAAGTAGCCCACATGGAGGGGTGAGGCTCAAAGAGAGTTCTTTGAGCCTCACCTCTCAAACCATACTAAGAAAGACACTTAGAACTAGTAACCCAATAACGCAATAGAATAAGAGAAGTGGACGATGTAAAAAATCCTTGAATCCTTTATTGAGAAGGCATAGAGACTTTTTATAACATTATTACAATGTTCCTTGGTGCAATACCATGGGTCAAAACCATGGGTTGTGAAATACCATGGATGAGAGAGGTACAATGTGCTTTGAAGCCATACCATGGAACAAAACCATGAGTTGTCAATTACCATGGATGAGAGAGGGCGGCCTCTTTGTTTAATGCTTTTATGATGACTGAGAGCATGTGGCCTCTCATTAAATGATTTTATGTCTCATACATCCAAATTTAGACCATATTCCCCTTGAAATTTGGATCATTCTTCCCCCCTTAGAAAATGATGGTCTCCATCATTTCATACTAAAAAGAGACCCATGATTACAATGTGTCAATTGCCAATGAAGAGAAGGGTTTTTTGTGGTTAAACCATAACCATGGGTTTTGTGTGGTTGACTGATAACCATAACTATGGGTTTTGTGTGGTTGACCCTTAACCATAACTATGGGTTTTGTGTGGTTGACCCTTAACCATGGGTTTTGTGTGATTGACCCATAACCATAACTATGGGTTTTGTGTGGTTGACCCCTAACCATAATCGTGGGTTTTATGTGGTTGACCCATAACCATGGGTTTTGTGTAGTTAACCCATAACCATGATTACAATAGGATTTCATAAAAGTAAAAAAAAAATGGTCTTTGGTGAAGTTGATGTCTCGCTGCAAATCCATTCATATATTTTGATGCAGGTGATGAAATTGAATTTCGTTGAAGACCCATTTGAGATATTGAAGAGACCTTTCCATACATATAACATACTCTCTCCGTGGTGGCACAGGGAGTGATAAAATGGTTTCCAAATCTCAAGGAACATGCACGCATTGGTTTTCCAGACACATCTTGCTTCAATCGATGATATCTTTCAAACCAGAGATCCAAATGAAAAACCGCTAAATACCCATTTTAGCTAACAGAAATATCTTTCAAATGAGATATGGTAGAGCCTCTAATATGTTATGTGGATTATTTGGTACTTGTTTGAAGTTGTGGTACGTGACGTCACACTGTGTACAAACATATGTTGCTTCAAACAAGCTTATTTGACAAACCAGGAAGGTAAATGAGAAACCAAAAAATACCCATTTTAGATGACAGAAATATATTTCCAATGAGCTATGGAAGAGCCTCTGAAAATATATGTGCAAGTTGCAGTATCAGTTCAAATTTGTAAATACATGTTGATCTTCAGTTTGTATATTGGCAAGGGTTTGTAGAGAAAAATCGGATGTTGTAGAGATCATGGAACTTCCTCTTGAAACTTAGATATCCTCTATAGCCTGAGGACCAACTGTGATGCTTACAGTGTATGGCCCAGCAATGGACTTCGAGTGTGCCAAAAGGAGGCTGGAAATCTCTGCAAATATTTGAACCCGAACTATGTTCAAACCCTCATTCCCATGGAGAGCATACCTGCTCTGATACCATTGATCCGAATCTTCGGGGCTGAGACCCGAAAGGCTTGTATGCCAATAGAGGAGGGAATTAAAGCTGCAAAATTGTTAACATTTGATGCATAGAATAATGTACATAGAGTAAATATCCCACATGTAAGGGTGAGGCTCTAAGAGAGTTCTTTGAGCCTCACCTCTCAAACCATACTAAGAAAGACACTCAGAACTAGTAACCCAATAACGCAATAGAATAAGAGAAGTGGAGGATGTCAAAAATCCTTGAATCCTTTATTGAGAAGCCATAGAGCCTTTTTATAACATTATTGCAATGTTCCTTGGGAAAATACCATGGGTTGTGAAATACCATGGATGAGAGAGGTACAATGTGCCTTGAAGCCATACCATGGAACAAAACCATGAGTTGTCAATTACCATGGATGAGAGAGGGTGGCCTCTCCGTTTAATGCTTTTATGATAACTGAGAGCATGTGACCTCTCATTAAATGCTTTTATGACTCATACATCCAAATTTAGACCATATTCCCCCTGAAATTCGGATCATTGTTATTACAGATACTGTTCGTTATTACCACACTGATCCGGATCTTGGGGGCTGAGACCCGGAAGGCTTGGATGCCGAGAGAGGAGGAGAAGAGATAACATAATGGACAGCTATGAGCAAGACACATCAGCGAGATCTAGGATATGAATATCTTAGAAAATGAAACATAAAGTATGTAGGCCACTTGGAGGGGTGAGGCTCAAAGATGGTTCTTTGAGCGTCACCTCTCAAACCATATCAAGAAAAGAGCTCAGAACCAGTAACCCAATAACGCAATAGAATAAGAGAAGTGGAGGATGTCAAAAATACTTGAATGCTTTATTGAGAAGGCATAGAGCCTTTTTATAACATTATTAAAATGTTCTTTGGGGAAATACCATGGGTCAAAACCATGGGTTGTGAAATACCATGGATGAGAGAGGTACAATGTGCCTTGAAGCCATACCATGGAACAAAACCATGAGTTGTCAATTACCATGGATGAGAGAGGGTGGCCTCTTCGTTTAATGATTTTATGATGATTGCAAGGGTGTGGCCTCTCATTAAATGATTTTATGACTCATACATTGAATTTAGACCATATTCCCCCTGAAATTCGGATCATTATTCCCCCCTTAGAAAATGATGGTGTTATAGCTGATTTTACCACACATGGTGAATCACACTTTTATGGCCTTCCCTATCCCTATGCAGACTCCTTAGACCCCATGAACCATTTGTGTTCCTTTTATGTTTCCTTGATCATCCCTAAAAACATGTAAAAATTTCCATACGTGACTTTAAAACCCTTTATTGCGTACATACGTGGGTTTGACCCTTAAAACCGCATACACCAGGATGTGTGCAAAAGGCCAAATTATTTTGGAGTTTTCCTTGATGTGGATCTGACTCACTTGTCTCCTGGCCTTCCATATGCCTTGAGATCACTCGAATTTGACCTTTCATTACCCCATTGAAGAGCTATATGAGGAACCCTTTGGATACATTGAAGGCATGAGGAATTGAGAGCAAGAGAACTATAGTCCATTGTTGCTGGAACTTGTGCTTGAGTCTGCATCCCCTTTGTCCCTTGGAGCACTTTTGTGTTCTTCCCAAGCTTATATTTTGCTTATGAGCTTGATATCAAGAGATGGAGGATTGAAGTGGTGGAGGCCCAAGTGGGGACTCGGTTTCTCCGATTCGCAGACGTGCCGACACAGGTTGTATTCATTGTAATATTTGATTTTATATTAATAGAAATATCTTTTCTTGTCCAATAATGTGTGTTTGAATGAATATTTTATCCATGGATGATTTCATATGCTTATATGTTATTGATTATAAATGCGAGAGTAGAGCTAACACAATTATATATAGTATGCTTGTCTTGTTTATTGAATGTTGAGGAAGCAATTTATCAACTCAAGCTGAAGTTGGAAAGCTCAATGGGGATCTACATCAACCGTTCGGAATAAGGTACAAATCGAGATCCTTTAGTGTTATTTGTTTGGTTTCTCTTGCATATAGGAAAGGATTGATTTCTGGAGTTAAGCTGTCTGTTGTGGTACCCCAAGCCATAGGAATTTCTCTCCATAATAGAATTGGCGAATCTGCTGGGGATTTAACCTGACCAAATAATCGCAGCAACTTTGGAACACTAATCTCAAATGGTATAAATGACACATTCTCATATGAGAATGAGCAGCAAAGTCATCCAAAAATACTTCAATAATCAATTTGAGATCATGGAAGATCAAGGCCATAGCCCGCTGAAAAGTGGCTTTAGTGTTTTTAAGGCCGAAGGGCATCTTCTGATATGGAAAGGTACCCCAAGGACAAATGAAAGCAGTCTTATGTTGGTCCTCGGGTTTAATATGTATCTGATTGTATCCGAAAAATCCATTCATAAAATAAAATACCTCGCTTCCCACACACTCATCCAAAATCTGATCGATAAATGGTGTGGGAAAAATATCTTTAGGATAGGCACGATTCAAGTCACGAAAATCAGTGCATATGCGGATCGTTCCCTACTTCTTATCAACCGGAATGGGGTTTGAAACCCACTCTGTCAAGGGAACGGGATAGATAAAACTGACATTCAACAACTTTTATATCTCATCCTTAATCGCAGGTGCTTTCCTAGGATTCACTGCACGCAAATGTTGTCGAACAGGCTCAGCATCGGGATAAGTTTTAATCATATGTTCAACAATGCAAGGGTCGATAACTGAAATTTATTCATATGACCAAACAAATACATCAAAAAATTCTTTGAATAGCTCAGTATACTCTTGAATCTCAGCATGGGAACATTCGGCCCCAATATAGACATTCTCAATCTTGCCAGGATCATGAGAGATATTTATAGGAATGGTAGGAGATATATTTGCCATGTTTCCATCAGCCATCGGCCCAGGAGAGCTTAACAAAACCATGGGACTACCAATTCTCTCACTAATAATCTCCCTATAGTCTTCACGCTCTAAATGGTCAAGCTGAGGAAGAAAATAAGATCTATGATACAACTCTTCCCAAGGTGGCTCAACCCCAGACATAGCCTCAATAATAGCCTCATCTGAAGGAAAAATACTATCAAGGTAGTCATGTGTGTGGGAAGATTGCACTACCCATGCAAGCAGCACATAAGGGTCCTCCTCATCCATCCGCGGAGAGGAAGGGCTAGGCTCTACAACAGATCCAAGATTAGCTTGATATGCTATCATAATTGCAGGCAACGGCACATCCGTTTCGATGGGCTCACATGAAGGATTCGGTGTAGGAAGAATCCAAGGATCCTCCATATGGTTTGTGCGAAAAGACACCGATCTCACAGATGACGAAGCCTCACTGTAACTAGACCCTATCATAAGGACGAGTGCAGGACAACTAAAGTTCCCATAAGGGATGGATACATGCCAACACCCACACTCCTAGTTGCCGGCTGAGAGTGCTGGACAATCGGGATAGAAGCTCCCGAAGATGTGGTAACAGGTAGATTCTTGAATGATGTTTGATCAATCGTAACTATCTTCCCATTAAATGGAAAGCATACAAGTCAAAATAGAGAAGAAGCTACGACTTACATACTGTACATCCAATTCCTTTCCAGCAACAAATTGTAGTCAAGGGGTGCATCAACCACCTCGACCTCTATCGCAACAGTCTTCCCTCCCAAATGGACCTTAAGAGAAGGAAGAATGCCATGCGGTCGAAATGATCTTCCATAAAAAATAGTCAACATGGCAGCAGATTTAGACAACTCAGGGGAACCCAAACCCTTCCAACATGCCAAATACATCACGGAAGCAGCAGTGCCTTCGTCAATCATAGTGCATTTGACGGTCATGTTAAGACATTTTATGTGAATTCAATCGGTAAGCCATATGCCTTAAGATCGATCGGATTCGACCTTTCATTACCCCATTGAAGAGATATATAAGGAACCCTTTGGATACATTGAAGGCATGAGGAATTGAGAGCAAGAGAACTATAGTCCATTGTTGTCGGAACTTGTGCTTGAGTCTGCATCCCCTTTGTCCCTTGGAGCACTTTTGTGTTCTTTTCAAGATTATCTTTTTCTTGTGAGCTTGCTATTGAGAGATGGAGGATTGAAGTGGTGGAGGCCCAAGTGGGGGACTCAGCTTCTCCGATTTGCAGACGTGCCGACAGAGGTTGTATTCATTGTAATCTCTGATTTTATATTAATAGAAATATCTTTTCCTGTCTAATAATATGTGTTTGAATGAATATTTTATCCATGGATGATTTCAAATGCTTATATGTTATTGATTATATATGCAAGAGTAGAGCTAACACAATTATATATAGTATGCTTGTCTTGTTTATTGAATGTTGAGGAAGCAATTTATCAATTCAAGCTGAAGTTGGAAAGCTCAACGGGGATCTACATCAACCATCCGGAATAAGGTATGAATTGAGATCCTTTAGTGTTAGTTGTTTGGTTTCTCTTGCATATAGGAAAGGATTGATTTCTGGAGTTAAGCTGTCTATTGTGGTACCCCAAGCCATAGGAATTTCTATGCGTAACAGATGGTCCCCATCATTTCATACTGAAAAGATACCCATGATTACAATGTGTCAATTGCCAATGAAGAGAAGGGTTTTCTATGGTTAACCCATAACTATGGGTTTTGTGTGGTTGACCCATAACCATAACTGTGGGTTTTGTGTGGTTGACACTTAACCATGGGTTTTGTGTGGTTGATCCCTAACCGTGGGTTTTGTGTGGTTGACCCTTAACCATGGGTTTTGTGTCATTGACCCCAACCATAATTGTGGGTTTTATGTGGTTGACCCATAACCATGGGTTTTGTGTGGTTAACCCATAACCATGATTACAATAGGATTTCATAGAAGTAAAAAAAATGGTCTTTGGTGAAGTTGATGTCTCGCTGCAAATCCATTCATATATTTTGATGCAGGTGATGAAATTGAATTCTGTTGAAGACCCATTTGAGATATTAAAGAGACCTTTCCATCCATATAACATACTTTCTTTGTAGTGGCCTAAGGAGTGAGAAAATGGTTGCCAAATATCAAGGAACGTGCACACACTGGTTTCCAGACACATGTTGCTTCAATCAATGATATCTGTCAAACCAGAGATCCAAATGAAAAACTGTGAAATATCTATTTTAGCTAACAAAAATATATTTCCAATGAGTTATGGTAGAGCCTCTGATATGTTTTTTGGATTCCATCGTACTTGTTTGAAGTTTCAGTACGTGAGGTCGCACTGTGTACAACCATAGGGTGCTTCAAACAAGCATATCTCACAAACCAGGAAGGTAAATGAGAAACCGAAAAATACCCATTTTAGATGACGAAAATATATTTCCAATGGGCTATGGTAGATCCTCTGAAAATATTTGTGCAAGTTGCAGTATCATTTCAAATTTGTAAAGACGTGTTGATCTTCAGTTCATTTATTGCCAAGGGTTTGTAGAGCAAAATTGGATGTTTTAGAGATCATGGAACTTCCTCTTGAAACTTAGATATCCTGTATTGCCTGAGGACCAACTATGATGCTTATAGTGTATGGCCCAGCAATGGACTCTGAGTGTGCCAAAAGGAGGCTGGAAATCTCTGCAAATCTTTGAACCCAAACTATGCTCAAACCCTCATTCCCATGGAGAGCTTACCTGCTCTGATACTACTGATCTGGATCTTGGGGGATGAGACTCGGAAGGCTTGGATGCTGAGAGAGGAGGAGAACATATAGCATATTGGACAGTTAGGAGCAAAACACATCAGCGAGATCTAGGATATGAATATCTTAGACAATGAAACATAAAGTATGTAGGCCACCTAGAGGGGTGAGGCTCAAAGACAGTTCTTTGAGCCTCACCTCTCAAACCATATCAAGAAAAGAGCTCAGAACCAGTAACCCAATAACGCAATAGAATAAGAGAAGTGGAGGATGTAAAAAATCCTTGAATGCTTTATTGAGAAGGTATAGAGCCTTTTTATAACATTATTACAATGTGCCTTGGAGCNGAGAGAGGTACAATGTGCCTTGAAGCCATACCATGGAACAAAACCATGAGTTGTCAATTACCATGGATGAGAGAGGGTGGCCTCTTCGTTTAATGCTTTTATGACTCATACATCCGAATTTAGACCATATTCCCTCTGAAATTCGGATCATTCTTCCCCGTTTAGAAAATGATGGTTCCCATGATTTCATACTAAAAAGAGACCGATGATTACAATGTGTCAATTGCCAATGAAGAGAAGGGTTTTCTGTGGTTAACCCATAACCATGGAACCCGGGAGGCTTGGATGCCGAGAAAGGAGAGGATTAAACCTGCAAATTGTTATCATTTGATCCATAGAGTAACATAGAGTAAATAGGTCACATGGAGGGGTGAGGCTCAAAGAGGGTTCTTTTAGCCTCACCTCTCAAACCATACTAAAAAAAGACACTCAAAACCAGTAACCCAATAACTAAATAGAATGAGAAAAATGTAGGATGTCAAAAATCCTTCAATGCTTTATTGAGAAGGCATAGAGCCTTTTTATAACATTATTACAATGTGTCTTGGGGCAATACCATGGGTTGTGAAATACCATGGATGAGGGAGGTACAATGTGCCTTGAAGCCATACCTTGGAACAAAACCATGAGTTGTCAATTACCATGGATGAGAGAGGGTAGCCTCTCCATTTAATTCTTTTATGACTCATACATCTGAATTTAGACCATATTCCCCCTGAAATTTGGATCACTAGAAAGAAGTGGGAGTAAGACATGGATGATGAGATGGACTCATTGGTACGAAAACATACTTGGTATTTGATTGAGGTTCCTGCAGAAAATAGATCATTGCAGAATAAATGGGTTTATAGGTTGAAGGAAGAGGAAGGGGGAAATAAGTGGTATAAGGCTAGACTTGTGGTAAAGGGGTTTGTACAAAAGAAAGGTATATATTTTGATGAAATATTTTCTCTTATGTTAAAATGACTTTAATTAGGACTATTTTAAGTCTAGTGGCGGTATAATATTTGCATCTTGAACAGTTAGATGTAAAAACAACCTTTCTCCATGGGGATTTGGAGGAAGAGATTTATATGTAGTAGACACAAGGTTATGAGGTCAAAGGGAAGGATAATTTGGTTTGTAGGTTGATGAAGATCTTGTATGAATTGAAGCAAGCTCCAAGGAAGTGGTATTTAAAACTTGATAAATTTATGACATAATAGGGTTATAGTAGATGTCATTTTGACAACTGTGTTTATTTCAACAAGCTAGATAATGGAAGATATATTATCTTTGTATTGCATGTGGATGAAATTCTTGTTGCGGGGTCTAACATGTAGGATATAAATGTGCTAAAAATGAAACTATCTAAGTCATTCACGATGAATAATTTGGGTGCTGCAAAGCAAATCCTTGGTATGAGAATAACAAGAGACAAGAAAAATTGCAAATTGACATTGTCTCAAGGTGAGTACATAGAAAAGGTGTTGGAGAGGTTTATAATGCAGGAAGCAAAAGTAGTTAGTATATCTTTCACCATCCATTTCAAGCTAAGTAAAATGACGTGCCCCAATCTATAGGAAGAGATATAATACATATCCAAGGTTCCCTATTCACCAACAGTTGTCAGCTTGATGTGTGGCATGGTGTGCACAAGACCAGAATATTGCACATGCAGTGGGAGTTGTGAGAATGTATATGAACAATCTAGGTAAAGAGAATTGGAAAGCAGTACAATCGATTCTCAGGTATTTGAGAGGTACCACTTCTCATGCATTATTTTTTGAAGGTTCAAACACTTTTCTACATGGATATATTCATGCAGATATGGAAATTGATAAAGACAAGAGAAGGAGCACCATAGGGTATGTATTTACTTTGGGTGGAACAATAGTAAGTTGGATTTCAAAAATGCTAAAGGTTGTTGCACTTTCAACAACAAAAGCAGAGTATGTTTATGTTATAGAGGCTAGTAAAGAGATGCTTTGGTTGCATAGGTTCATGGAGGAATTGGGTAAGAAGCAGGAGAATAGAAGGTTGTATAGTGACAACCAAAGTTTCATTCATCTTGTAAAGAAATCAACCTTTCATTTGAAGACTAAACATATACAACTCAAGTACCATTTCATAAGTTATGTTCTCAAAGATGAACTGTTAAAGTTGGAAAAGATACAAACTAGCCATAATCATGTAGACATGTTGACAAAGGTAGCAACTAGAGAGAAACTGAGTTCTTGCTCGATTTCTGTTGGTATTCAAGAGAAAATATGGAGAAGATAAATTTTCCAAGTCTAAGGTTTAGAGAATAATCCAGCAAGTGAAATAGTGGTGGAGTTGTTGTGATCAGTTTCCAATTGGGAGATTGTTAGTTGTGGAGCCTGATCTTCTAGATTCAAATATGTTATTGTTCAGTCATGTTTGTACCCCATTTTTATTGTACACTCGCCCTAGCAGGAGGGGTGCATGGGTTAACGGTCCCTCAACGTGGATTCAGGGGTGAATCTCGCAAAATAATTTTTTGGGATTCTTTTTTTCCAACAATTTACGGACCCATTGTATTGGGTGACCCATGGTTTTTTCCCATGGTAATTCCCCTATAAAAGGAAATCATTGTAATACGACTGTGTATTGTATTGTATCATTGCAAAACAATCTCTCCGATTGTGTGAGAGGAATTATGAGAGAGTGAAGAGGAAGTGCATGGGGATTGTTGCAGGTTATATCCCTTCATTTTGCTGGATGGTATAATAATAAAGGACTGACAATTTTCATGTGGGCGTAGCCCATTTTGGGTGAACCACGTTATATCTGTGTCTCTCTTGTAATTTATTTTGATATTTTGATATTTTTTATTGTTTATTGTTATTGCTTTGTGATCCTATTTTTTCTAACATTATTAATAACAATAATATGATTTTGTTGGAAATGACATGAAGGGATTTGGTTTAATAAAACCAAGAATGGTTTTATAAACCCACATATTGTTTTGTCTCTGATGGGGGATGAGTGGAATGAAAAGAAGAGGGAAGGATAATATAGGAGTTCACGAAGGGGTTTGGTTTAGTAAAAACAAATGTGGTTTTATAAATCCACATCTTGTTTTTGGCTTTGATGAAGGATTAGTGGAATGAAAATATGAGGGAAAGAGAATGGAGGAGATGAGATGCTGCAGGAGATTTCGAGAACCCCGGTAGCTCTGATACCACTTGTAAGAATATAAGTCTCACATGTTAGATAATGTATTTTAATATATAATTGATGATGTTTAGAATAGTACAAATGAGTTGTATAAATACACCAATATCTGATAAGTCACAATCTTTGTTAAGTGATCATGACTTATCATATTTAAATTAATTATATATTAACATTAATTAACCTATAACTTCTAATTCATAAATTAATATGTATAACATCCGTAATAACCCATTTGGTTTATAACATTGTTCCTTTTCCTCATTCTCCTTTAGGTAGGTTTTCATTTACCCTTTTTGGACTGGGTCCTTTCACACGTTCAATCCATTTCATTTTCAGTCTTATTTAATGGATCAACCTCACTTTTTTTGGACTAGGGAGAGGACTGCACTAGGGTTGTCCTTTGGACCCTTTAATATATATAATGTCATGAAGGTTTAAGCAAAGTGATCACACAAGATAATATAAATGCTATGTTAAAAGGGATCATAGTTGGGGGGTAACTTCTCTATTACTCAGTTACTCATTTTCGATGACAATTTTTTTTCAAATGGTTCCAAAAGAGATATTTCAAAGCTAAAAGATATTCTAATTTCCTTCTCAGAATATTTGGGTATGATTATAAATTTTATAAAATCTTCCATCTATTTTATGCATATGGAACATGATTGTATAGATTGGATATCCACTCAATTTGGCTTCTCATTTTTTATCTACAAGAGGGATTGAATATTCATGCTTCATGCTAAAACCAATTGACTATCACTGCCATGAATGGGCCTAACTGGTAAGTAAAATTAAGAATAAGCTTATGTTCTAGTGCAATAAATGGTTATGTGGTGGTGGTAGACTTATTCTCCTAAAATATGTTTTGGAGTCCATTATAGTATATTGGTGGTCTCTTTGGCCTATGTCCTGATGGGTATATTAGACGGATCATGAATTTTTCTTACAAATTTGTTTGGAAAACAAATCTCAATGATAGACACTTCTCTTGAATTGCATGGGAAAAAATTACCATGCCGAAAGGGATCGGTGGATGGGGATTGAAACATTCATCCATTTTTGTAAAAAATTTTCTTGCTAAAGGAATTTGGAGTATCCTCAAAAGAAATGGTCAATGGGTTAAAGTAGTGGCACATAATTATATTCCCCCCCTTTATATTGAGGAGTGTTTCGGACTGAGACTTAAACGAATTCAAAATGTTTCACAGGCTACGTGGAGGGTCCTCATCTCTATATTTGATTTGATTGGTGATTGGTTTAAAATGTGCAAAGTTGGTAATGGAAGTAGACTCCATTTGGGACAAGATCCATGGATAGGTTGTTATGGAATCTTTAAGCTTCTGTAGCATATTGTTGAACATTTGGAGGATCACATATTCATATTTTTATCTCAGACAAATGATGTCTGGAACACTACTCCAATGAATTAGATGTGGATGAAGGCTATGGATTTGGGCTTTTCAAATGAGGATATTGGCATTTGGAACTCATATAAAAAATCTCCATGATTCCAATATCAGACTCGTTGATAATGTTGATATATATGTATTAGAAATTCTAAAGGAGGCGAGTATTTACCCAGGTTGGGATATCATGTTCTTAAGGAAGAACAAGACCACCCTAATCCTCCCTTTTAAAACTGTTCTCTTTGGAAGCCTAGATGTCCCCTCAAAACCAAGTTTTTTACTTACTTATCTATACTTAGCATGGTGTCTATCTAGGATGTATTCACTAAAAGATTAAGATAATGAATCCATGGGTCACCTCTTCTTATCTTGTCCTTATTTGAAGAGAATGATGGGTTATATCTCTTAGGTTAAAAGAATGACCCTCATGGTGCATGGGGTGGATCTTCATGATGCTCTTAGGAATTGGTTTATCAATCATCTATATTAGGATCTTATGGCTCTCCTAGCCCTTTTGACTTGGAATATTTGGATAGCAAGGAATTTAATCATTTTCAAAGACATTTATATCGATCCATTAATTCAAGATTCCAAAAGTTTGGTTGTTTTAGATCTATTCCCACAAGTTTATGTCTCTCGTCGGAAACACAATATTGTTGCAGAGAATATTGATAAATCTACGTGTTCGGGATATTTTGATGTCTCTTGACAGGAGAATCCAAAAATATGTGGAGTTGGAGGCATCTTATACTTCAATGATCAACAACAGATTCAAGTTTTAGTAGGAGTGGTGCCAATAACCACATGGAATTGATGACTATAAAATTGATTTTAGTGCTTTGCCTCTCCAAGGATGTCGAGAGTATTCAACTTTTTGGGGTTTAAAGTTGGTTGTTGAGTGGATGAGACTAAAGCGACCCTAAACAAATATCAACCTTAAACTTATATTTGAAGAGGTGAATAGATTCTTTGAAATGTTTTCGAGGATTTCCTTCCATCATATCTATAGGGAAAGAAATGGCACCGCATATTGTTTACCAAAGGAAAGACTCGATGTTAGGAATGGATATTGGCTCCTAACTTGGAAA
Organism: Pseudotsuga menziesii; assembly: GCA_001517045.1. Classification (NCBI taxonomy): domain Eukaryota; kingdom Viridiplantae; phylum Streptophyta; class Pinopsida; order Pinales; family Pinaceae; genus Pseudotsuga; species Pseudotsuga menziesii. Next base: position 974,801 of record LPNX010721471.1, on the reverse strand, counting down.
TGGACCAAGATAAGTTGATGGACCATGATCTTGACCCTCATCTTGGATAGTAGTTCCTTTTTTTTTCATAGGTCTCTTTTCAAAAAACACCCCATTTGATAACATTAGTAATGGAATCTATTTTATATATAGTTCTTATATTCCATAGACCGAAAAAAGTTTTTATATACATAAATAGGCTAATCTTTTTTGTATAATAAACTTATCTAACCAAAATTGATTGTTTTTTATACCAAAATAGCACTGTAATGAATCATTGATAAACTTTATTGTTTTTATGCCTTAAAGTCAATGTAAAAAGTGATTTATGTATGAATATAAATTATGTTTTTTAAGGAAAAATAAAGTAATCCCTATGCCTATCACAAAACAAAGATTATCAATTATCAAATATTATTAATGATCACTTCTTTAATTTAGTAGCATGCAACAACGTCACTGTAATCTTTCTATTAAGTATTAAGTAGTATTGGTATTAGTTTGTTGGCACACAACAAATATTATCAATTATCACTTCTTTAATTTAGTAGTATGCAACAAGGTAAGTAGTCTTTAATTTAGTAGTATGCAACAAGGTAAGTAGTATGGTATTAGTTTGTTTGGTTTTTATATTAGTAAATGAAAATTTGTGATTTTTTTTTTAAATAAAATATTATTAAACATTTTTTTTGGAAAAGTGAAAAGTAAAATTTGTATTTTAAAATTAAAAATAATAAAGTTATTTTTATTAATAAAATTAGGAATTTTTGAAAATGACATCAACTATTATGAATCAAATGAATAATTTATGTGAAATGCAATTAATTTGACAGTGCAAGGAAATAGTTATAGTGGATGTAGAAACAACAAAAGTTAAAAAATAATTGGTTAAGTTGTATATTTATGGATTATTGTTTAGTTTGTATATTTGTTGATCTTGTTATATTTGGAGAAGCTTTTTGTTGTTTAAGAAGAAAGTTAATTGTTTTATGATTCTGACTTTTTTTAAATTATTATTATTAAAATTTAATTATTAATTTTTTATTAAAATGTAATTTTAAATTATTGAAAATGTTATTTTAATAAAAATATATTTAATAATTCTAAATATCCTGCTCCTTAAGATAAACAATTTTATTGATTTAATATTATTTAAAAAAACAAAATTTCTTCAATTATTATTTTAAATAATTTAAATAATAAATTTTTTATCAAATTTAAACTACAATATTACTTTAATAATAATAATTAAAATGCAAAACCAACTCTAACTATAATGTATCCATGTATGAGCACAATCTCCAATCTTTAATCTCATAAATTAACTTTTAATCTTCGTTTATCTCATTAAACTATACAAACTTTTTGTATGTACACTTTTTGGGATGGTAATTAATCTCACGAGATCAAGTATACATAACTATTATCTCTATAAATTTGTTGAACCTCGCGTAACTATGGTTTCAATAAACTAAATACCTTACAATATTATCAAAATGTTATTTATATTAAACATTTACATATACTTATAAGCCTAGCTATTAACTTCTTTATTTTCATGGAAATTTTTGTAAACCTCGCGTAACTATGGTTTCAATAAACTAAATACCTTACAATATTACGAAATGTTATTTATATTAAACATTTACATATACTTATAAGCCTAGCTATTAACTTCTTTCTTTTCGTGGAAATTTTTGTAAAAATATTCCATACTTAAATTGATTCTAGGAGTGAGCCTAGAGCCACCTCGTCCTTAATGGTTAGAGTCTTCCAAATTGGTTGAAGACAAGGGTTCAAGTAGTTTAAGGAGGGCTTTAACATATGCTTGGAAAATGGTCGCATACATGGTATTATAGTTGGAGAACAACTTATCATTACACACCTTTTATTTGTCTTTGATTTTTTTTCTAGGATGGCTCCAAAATGATTTGCTAGCCAAAATGATTTGCTACATATTAGATTCATCCATCTTAGATATGTTTTCTGAAGTTTCTTGTATGCTCCTAAATGTTAGAAAATCTTCTATTTTTGTCATCAATCTTTTCAGGAGGGATCTTGTTTTATTTTAGATACTTTTAATTTTAATTACCTGGAAGTTCATATTTAGGATGGCCTAAGATATTTGGGATTTGTTTTGGAGCCAAATGACTATTCTAGGAGGGACTAGTCATGGCTAATTGGTAAACTGGGGAGCGTGTTATAGTTATTGTGCAACAAGTGGCTCACAAAAGGGGGATGATATATCCTCATAAAAACTATCTTGGAGGCTCTCCCAATGTACTGGACATCTTTGGTTTTTGTTCCTGCAGCGACAATTAATCAGATTAGAATGTCGAGCTACAATTTTCTATGGAAAATCAATGCCAAGGATAAATCATATGCTTGGGATGCCTGGAATAAGCTTGCTATTCCTAAACAGTTGGGTGGCTGGGTTTCAAAAATCCTCACTATTTTGCTAAGGTGCTAATTGCTGAGGGTATTTGGCATGTCATTAACAAGTAAGGCTTATGGTCTAAATATGTTTACCACAAATATATTATGCCGCTTAATATGGTGCACACAGATAAAACTGATATGCATGAAATAATATGTCATTTGACACAGATTAGATATGGCTTTCTACAATATATTTTGTTATAAATATAAAGAAATGCACCTTTTTTTTTAAAAAAATTTCCGAGGAAATGTTTTTTGGAGGAATATGAGAGCTTTGACAAAAATACAGGTGGAAAATGGGTGAGAAGGACTATTAGGTGAAAGTATTTTCCTAAAAAGAATAATAGAATAGCAATAGAAATAGTTCACGTGAAAGTGTTTTCTTAAAGGGAACAAAATAAAATAGGGAATAGAGTTAGTTTAGGTCAGCTTAGTTTAGCTTGGAAACCTCTTTCATTCTAATGCTAAGGGGTGAGCCCAAATCTCTATCTGTATTTGATTACATGAAATGATTTAAATATTAACTGAACTAGATATCAAATTGATATATAAGACTCCTTTATTCATGAAACAAGTGACTTTTTCGAAGCTAACCAAATGTCAATCTAATTAAATATCAACCTAATGTATATGACCTCTTTGTTTATGAAAAGAGAGACCCTCACAAAACTATCCAAATGTCAACTTAATTAGATACCAAATTGATGTCTCAAACTTGGTTATTGGTGAAACAAAGGGCTCTTTCTCTACACCTATTTCATTATTTAGTTGAATAAATATATATTTTTAAACTTATATATTTCTTAATAAATATGTATTTTTAAACTTACATATTTTTTAAAAGAGATATATATTCTTATTTAAAATATATATATATATATATTCTTAATTGATACATTTAGTAAAAAAGAATTATATGTATAAAAAAATACTTATTTTCTTAGTTAATTTCTTTGCATGTACAAAAAGATGTTTATTCTATTTAGAGAATATTTTATTCTTTAAAAATCATTTTCGTTAAACGGACTATTTTGTTGGAAAAAAAAGGCCACTGATTTCATTATTTATTTATGAGCATCCCAAAAGGAGGATGTTTTATTCTGTTTAGGGAATGTTAGTTAGATATGCTTTGTTTTTGATACAATATTCGTTTGCTTAAATAGTTAAAGCAATTTTGTATTTAATGGTAACTTCTTTTGCATGCTTATTTTTACTTTGTCTAACCCTTTTGTGCCTATCCCATTTCAATTTGATTGTTGAAGATAGCTGATTCTCATATTTGTTCCGTAGAACGTGTATGAGGCCATTATAATTACACACGACATGATAATGATATTTTCACAATGCCCACTTTGTCGTCCAAGGATTTTCTATAGGTTGTCGGTGCTTCTAACATATTTCACACCAAGGTCACTTTTGTTTGTTAGATTCTATAAATGAGAACAATCCACCATCTTAATCATTAGAATACTGATTTTTAAGTGCCACTTTTCATTATTCGAATAGTTTATTAAATTTCAAAAATAAATAAAATTTAATATTATCTTTTTATAAGTTTTGTTAATTTAATTGTTTTATTTAAAAATAACAATAATTTAAATTGAAAAAAAATCATTTTATTTAATTGTAACACTTCACTAATATTATAATACCATTCTTTTTTTTCTTAAAAAAAAACCTTTTTCTTGTAATTATAGAAATTAAAGAAAAAGTTTACAATGACAATTCTATCTTTTAGTCTGAATTTTTTCTTACAATTTAGTATTTGGCTTTTTCAAAACAGAAATAAAGACAAATCTTTCTGAACAAAATGAATATCATAAATATCTAGATCTCTCAAAAAAAAAATCTAAAGACCATCATAGATCAAATCTAAGATCAAATACCATTCCCTTTATCTTAATATTATTAAGATATTTAATAATAAGAAGGCCATTAAAGTTGCCATGCATGATACGTGAAGAGTTTTTTTTTTTTCAGGAAGAAAAAGCCTGTCCTTGTTATTTTTTTTGGAATCAAAGGGCATTGATAACACCCACCCAAAAAGGGTTACATCACAAGAGAATACAGCTAGTCATGAGAGAATCACATCCAGTCACAGCCAGGGGGAATGACATGCAATAGTAAGTGTTGTTTCCATCATAAATCTGTCTCATCATGCAAATGATCACTCTCAATCAGACCAATATATCGTGAACCAAAAGGATCAGATCTGCGATCCAAAAGAGTCACTACGGAAAAAGCATTACAAGTATCCAATGGGAGAGAAAGGTCCCAAAAAACATGGCTCAAATGAGTTGGAAAGAGTCACTAGTGACCAAAAGGTCATCTATAAATTCAGTAAACCAGCCAATACCTGGAGAGAGCGTGAGTGCTGTTTTTGAAAGACGGTCTGCAATCCAATTGTGTTCACGATAGATGTGACTGAATGAGAGATCATGGAAGCTTGAAATAAGATTTTGTGATTCCCTACACGAGTGAAAAAGCTCAGGTGGGGAGAGAGCAGTGATTCCCTTGGCCCAATTGATGATGACCTGTGAGTCACCATATATGTGGGCTAGAGGGATTCCCATCATTTGGGAGGAGTGTAGAAGGGCCCACAGGCCCATAAGTTCTGCCTTAGTATTGGAACCATATCCAACCCCCAGCACAAAATCCAGATGGTGATTCTCATTTAGGAACAAGCTATATCCAATTCCTGCAGCTGAAGGAGTAGAAGCACCATCAAAGTAACCACATGGAAAAGTCATGGAAGGTCTTGGCCCAATCTGTCTAGCAATTTTTTATTTTCCTATCCTTTATGATAGGCCGAGAGGGAATCAATTGAGCAGCATTTAAAATCTGATGAAACACACCCAGGAGAGTCACCTTTTTCCCATAAAAAACAGCCCGGTTACGGGCTTTCCAAATAGCCCAAATCGTGTGGTGAGGAATATAAAAGAGAACAGAGCTACAAGGATAATTGGTGGCCCAGAATTCAAAAAATTCAGTAATAGAAACAACTTCAGGAGAAATATTCAGCTGTAGTTGGTCGCAGAGAAGCCCCAGAACACTTTTCCAAACCGAGCAGCAAGAAAAGAGATGAAAAACAGTCTCTTCATTTGAAAAACATAAAGGACAAATACCCGGTCCAAACTTTCCTCTTTTCTGTAAATTGTCCCAAGTGAGAATCTTGTTTCTTAATACCAGCCAGGAGAAGCAACCAATTTTGTGTGGTAGGAGTCCCGACCAAAGTGAATTGTACAGTCTACTGCCCAATGCCGGATTGGAGGAGTTTACAATGCAATCATAAGCTTTGTCAGCAGAAATTGTGCCATCTTTTTTATTATAATCCCATTTCAGCAAGTCAGAATTAGATGAAAGACGAATACCATTCAGATCCAGATGCCTAGTAAACTTGTTCCATACTTCTTTCCATTCACCATCCAGATATAATTCTTCTGCCAAGTACCAGTAGTGATGGACATCTGATAAGGTATTGCGGTCCTGGGCAAGATTTTTAATATCCAAGTCTTCAAGATATGATCTCAATCCATCAGGAAAGAGGTGAGAGATAGGATTACCTATCACTGGATCAATTCCAATCAAGATATCATTGCCATTCCCCACCTGCCATGAGAGTAGGTCAAGCTATTTTAGTTAGTATGCATTATGCATTGATATCAAGCATGTAGAATATTCTATGTGAAATGTATTTGGCCATGGTTTAATATTTTGTTTTACCATTTTCCGTTCAGATTTGATGCCTTTCATATGCATATCTGCTTGTTATTAGTGAGGGGCTGAGATCATTGTTAAGACAATAGTATCCCTTTTAATTATTGTATTAAGTGTATCAAAGCATTTAAAAACAAACAACATGGCTAAAACTTTAAACCATCGGCCACTCATTATTGATTATGGAATATGGAAATGATTATAGTGTTTATTAATGAGTTATGATGTTCTTTTATGCTATTTTGCTCATTACAAGCTTGTCGGAGAAAATGTGAATGGAAGAGAGATGAATATACGTGGATACATGCAAAGTTACATGTTTCTTTTTCAAAATTTTGATGCGGTTGCTTTTAGTTTATATTACATCATGGTAATGTTATGATATATCATGTACTAACCAACTTTATAGTGAACTTGCTTTGACAGTTTCATGTACTAACCAACTTTATAGTGAACTTGTTTTGATTGTTTTATTAGTTTGTAATTTTTACAGTTTTTAAAATTTTGTTTAAAAAATATATTAAATTAGATAATGTAAATATTAAAGATTAATTTAATTAATGGCTTTTGTGATTTGTTTTAGAAAAACATGAGTGAATGATGCTAACCATTGATGTTTGTAGAGTCATAGTCAAATTAGACAAATAGGTCAGTCAAGCAAGCACTTGCATGATAAAATAAATTAAAAAATTTCCCTTTAACAGACCATATGCATATATACATAATGAAAAACTAAAAATATAAGCAAAAAACCAAACATATTTATTTATAGAGCAATGTGGTGCTAAAAAATTGCAAACCGAGGAATGCACTTTTAATGTAATTTTACATGCCCATCTTCATGATTGTTATTTATTGTGCATACGATGATTGTGTAAATACATATTTTATTGGATATGTAGACATTGATTTCTTATATCGAATCTGATAATAGATCGTAAAAATAGGTTTGGCAACAATTGCTAGGTATATGTGACGACCTTTCTTCCCATCTTCTCCATCAAACTTGCAAAATTTGAGGACAAATGACGAGTCACACAATTCTCAATTGACATTTGCTTGTTGTTCAACGTTGTTGTGTTCCATAAAATTGTTGCATGGGAAAATAAACCCACATGGTCATTGAGTTGTTTAAGTTCTATGGAAATCAATTGATGCTAATGTTCCCAAGAGTTTTTAATACAGTTTTGAAAATTTTGTTTTTGAAATATGAAAAAATATTTAAACATTAAAAATTAGTGGATGAAAATAAGGTGTCAGATTGCTAGAGGATGCATGAAAATAAGGTATTGGCATGTGTTTTGTTGGTGTTCTATGGTGTCTCAGGGGCAGTGACAACATGCACTCATGTTTCCCATCCTAAGCAATTTGTTTTATAAATTTATAATGTTTTCCAATAGTGGTTTTTACACTTTGTTGAAATGGCTGCAACGTTCCATAACTCGTACCCCTTCTCTTGTTCAGCAATTCCAATCTTCAACCACCTACTGATCTTCTCATTGCTTGTCACAGTCTTGTTGTTGTTTTCTAGTGACATCATATGCTGGAGTGTTTGTTCAACGTTCCGTTGCTACATATGTGCATGTTTATTTCCATGCATTCTCGTATGGAGATCTCAGTGTGTTATCCCTATGCTCATTTCCATGCTTAGTTCTTTGTGGCTCTGCTAACTTTGTTGTTAGGGTTTCAGGCTAGCGATGATTCTCTTCTCCTTCCCAACATTTGTTAAAAATATTAAACACAAATTAATATTGTAAAAATCCAACATTGTTACACTTTCATAAAATAAAAAACAATGAAAGAATTAAAATATAACGTTGTTAAAAATATAATGGATTTAGTGTGCTTGGTTTGCTCTAAAAGTCTATTTTAAAATATACATTTTGTTGGTGCATAGGAGAATACCCACATGGGAAAGGTAACAAAAAGATGTAGAAAACATAGAAAAATTACCGGCATACCTAATTCACAAGAAAAGTCTATGAATTGTATATGTTAATGATAAAACTCACTATTTTAGTCTGGTAATTTGAAAGCTGCATATCCATAAAAGGAAGCTTGTCATATACAAATCCGTTAATTTGAAGGATACAAATCCAAAATAGGAACCTTGTTATATACACATTCCATAATTTGAAGGCTGCACCTTGAAGTCCACTCTACCATAAGGGAACATAGATAAACTCATAAGCATGGATAAAATCAATAGTCTACCACCCGACATTACAATGGAGCTTGGTAGGGCTCTTTTAAGTGACCTTTGGCTGCATGCATGCCTTCCAAACCTATGGAATGTTCATTTGATTGCAATATATGGGATCATATCAGGAGGGTTGTTTTGGTAGCAATAATCTTATATTTTCTCGACTTTATGGTTTTCTATTAAGAAGTGGAGCAAGTCATCCAATAGTGGGAAAGGGCCCTCGTGTAAGATCTTGGGACTGTGAAGCCGAAACCAAAAAGATTCAATCATGAGTAGCATCTTTACCATCAGTCTAAAGATAAGAAAATTAGATGGTATGCATCCATGGATAATCGGTCCACCTGACCAATGAGGTCAGATAACTTCTAGAGGAGGACCATACCAACCATGACTTACAATACTAGAGTGGATGCAACTGCTATAATCATCATAGTGTTATGTTTGGTATTGTACAAGGGAATATGTGCAATATTATTCACATGTGAATGTTTGTATCTAGAAAATTTTTGGCAATGACAAGAGGGATTAAAAGGGATAATGATAGCAAGATTGTGGATCTTCAATCCAATGAATTCAAGAAGAAGACACCCAAGAAAGGATTGGTACGGACAAAGCATAATTGATAAGGTTAGTTAAGTGATGTTATGGGATTAAACATTTAGATAAGCTATCAATTACAGTGATAGAAACAATAATAGTATACGATGGATCTTAAAACTTGAAGAACCCTTAGACTCATTTTGAATCTTGTTGGAGTAGATCTACAGGGGAAACATAGATCATAGTTACAGAATTAATTGTAGAGGCTTCAACAACGTGGATCATGAATAACCTTCAATACAAGAAGATGACAACCTCTGTTCATTTGTTTCAATAGACTATAGATTGATTAGAAACTACATAAAATATTTAAAATGAGATCCTTATTGGTGATATTTGAATTTAAATTTTTGAAAATTGGTTCTACATATTCACAGGATAACTCTGTCAATTTAATTTTTTTTATTATTATTTCATATTATGATGGTGTGACTAGCAGAGCAATTTACAGATGCAAAGCCGAACTAAAGAGTTATGTGAACAATAACTAGTTATGAGAAAAGAGATGCAAATAAATATTTATGAGGGATGAGAAAGTGTGGGAGAGATGGTGAATGAGATACAAAGGATTGATATTTTGTAAAAAAACCTATTGAAGACCCTATAGTTGTGTAACAAACTGAAGAAATGAAAACTATTATTCTTTAAATATTTTGACTAGAAAGTAAAAGTAGATGTAAGGAATTATTTTTATTTAATAATTAAAAAATACTGAGAGGAATCATATCTAAAGTAGTTTCTGAAAGAGTGTTTGTTGATCCATAGGGGGGGATGAGAAGTGAAAAACTATACTGTGTGAGAACTCAAGTGATGCAGGAGGCATCTTCCCCAAAATCAGGTCAAGACTCCTTGTGGAGTGCTAAGGAGCAAGAGGCTCATAAATGACCAATTCCTAGGAAAGATACTATATAATAGTATGTCCATTAAGAAAGAAGGAAGCTAACCATGGACGGGGAATTGATCTGTTAATGCAAGAGATGGCGCATTGATCGTATTTTTTCCTTGTGGTTCAACAAACATGCTCGAGGGTTCTAGAGCAAGTAAGAATTGGCTACTCTAGGAGTTTGTTGGAAGGAACATCAACTTCAGTTCTGTTTTCTTGATAGCAGTGTCAAGTTCCCGATTTCTATTCGTATATGTTTATAATTCAAGTATAGATATGAATAATAATTACATTGTACAATAACTAATATCATGCATCTTTTCCTATTCCTTTTTCCTATTTAAGTTATGATTTGATATAATCGATCTTTATAGTAGAGAAATCACAGGTTTATTATCATGATCTAAATTAAATTAATCTTTGTTTAGGATTCCATACCCAAATTAGATTAGAATTCTAATGTTATCCTAAATAGGAGTCTAAATGAAGGAATTATATCGATCTAATAAATAATTTAAATTACTTTTTCATTTATCTATGTTCTGGAATTTTATTAGATTTATAAACTATTTTTCCCAATTAAAAACTTTGTTCCAGATTACCTATGGTTATGTTTAGATTCCAATAGTATAGTTAAAACAATAGCATTATAGAGAAAACTCTTAATTAAAAATCCCAAATTGAATAACCCAACAATATTTTTCTTGAACTAATCTAAGTAAACAGAGTAGAGTCAAGAGGATTTATTCTTACAACAAATATCTAGATTGCAAATCGATATGGGCAATGATCCCCACAACAAGTCCTATGCAAATATTGCATAAGTGTCCAACATTGGTCAAATCTTATCAATTAAATAAAAAACAGTTACATGACTGTTGGGTAACCATATCCATTCTAAACCAAATCGAGCTTAGTCTCATTATAAACATTTTATAACAACTCATAGATCCATATAATAAATAAAACAATCAGATCTAGCAATAATATAGTCTTTAAATATAAATACACAGTTTCTAATAGCAACTATCCAAACCTTGATAATTTTGGCTCTGTCTAAAAATATTTTCCTCCACAAAATCAAAATCATGAAGATATTCATTTATTTCATATATAAAAACCATCCAACAAATAATGCATGGTTGTAAGACAATTAAAAATGACATCCATTGCTTTATTAACTTCATTGAATGTACATCTGAATGGATGGAGTGTTATCACAAATAAACAGAGAGGTTTCGAAATTAATAACTACACGTTAGCACAGACCCACAAGAGTTCTTATTAAAAAATTCAACTTATCTTTGTATTAAGTGGAGAAAGCCATTTTTTCTCAAGTGGTCTGCGAACCCAGTGGGAGAACACTATATCACACTTATAATAAAACCCTTACAATTGACTTTCATTGAAACCATTTGTTTTAGACTGAGCATGACCATGCCGATGAAGAACACATGCATATCAATAAAATTGAGAAGAGTCAATAAACTTGCTAAGTAAAAGATGTCTTATTATTTTTTAAACGGAGTAGGGGATTTTCCTCACCTTTTGGAAATGAAGTAACAAGATTGAGAGGAGGTGATCATGTTTCCACTCTCTCCGACCATCTATAACCTGCATTCCATGTTGTATGCAGTCAAAACCATTTATATTTAATGAATTTTGTTATACAAGGAAATCACGACAGAGTTAAAAAAAATTCTTACCCAACCATAGATGCATGGGAGGTAAGTTGGGTTCGTTGTGAGATCCCCATAGCTATCCAAACCCCACTTGCAAATCCAAAGTAAGAAGTTAGATTTTTTTTTTAGGACGCCGATTTTCAAACAGTAAAAAATCTAGGAGTTGAACCCTTACCTTATACAAATGTAGAGAGGGCCATGGGTCAGCTCCTCCTATATGCCCTTATCACTCCTCTTCCTGCAACGAAGGAGAACACCAAGTCAGAACTTGCATATGACATTATTTCTAAATTATTTTTTTTAAACTAAGTGAAAACAAATTAAAAATATTAGCTACTTAGTTAAAGGATTGAGAAGAAACTCAGCGACGGTTCCATCTTCTTCCTCCCATGACGAACCAGAAGGGACGATGCTATCATGCTGACCATATTACTGATGAAAACCTCATAACAAAAGAAATAACTTCCATTAATGGATTGTGCAAAGACACGAGATGAAGGCATGCAAAAAAGCATGAAATGACCAAGTTTTCTTCCAAGAACAGTTACAGAACTGGAACAATGCGAGAATGAACCTTCAGATAGGTTAAATGCTACATTAAACCCTTTCCAAAACCCTTGACAGAGATCATGACAGATGGAGGTCGGGATCCCTCTCGGGAACACTTTTTCATCTTTCCATCAATACACATGGCTATGTTGTCAAGCCGCAGTCAAGGAAGAGTAAATGTCCTATAGCCAAACTTAAATTGCATGCATTAAAATCTTGTAACTCCCATTAATGGATATACCATAAATGATGTTAATACAACATTATATTTATTCCTAGGTCATGTTGTGATCATGACTATGGTGTTAGCACCATAGTCCCCAAACTTTTCGTTACCATAAACAAACTTTATAACCCTTAAACCAAAGTTGCGCTAAGTGTCGCGTCCCATCCCCTCATCCTGACGATGGATAGGATGCGACCTACACTACTACTATCATTTAAGCAAGGATCTAAGCCCCATGAACATAAATAATAAAAATGAATTGAATTAAAACATACACAGATGCATAACAAATGTACCTATACAATGGAAGAAAATCATTCATTCAACACATTCAAGTGTTCAACATGTTCATGATAATTTAAAAGCAAATACAGTTGCAGAAATTAAATACACAGAGAATACATATCTTGAAAAGAAGCTTCCCTGCAACTAGATATGTCGTTGCAACGTTCCACCCAACCATAGGGCAACGTGCTTATCAATCTTTCAGCATCACTGCCACCCTCAAGCTGGGAATGATTTCAACAAGGAAATAGAGAATAACGGGCTTACACACAACAAGACCATACACCCACAGTCAAGCCAACACATAGCTGGGTTTCACAAACTATCCAGCCAATCCAGTACACAACTGGGTTTCATAGTCTACTAAGGGAACACACCAATAACATGGGGTCCTTGGACTTACTCATCTAAGTCAACCTTCACATCAAACAAAGTCAACCATTTAACAGATGGGTTTCTTGGACTTAATCATCCAAGGCAACTCTAGGATGCACCTCACAACAAAATACAATTGTTGGGTAAGGACAAAATGTCTTGGGAACCACAAGCAGAAATGGAAAATGGGGAAAAATAACCCAAGGGAGAAAATGGACTTCATGAATCATTCTTGGGAAATATGGGACTAACTCAACCACTATAAACCCTCAAAACATCTGAACTCAAAATACGTTTCTGGGCATAGCAGGAGAAACAATGACCTTCATTCACCCTCAGAGCGGGAAATCTTGGCTCCCTAACCACTAAGAAACACATAAACGATATTTTGGGTGTGGAACAATGAGGAAATACCATATATCATGAGGGAAAAATCACCTAACAAGCTCAGTTGCATGAGGAAAGGAAAACATCTTCTAAAAACCACAAAAATCATGGGTCTCTTCTCTGATTCGCTGAACAACACAAAAATGACTTCCCAACCATGGAGAAAAATGGGAAAAAGAATAAAAACCTGGGGGAAGCTCCCAACTTGCTCACAAGGGAAAAAATGACCTCCTCAAAACCAAAAATCATGGCCCCTTTCTTCCCATTCGCTTAACAACACAGAAACAAAAATTATGGGCATGGAGAAATGAAGAAACGACAACAAATTGTGAGGGAGAGAGCTTAGCAATATTTCAATATTTAGCTGCATGAGATATATCAACGTGAATGAGAATGGGTGGGGAATGAAATATGTGGGTGAATAATGGATTGGGCATGCATTCCCAAGCATTTACTGTTGATGTAATTGTAACTTCAGAATGTATTCACTTGTATATCTTATGTATTGTACCTCGATGTTTATTCTCGGAAGTGTTTGTAATGTAATTAATTCATGTCATGCCCTGATGTTCCTATCGGGAGTTTCTATAATATGAACAAGTCATGCCAAGTCATTGTGGGTAACCCTCCTATTGTTCAAGGGTTAAAGTCCCCACAATTGTGGGTCCCTAGGGCTATTAGACTATCCTAGAGAAGTCGACCCTATGTGAGTTATTGTAAGTCAGGGTAATAGTCCCCACCATTGTGTTAAGGATAACCCTCCTTGTTGGTCGGAGGAAGCAAAGTCCCCACAACTTATGGGGTACTATGGTTATTAGACACTCCTAGAGATGTCAGCTCTAGTAAGTAATTGTTAAGTGAGGCCGACATGTTGGAGTGGGATTCAAGTGAACGAAAGAATATAAATAGAGAGTGAGCCTCTCTATTTATCACACACACACTCACTCATTGGGGTGCATGAGTGAGAGAGAAGTTATTGGGACAAGAGAGACACTACTGTTGTTGGGAGATCATCTTTATGTTTTTGGGTTTTGCTTTTGGTGCTGATTCTGTCTCTGAGGAAGTTGCGGGGTTTTCTACTTTATGGTTTCCCCAAGGAAAATATTTGTGTTCATTTTCTCTTGTGTTTTATTGCTGTGCATGTTATTCTCTCAGTTAAAGATCCTAAGATCATAATGCTAGCTTGAATGATAAAAATATAACATGGTATCAGAGCTAACCTGAGAAGAAGACATTGTGTAGTTATGGAAAATAGGGATTCTTACTTTTTGGGTCTCTCTCCACAATCCATTAGAAAAAGCATGCTAGAATGACTCTCCATTGAAAGGCACATCTTTTTGTCGAAGCAGAATTTGATTCCAGACATTTTCAGTTTTTGGTGCGGGAAATTAGGGATTCTTACAGAAGAGGAATTTTTGAGTGATCCCGGGATAGGATTCTCTCCTCGTCAAAATCAAATTTTAGAGACCTGGGTTGATATTTTTGGTTGGGTGTAACTTCAGGAAAGTCAAACCCTAGTTTGACCCCAAGCTGGAAAAACCCTAAAATACTAAAATTGATAAGTTCTAGTACGTTCTTTATATCTCGGGATTGGAGAAGGTTCAGGAGCGGAAAATTTCACATGCCGAATATAAAATCCCTATTTACACTATATCCAAAATTCAGCCTCATATTCGCTATATTCTAGGAGATATGATCTCTCCAAGTTAGGGTTCGAGCCTCTTCCAGGATTCATCCCTAAACAAGAAACCTGGGGAGAATTGCTATATCTTAGGCTATAAAGGTCCAAATTAAATTTTTGAAGATGTTATAGATAATTCATGAACTTTAATTTCTGTGGTAGAATTTTAAGATGTCGAATATCAAATAGTGACACGTGGAAGTCCGTACAACTTTGCTGTGCTGAACAGTCCTAAAACAGGTCACCTTGGGAAAATGATCATAAGTCCCAATTGGTGAAACCAATTCTGATGAAACCTATGGTTTTGGAACAGGGACAGGTGAGGCTACCTCAATGAAAATTTTTAGACATAGAGGAGCATTAATTTCAGAGATATCACAGATATAGTATCAGGAATTTCTGCAGAAGAAATTGGAAAAATAGGGCTTCCTGTTTCGAGAGCTTCCCTCCACTGTTTTTAGAAAAGGATTACATTGGATAGATCAACTTGAAGGGATATATATTTCTATCCAATTAGATATGAAATATTCCAAGTTTTTAAAATTAGGTTTTCTCTGACAAACCCTAGATCAGCCAGCTCCAGAACTAGGACGGACTTCTCAAATCGGTAAGATCTAATCTTTTGCTATATTCATTTGAGGTTCTCATTTCCAATTGATCTATCACATTAGCTTGATGAAAATATTGGTGAAGTTGACAACTTCCAAGCATGGAAGTATATGATCTCTCTGAATAAAATGAATTCGACACCCACATGAGTGGAGAGGTTCTAGTTCCAAAGGGAGATGAGGCTAAAAGCCTTACACCAGAAGAACTTGGTCAAGGCCAAGAAGATCATTGTTGATTCAATCACAGATCACCTTGTACCGCAAGTGTCTTCCCTAAAGACACCAAAGATGTTTGATTCCTTGACCAAGCTATTTGAACGGAAGAACACAAATCAAAATATGACCTTAAGAAACCAGTTGAAGAATTTGAAGATCTAGAATGCAGAGACCATACAAACATACTTTACAAGGGTGTCTCAAATCAAAGAACAACTTGAAGTGGTAGAAGAAAAAGTGGAGAATGAAAAAGTGGTGATAGCCACCTTGAATGGTCTCCCAGGATCATGGGATTCATTCATTCGAGGAATGTGTGCCAGAAGGAAGTGATTAATTTCAGCAGACTCTAGGAAGAAGAAGTAGCTTGACTCATAAGAAGAGAAGAGAAGATGGGAGCAATTGAAGATCAAGCTCTCACCATCCAAAGAAGATTCCTCAAGCAATGAGGAATATGAAGAACTCAACTCTTGAAGAACCTCTTATCCACCTTAGCATTTGGATAAGAAACGATGCTATTATGAATGAATAAGATGATGAAGCTGAAGGCTCAAGAAGGAGTCAACCCATGAAACAAATAAAGATAAGTATTCAATTGTCATTTCATGATATTGTTTTGTTATGCATTTGTTTATGTTCAGTTGATGTATTATGCATGATATAATGTTTGTATTAATGATAGTATACTACTAATATGCATGTAATGGGTAAGTAGCTCATGGTACTATACAACTCTCCATTGCTACTTATCTAGAATGAAAGCTCTTTGCTAAGATATTGGATTAGTGCACAATCTCAATGTTGTCTTGGTAGAGATGGAAGGCATCTAGAAAGTTTCCATGAGATATGGATGAATGTTGTATTGGCTAAAATAGTTGCATAATCATATATCTTGATGCAAAAGAAATTTTCATTATGAATATACCTTATGAAATGTTTCTAACCATACAACTAATGCATTTGAATTGTAGGAAAGATCGCGTAAAATCGCCTACAAGCAAAGAAGGATGAGACTTGTTCCAAAGAACATTGACGATAGTTCAAGATGAAGAATAATATGATGAATGTAGTGACATCATTGATGCAAAACCTTCCAGCTATGAAGAAGTAACCAAGAAGAAAGGGAAGATCAGTTCAAGAAGAATGATGTCTAGGATGCAGTATCGATACATGAAGGGAAGTTCATAGTTCCATCATGCAGTAGATGGAAACATCATGGGATACAAGGAAAGATTCGTAGCATGAGGCTTCTCACAAAAAGAAGGCATAGAATACGAAGAGACATTTGCATCTAGTGGGAGTTGAGACACATGATAGGAAGAATCATGTGTGCAAATGAAAGAAGGCCTTGTATGAGTTCAGAAGAAACCCATGGGATAACACATACATGATGAGCTTGATGAAGATCTTAACCTTTTCTACAAGGTTGAAGATGAAAGTCTATAGAGGATGACAAGCTCACAGATGGGTGCAAGAAGAAATTTTGAAAAAGTTCAAGATAGAGGATCTTGCACTAGTACAAAATGAGGAATTAGCTACTAGGTGACTAAAAATTCTAGTCACCATAGGTTTTCCAAGTGATTTACTAATAAATATGAGCAATTTTGATTGACTCAACTATAAACGACTAAAATTAATGACTAATTTAGTCACCAGTTAACAAATATGACTAGATAATAAGTGACTGAGTTAAAAATGACTAAAATAAATGACTAATTTAGTCACGACTTAAAAAATGACTAGCTAGAAGAATATGAATTAGTCATTTATGTTAGTCATTTTTAATTCTATCATGGAAAATTGCAAATTTGGCAATGAAGTGTAATTTTTGTAAGTTGTCTACCTTCTATTAGTAATATTAGTGCCATGCACCTTGATCTTCAGAGATCCAACAAAGCAATTGCATGAACTTTTAGCCTTATGGGGGATTTTATGGTTCGCAAATTTTTTTTTCTCTAGCTTTCTATTTTTGGCGAATCAAAGGTCATGATAATTGATTGGGCCATAGGTCTCACCAAGTTGCAGTCACTAAGTTATATATGATTGTTGGTTGAAAAGGATTGGGCTCCTAAAGAATTTTTTTTTTCTTTATCCTTCAGGCACCTGTACAGGGAGTTCAATTCTGACGCAGACCTACTGTGTTGAATACTTAAGCTAAGAGGACTAGATTTACAAGTAATTTGTCTGAATCTAAGAAGATGCTTGAAGACACATCTAAGAAGAGTAAATGGAATTGGAATTCAGGCAATTCTAAACATGGTGATCAGATTGGTGTCGATGGACAGAAATTGAAACTGACAAATATTGGTATTGAGATTCACGTTGGGTCTCCACTGCCTTCAGAATGACATCAATGTTTAGACCTTCAGGTTTTTTCTATGTTTTTCTTGATTATCTATTGTGTTTTCTTTCTATTCATGTTTTTTTTCTTTGTTGTGGATGTGGTGGAGATGAAATGGCTAGATCATAATTCCCTTACAGTAACAAAAGAATGCTACACCTGTAGATGCACTATAATAGGCCATAAGGATCAAATCTATTATTGGATATCCTGTGATTTTCACAAGTTGCAGCCCCAAAAATAGGTCAGAACTGCCCAAGTTCATAATAATATTGCTATGTTTACAGATAAAACTCAGGAACTAGCAATTCAAGGGTTGGTAGACCAAAAATGTTGTGTATAGGATTTTAGACTAAAGGTTATAATATATAAGAATTTCCTCGCTTCAAGGTTCAAGGGGGGGACCTGGACTCTTTACTTTCCCTACGGGACCCCTTCCAGAAACACGTACGAGAGGAGTTGTGCAAGTCTTTACCTACTGTTGCACCTCTTTTTTTGTAGTAAAGTATAATGCTTTCCCAAATACTAAAACTACGTAATCCGCTTAATATTGTTATATTTGTAAGATTCATGAGTAGCCCCCAGGAATTGTAAGACTCATTGATTAACTTTGGGGATTACAACAATCTCATATGGAAATAAGCCTTCCATTACTCGAAGAATCCAACCTTTTAACAGACTAATTCAGAATATATACAAAAGGAGAAGGAAACTAAATATAGAATTAGAAAGTTAATTCCTAAATTTATGCTAACAATTTGACAGCTTCACAAGATATCCTAAATGAATTCAACTGCATTCTATCCTATTTCTAACTTAAATCTTCCATTTACAGCAAAGATAACTCAATTCTTTCCAGAACTAGTTCACTAAATTGATTACCACTAACCTAAACATATGGAGAATATTCAATTAAGGGAAACCCACTCCCTTTTGTAAAATTTAGAATCTTAATTTTCGAATGGCCACGTTGCAATTTAAGAGTGATTCCAACTGCATCATTTATCCTTAGTAAAAGATCTAGAGTAACCTTGGTAAGCAACATTACAACTTTGGGAGAAGAGAGGTATGTATTGCTTTGGAGCATATAAACCCAATTGTCAAAGAAAGAGCTAGTACTAATTTGCCAGGTGTGAGAGGTGTGAGTACCTCCTAAATGCATACTAATTTGCCATATGTGAGAGGAAGTGATGTTTTAATTTTGGTAAAAAATTAATGACGTATTTTTTATGTTTAGCTATTTCTATAAGTCGCTGTTAATGTTTTCTTAATTTTTCTAGAATTTGAACTTTAATAAAAGTGGTTTCTAAACCCAAATTTTAATTGCAAGTAATATGGATATGGTGGGTGTATATTGCATAATGTCAAAGGGTGTCATTTATGATTTGTGTTATATCCAGAAACCTACATCTATTTTTCAACAGTGCTCACAAGTGTTTGTCGATCCCAAGAGTTGATACACTCGATGTTTTTACTTCATGTATAAGTCGATGTGATTAGGTGGCGATGTTGTTAATCAATCCAAGTATGTGTAAAGATCAGTCGATGCCGATTCTCATTATGCTACTCCATGCAGTCGATCACAGAGTTGATATAGGAGTCGATGCCTTCTTATGAAAGGAAATATTCGTTAGAATATTTTTATTGAGGGAAATTCTTACAAACCTTGGTGCCATGATCAGTTTTATCTCTAGGTGCCTATTTCAAATGTGGAACTTGCCTTTATACATATTATTTATACTAGTAACTTTCTTTACCATTTTTTATTGTTCGACCTCTTTTCTTATATATTAATTTCTTTGAGAAGGAGATAACCAGTTAGTTAATATAGGTCCCATTTTGCCTTGTTTCCTGGTTTCACTTTCAAATGACATTCCTTGACGGGTAGATTCAGAAGGTAGTGCAGCCAAGAGCCAATTGGTTCATGGTAGAAAGAAAGTTATGCTACGAGGAATAGCCAGTCTCTTTACCAAGATGGTGCTAGTAGATTGATTTCTTGGAGTGAACCATTAAACTAGAGGAATTAGGGAGTACAGATGTTGAGGGAACTCATTGGGGCAGTATGGTACAATATTACATGGAAGGAGTGAAAGAAACCTTCAATTAAATAGAATTAGAATATAGATTTGATATGTGTGGCTTACACCCAAGTAGGAATGGGCTAGTAGATTATAATAATTGGCCGGGCAGTCTACCCCATACCAATTGGCTTTACCCAGTATACCATACTACTAGAAGACCAACCATTACAACAAGCCTACCATACACAGGATTACTACCTGCCCCATAGTCTTTACCTAGTCCCACATCCCACCTCTCTACTAGACATTACTACTTACCTGATTCTTTGTTCGTTTAATCTAGTCCACACAGTAAAACAAAAAATATAAAAAAAACATTTTTTTTTATATAATAAAATAATTAAAAAAAAACAAATCTATATAAATTATATAAACAAATAAAAAAATAAAACAAACCAAACCACTATAAACATAATTTATGAAAAAAATTAATAAAAAAAAATACATATATATACCTAAAAAAACTGAAAAAAACCATTATCCAAATTAAATAATAAAAATAAAAAAACATATTTGAAAACACACAAATATTTTATTTTCATGGTAGGTCGAATGGTCTTGACCCAACTACAGCAACAACGACATTCCGATTTTCCTTACCATCCTTCAATTCCGACAATTTAGATTGTTGCTCAACCTGCTACTTCTTGTCAAATGGCCTAATTGTTCACGCCAAACATTGGAGGGTTCGCGTCAAACATTGGAGGGTTTAGTGGGTTTTGGATATGGATATTGGTCATACCCATTGAGGATTTTGGGATCAATATTAACCACGGTTGATTTCACAATTTCTCTATTTAATTACCATAGCTACCATGGATAAAGCAGCATTGGAGAGAACCTGGATACTTTTGAAGAGGCGAGACGTGAATTCTGCACCTCTGGCGTCAACACCACCTTCTTTGCTTACAAAATCCCTGGTAAGTACTGTGAATTGATAAATTTTTAGTGAATGTTGGATAAAAACCCTATCCGGATCCTCACCAGAGAGTTTCCATCCATCATGGTTTTGGAGAATTAAATTTTTAGTGAGTAAACAACCCTCACCTTCCAGCACTAGGCTCTTTCTGTTGTGCCCTCGGTATCCTCACTAAGCTCCAGATAGACCTCTTCCAGCATTTAAAAAGGGATCTGTCTGCACTTTAGGGTATTGTCCGCCCCCTTTCTAGCCACAAGGGCTGCCCTTACAGTGGTAGCACACCCTATACAGTGTCTGCCCTGCTGTTTTCCCATCGTTTCAATCCTCTAACCCTGTGTAACAAGCATAGTAACAAGAAGGTTACTTTTTATTGGTTTTATTTGTTACTGAATGTAAGACTACTACTACCCCTGTTTGCAGGCATATATATTAGACTATATAAACACTACACTGTAATCTTGGTTTTAAAAGTTAATTTTGATGGTTAGCTAGTGTTGTAACACAAGAAGGACTGATTTAAACCTTATTTGCAAATTTATATCAGACTGTATGTAATGGTGTTATCTTGGACATAATCATAGTTTACACTCTGAATATTACATATTCTTTCTAATACTCTATGGCTGATGGTAAACGTTCACTTAAAGATTTTGTTTAAGAACCTATTTGCAAGTATACATACTGATTTGTTTTTCCTAAACTAGACAGTCACATAATTAGTTCAAGTTCATACTATACACTGCTGTATGCACAGAGTGGTGAGTGTGTTTGAAATGATAAAACCAATGTATGGACTTATGGTTAAATAGTGGATGGTTACGACTGCCTTCATAGCTGATATATCATTGAAATCACACTGCTTTACCATTGCGATACTGCAGTACCTTGGGATGCTATATGTTGTACCTACAATGAGTGACATTTCAAACTTGCTATATGATACATGGATGATCTAAAACTGAAAATTGGAATGCTCTACTGAAGTAGATGTACTAACCGCACTTACACTATTCAAGTTCACACTCATACTGTATTTTCTTCATTCCTTGAATTGACTCCAATAAGGCACTGGTCACTAACGATCTTCAGAGAAGACATTATTTGGTGTTTTAGTGTCCTTATAGACTCACATTAGGGCTATCTCCTAGGAGGTTTCAAATTCCAAAGAAGTTTGGAGAAGTGGCTAAGGTGACGGTGGTCACTTTCTCCTTCATATGTTTATCGATGACTAGCCCTGCTAGTTAATCCGGTAACAGCTTGAAATCAGAGATCTGATCTAAGAGAAAACTTGAAAGGCAGGAATATGTCTAGATTTGAAGAATTGTGCATTTGTGGCCTGCCAGATTCCTTAAATGATTAAGCAAGGTAAAGCTGTAATTTCTCTTTAACAGAAATAGCTTTCTAGCTCCCTAAAGAAAAAATTGAAAAGAATTAGTTGAGGACGTTGAAGTAGCTTTCTCTCTCCCTAAATTAAACTCTGGTGGATGTTGCCTGGCTCCTTAAATAAGTATTTAAGCTTGGGATCTGTTTATTCCCAGATCACCTATTTGACAAGGGACACCTTGCTCAGCAGGCTTTCTATGGCTTGAAATCAGAGATTTGATCTTAGATAAAACTTGAAAGGAAGTAATATGTCTAGCTTCAAAGAATTGTGCATTTGTGGCCATCTATATTCCCTAAATGATTAATCAAGGTAAAGCTTTAATTTCTCTTTAAAAGAAATATAGCTTTCTAGCACCTTAAAGAAAAAATTGAACTGAATTAGTTGAGGATTCTAGTAAAATTGTCAAGGTCCTTGCAATCAAAATGGATAATATCAGCGCCATTTTTCCTTATCAAGCAGTGGAGTATATCATTCCATGCCCACTAGTTTATGCATGGGAATTTATAAATATCTATCCAATGGCAAGTTAATGTAGTCTTATAATCAACTACAAACTGGCATCCTAGGCCTTCTTGTTGTCATGCACTTAAATATCAATAAAGAAGTAGCTATATTGAGATGAGAAATAGCAGTTTCAAGATTATAGTAATATAATTTACATAGCCATTGAAGGATGGGTTAAGGCCGTTTTGCTGAAGCTGGGTAAATAAATACTTAAGCAAAACTATGAAAAACAAACTTCAGATATATCAAGATCTCAATCCAAGCATCATCAAAGCTCTAATAACATGTAAAGAAATCTAAAATCAATGCACAATTTTGATTTACACATATATAATTATTAATATATAAAATGTATTAAAGATGGATTTATCTCAAATGAGGGTACAACCATATATTTGTATAGTTCTCATGTGATACACTGAAGGCCTTCACAAGGCTGAAGTGCAAGTTAGGAATCCTGGTCTAGCCCCTAATAAGGCACATATGGTACCCATGTTATCCATGTGCTATTTATAAAAGCTATATATCTATCTTTTTTGTATTTCTTATAAGCCATGCTTTCCATGCATACTGATTTTGTGGGGGTCATGTTTCTAGGCGTTCCCATTTCGGAAACTTTTACACATTTCCATGTTTTGTGCAACTAAGATTTATATTATGATTCATAATCTATATATTAAAGTATAAATTAGAATATTTATTATTTAGTAGTTAAAATTGAAGGAATTAGCTATTTTTTTTATACAAGTACAGTATATTTAAAATGTATATATATAGATATAACATGAGCTATATATTGAATTTTATAAAATTTTATATGTATTTTGTCTAAAAATTATAAATAGTCTGATTGAATAAGAGTTCGACTTTCTGTAAAGTAAGGAAGCAGGTTAACGACCCAATACCCGGAGGCATCTGGCAGTTGCAGAAGTCTGCCTTCATATGTGTGACTAGTGGGTTATTTCAGGTGGACAATTTCTGTCAGCATATAATGATGCAGCTGCATGCTGGGGTATCAAATTTCAATAGAGGTTAGGCTGGTAGCCCCGAGTATTGTAGGCTTTTTCTTGATTTAGGAAAAAAATAAATATATGTTTACATTATATGTACCTACTGTCTGCTCGCCATATCTGGATCCTGGCTTTCCGAAAATCTGATGGATCCGTATCCAGATCCGTATCTACAACCATATTTAGACCCGTATCGGAATCCTGGTAGCTTAGAACCAGACAAGTAGAACTCCATTAAAACAGGTGATAGGAAAACATAGTTCTGATACAATTTCAAATACACATGTCACACACCCTGAGGTGCTGAAGGGGACTTGACATAATAGTCACTGCTCAAGACCTTATTGACCTATGAAAGAAACTGGACTGTAGCTGTTAAACTTACAAATTGGATGAAGAAGGAAGAAAATAAATTTTGTAGAAGAGAAAGGACTTTGGAGTCTGGACATCGATGATCTGTTCCTATATTTATGCTTGAGGCTGAGGTTTTTTCTAAATTTGACTTTCTTTTCTCTCCTCAAAGCTGGTCAAAAACTGGATTTCTTGTCATAAATTGCTAAAATAACCTTGGAAAAAAGCACCAGAAAATATCTTCAAAAGCAGTGCCGAACTTGCCTCCTTAAAGCCAATGTTCACCAAGTCTTTGGAACATGTGGGCATGGAAACACACATTGGGGGCATGTGGATACCACTCCGAAATTTTAGAAAATGCTGAGCTCTTCAAAATTATGAAAAATAGATAATTTGTACAAATCCCAACATATTAACAATTTAACATTTAAATTCTTCATCCCATCACCATTTACATACTAAAACTTAAAGCAAATAATAAATACAAAATAGTAAATTCATCATTGTAACACGGTTGTCAATTCCTCATTGATTCATGAATCATTTATTATTCGAGTATTTGAATTTCACATTGTCAAATTCTAAATATATAATACATGCACATTTTCCATTATAACTTTGAATCATAGGCATAAACAGTAGATGGAAATTTAAAATATTAAAATCATAAAATTGAATTGATGAAAAACAGGGAAAATTCTAACTGCTGTTCACACACAGCCACAGAGAATTTTCGTCAAACAATTTATGAACGACTGATATCAGTCAATAATAATAAGCCAACCACATTATACTTCACCCAAGCATAAGTAAACCTTTTCTAGCACTGATATACTATCCATAAATACAATTTACAGTGGAAGAATAAGATAAATAAACAGACTGTAAACACAGTTAATGCACAGGAATTTTGGTCAAAAAATAATCCCTGGAGAAACCCCACAGCTTGGGGAAAACCAGTCAAGAGAGTTTATTTTATTGAGCTTCGTATGGAAATTTCAAAGATTACAACTAGCTATACTAGCAATAATTTAATACTGTCATACGCCTTGAAAGCCATGCCCCAGCACCCAGAAATCTGAGCCAACTTGACTGTACGGACTGTCAATTCAAGTACAACTGTACGGACTGCTACAGTCACCTTAAACAGCATGCCAAACTGAGAAATAAAGTGCATACATGATATAATTACCTCTGCTATTAATGACCTCGATTTCCATGCATATAACTCAGCCTAGAAATCGGTGCCTTCAAGTTTGCAGTAAGGCCTGCCACCATCAGCAGTACGGCTTGTCATAAAATTCAGCAGTACAGTTCTTTTTTGCTGTTACAGTCTTGTCTTGGGAGTTGTGCCATCCTAATTCTCTTGGGAAGTGTGCCATTTCTCAAACTATAAATCTGGAAATGCATGCCAGATCTCTGCCTTCTTCCTCTTGTTGAAGTGCGTGCTAATTGGCTGCATCTTCCATACTCTTCTTCTCCATCTCTTTTGAGTTTAATCTCTCTCTCTTTCTTGGAACTTGTGCCTCTCCTCAGCTTATATTAAAGTTCAATTTATATTCTGAAAATTACAGGTCTGTTATACAGAAAATTAGATAAAATACATAATTGAAAATGAGGGTTTAAGGATCTAAAAATCAATCTGAAATTAATATTTCTTTGCTGGAAATTTACAGATTGTTGGAGCAAAAAATAAGGGGATTTTTTATTGTTCTCATTTTTTTTAAACGAGCATAACTCAGACAGTCCTTGCATTTCTGGAGAAAGAATATCTTCCTGTGAAACTCTGTCCAACTGCTTCTCCTGGCTACCACCACCACCTTCGTCCCATACAGAATCTGACATTTGAGTGTCTACTTGACCAAAAGCAATGCTTGCTTCATGCTGAGATTGAACAAAAGGATCAAAATATCTCCTTTCAGGGGGCATTATCACTGTGCTTTGATGCTTGCCTCTTTTCCCTTCTCTTCTATCTTGGGACCCCAAAAAGTTGCAAGTGCTCATCCTTTCCTTCTCCATGTTGTTTAGAGAAATATACTGCTGGGAATTTGGGAGGAGGAACTATTTATAGGACCAATTATTCTATAATAAGTTTTAAATCTTCCGGGATCAAGTGTTAAATCTTCCATAGTTGATATTTGTAACTAGACATTTTTGAGTGTTAACATGACCCAAATCTTGGAGTCCTCCATTTTCTCTGATCTTTGATGGTCTCCCTTAATATTATTTTTATTGATATATGACAGTAATAATATTGACACTCACTACTCAACTCGTTACCTTTTTCAATTTTAGGGGACTTGCTTAGATATCACCTCTAATCCCACAACCTCCTATTCTGAGATTTTAGCCCATGTGGTTCATTCAAGGCTTCCTTTTATAAGTTAAAGCAGATATGGATGTAGTATTTATCCTCTAAAGAACCTTCTGTTTCTTTCATTCCATAAGTTCAACTATGATTGTTAATCTGAACTCCCATAGTATTATCAGTTGTTGACAATTTCTATCTTAATATTGGCTAGGTTCTTATTACTGTCGTCAAGTCCTACATCGAGATCCTTTCTGAACCTATTTCCTCCATTAAATTCCCTAACATCTTCTTTGTCATTTTGCATTTCCAAAATAGGTGAGAACATTTCTCCTCTTCCTTAAGACAATTAACAGAACTCAGAGGTCCTTCAGAAGCCATTCTTATGAAAGCTTCCAATGTATTGCTTTTCTGGCCCACCAACAAAAAGCTTATGTGTTTGGCCATATGTTTCTTTTTCAATTTCTGAAGTATGGTTCATAACTTGTCTCAGTTCATAGTGCCACTCTAAATTAAGAGGCAATTGTATCCCTAATGAACCATGTAAATTATATTACTTGCAAAGCCCTATAGGAGCTGTTCTTGTTCTATAATAAAGGGAAATTTCCTCTTGCAAAATATCTTGCAACTTCTTATTTTCCTCCATTGTAGCTATACCTAGCTAAAATAAATGAGAACATTTCTCCTCTATCTGAAGACAATTAACATAACTCACAGGTCCCTCAGAAGCCCTTTTTTTAAAGCTTCCAGTGTATTTCTTCTCTGGCCCACTAACAGAAAGCTTATGTGTTTGGCCATATGTTGTTGTTTCAATTTCTGAAGTATGGTCAATAACTTGTCTCAATTCATAGTGCCACTCTGAATTAAGATACAATTGTATCCTTCATGAACCATGTAAATTATATTAATTGAAAATCCCTATAGGAGTTGTTCTTGTTCTATAATAAAGGGAAATTTCCTCTTGCAAAATATCTTGCAACTTCTTCTTTTCCTCCATTGTACCTATATCTAGCCACCAGGTTTGATTCTTCCATTCACTTGAGAATTTTGTTTTTAGTTTGGCCTATTAGTTCTTAGAATGCACAAACACATACAAATGAATACGAAGGTTGCAGTGGTTTAATCTTTAACCTCACATTACACATTTATGGTACCCCTAGGAGGTTACAGTGGTTTGACCACAATTTCCACATTTAGATGTACAGTTGGCAACATGCCATAACAGTAACATCAACGTTAAACACATCTGTGTGTTGATACTTTTCCATTATCCCCCGGAATACACATACTCAGATTACATCATTCACCCCCTCTTAATTGCACCCAGAGGCCAGAGGAGCGAGGTTCCTTTACAGCCTTGGTGTTAGAGAGGTTCTCTTTTAGGGAACATTTAATGCTAATTAAACCAATTGAAAAATGGAAGTTTCTCTTATTTAATTTAACTACCTTAATATAAACAAATAAACTAACATAGATAAATAACCCTAGATGTGTTGAGCACTGAGAGGTGAGTTTTTTGATCCCTTGAGGCTTAATATATCTGGGGTTAACATGGATCTATGCTAGTTCATAATGTATAGCAACACACATGGATCTTTTCTGTGCCTTGAACATCTTTGCTTACAGTGTAAAAGATAATTTACAAAGATGTCCTGTCGTATGGACATCTAGTTGATCTCTTGCACTCTCTTCTCTTTTTTATTTTTTAATGTAATATTAGTTCATGTATTTCAATTTCTTGTATAATCATGTTTCATATTTCTTTATGCTTTCAGGGTAGCTTATGATACTACCAGAGATTGGTATAATTGATTGTATTTTTAGTTCCATGGCATTGACCTATCTTTTGGTCATTGGTTGAGCAATATTAAGTTTATCTTTTTTATTTTTTTTATCCTATTAATAGACACATTCTGCTCAACTATTGTCTGGCTCTAGAAAACAACTTTCGATCTGTTGCAAAATATTTTTTCTGTGTTCAGTCTTAAAAATTACGGGCATCGGCAGTGAATCATTAATTTCACGTGCTTTGATTTGTGCTGCTGGTAACATTACCACAACTTGTTGTGCCTGGAGATTGGTGTCACCATCTGTCTACAGCAGCATCTTGACCTTTGCTTCGGTGTTCCATATATTTGCAGCTTAATGTTTCCTTGGTGTCGAAATATGTATATCATTTCAAGCTACTGTTTATGGTATCCATAACCACTGATCTGCATTGCATTCAGCATATCTACAGTGTGCCCACGTCTTGTTTCAGGCACCCACTGTGCTGGTGACAATTTTCTGGCATTTTTCTGCCTGCAAAAGCTGCCCATATTCTGTCTTTGATATTTTTGATGTGTTGTCAGTTTGCAAACTTTCTAGATTTGTGGGTATCAGCCTTATTTTACATGAGCTTCATTCTCCATGGTTGCCATTAGAGGAAGCACAATTGAATCCTTCCTGGCTGTATCTTCCATCTTGGCCCTTGTTCACATTGATATCTCAGTTGACAATACGGGCATCTAGGCACTGCAGTCTGATCAATCTCTCCTTTCCATTTTCTCCACTACAGGGTGTTTTTGTATTCAAGGTTTTGCTGTTCTGCACAAACTCAACCTAGGCATCTATCTTGAACTGTCTGTAACTGTGTTTATGTCAATGGTTTACATGGTCTTTGTTCTGCAATGCCCACACAAGAATCAGTGCGTTCTCAAATGATGTCCATGCATGTTTCACACAGGCGATCTTCATGTATCCACTCTCTGTTCATTTTCTTATGCTCCCATTTGACCCTTGTAGTGATGTCTTGATAAATGAATATTGGTCCTGATCAATGCAGCCTTTTTTAACTTCAGTTTTTAGGTCAAAAAATTCAATATTAACTGGCCGTTGCACTTTTAAACTTTTCAAATTATTAATGCCATTTTGACTTTTCTAAAATCTTAGATATATTTGTACTTGCCTTGTTATACTTGGTGTCCAGACTTCTTATGGTGCAGCGTTGTTCACCAATGATTGGAAGACTCTTAGAAACTTGATTCCAGGTTTCAGGTATATGTCATATTTGTTTATAGGTTGCACACATGTACAAATGAATGCCAAAGAGAAGAAAAAATGAGAAGATACACTTTTATTATTGAATACTTTTCTCTTACAAATATAACATCTTGATTCACACATTTATAGCATGGTGGTTTAGCCACCTAGCCTTTAAATTTTCATTTGGTCACATGTCATAACATTAACGTTAAACACATTTGTGTGTTGTTAATATTGCAATATGCCATTTTTTCAAAGAAAAAAATATTCATTTCTATTCCCCATGAAAATTGAAATCACATTGATGAGGTGTTTTCTGCACTTTTCTGAAAGTCGTCAAAAAATGACTCCAGAGTCTAGTCTATCAGTCTGTACTCTATAGTGTCCAGATTATGCCCTGGGGCCTTATTGATTCCTATTATCTAATAGCTTTGTACTTTGTTCCAGACTTGTTCCCTGAGAGCCTCTTTGCATCTAAGCATATCTTCCCTATTCTTCAAAAGAGGAATTAGATTCGATGAGTACTCCCAAAATTTTCTAATTATGTACTTCAAATTTTGAAGGCATGTTATTAAATTAGATATTTCCCCTTGACAATATTATTATAGATAGTCAGAGATACATTTTGATTTCATCATTTTTATGTGAGAAAATTATGCTTTTACTTGAAAGAAATGAAAATTATGTTTTTACTTTATCTTGCATTGTCACAGCTGTACCTATGTGTTTCTGGTATTACTATTGTTGTTATTTACTGTCCTTGGATGCTTCAACATTAACATAGGGACCTTTGGGAGTGTTAAGTTGAAATAAATGAAAATTATGTTTTTACTTTATCTTGCATTGTCACAGCTGTACCTATCTGTTTTTGGTATTACTATTGCTGTTATTTACTGTCCTTGGATGCTTCAACATTAACACAGGCACCTTTGGGAGTGTTAAGTTGAAAGAAATGAAAATTATGTTTTTACTTTATCTTGCATTGTCATAGCTGTACCTATGTGTTTCTGGTATTACTATTGCTGTTATTTACTGTCCTTGGATGCTTCAACATTAACATAGGGACCTTTGGGAGTGTTAAGTTGAAAGAAATGAAAATTATGTTTTTACTTTATCTTGCATTGTCATAGCTGTACCTATGTGTTTCTGGTATTACTATTGCTGTTATTTACTGTCCTTGGATGCTTCAACATTAGCACAGGGACCTTTGGGAGTGTTAAGTTGAAAGAAATGAAAATTATGTTTTTACTTTATCTTGCATTGTCACAGCTGTACCTATGTGTTTCTGGTATTACTATTGCTGTTATTTACTATCCTTGGATGCTTCAACATTAACACAGGGACCTTTGGGAGAGTTAAGTTGAAAGAAATGAAAATTATGCTATATATGTTACCACGTTCTTTTCTCCTTTACGTATGCTAGTTTAACTTGTTCGTTAATTTATTACTACTGCTGTTATTGATTGTCCTTGGATGCTTCAACTTTAACACATGGACCTTTGGGAGTGTTAAGTTGAAAGAAATGAAAATTACGTTATATATGTTACCACGTTGTTTTTTCCTTTATGTATGATATTTTAACTTGTTCATTAATTTATTACTACTGCTGTTATTGATTGTCCTTGGAATCTTCAACTTTAACACAGGGACCTCTGGGAGTGTTAAGTTGAAAGAAATGACCTTCCTTATACGATGATGATAAAACTTAGAATTATTGTACAGAACACATATGGACTATACCTTGAGAGAGAAGATAAAAATTTTACCCTTCGTCTTGTGGGTAAAATGGTTGTTTCCCCACCTTGATTGTACACATCGGTCTTGTGGGGATTGTGTGTGGCTATTGTGGGTCTTGTCTATCAAACAGGATTTCTTATTCCTTGGCTTTAGGCATGTCTACAGGGAGCACAATATGAGTGCAGACCGCTTATCCAAGGAAGCACTTGATATGAAGGCTGGTGTTCTCTCCTTCTCAGAACTCTGGGAAGGAGAAATTATTGAGGAAGGCTTGATACAGCTCTTTTGAGAGTTTTTTTCAGTATTTGTGGCATACTCATGTTTTTCCCTTTTCAAGTATGGGGTGTGTTTCTTCCACCCAAGAGGCCTCCTGGATAAGCTGTCTGGGCTCATTCTGTTCTCCCTCTGGTGATGCATTTTCTATCTTTCTTTGAGATTTTGAGTTTTGTGGGTGGAGAGTTTTTGGGTCGAGAGTTGGGTTGACAGCTACTGCAAATGCAAATAGATTTTTTTGTTTTTTTATATATTTTTTGAGGTTGACAGTATTGATCCGTGACCTTGTAGACAGTATTTGTCTCACTCTGCCCTAAATGGGTCATAGCATCAACTGAATGGATATTTAGTTTTGACATTGAGGAATCATGCACATTGTTTCCCATAAGGTGTTCACTTAATTTTTCATGAGGGTTTATGGGTTGGTTTCTGAGTTTTCTAGGCAAGTCAACTTCTTAAATCTCTCTTAGCGGTTTCATCTAGTGGCAAATCCAAAACTATTCATTTTTCCACTGACATGGCATTTTTCACAATGCTTTTACTTTAGAATAGAGTGTAATGTGTAGTCAGTTAGGTGCAGTTGTTTGTGGCTGGAAAGGCCTAAAAAAATTAACTGAATCTAGTTTGAATCTCATCAAGCTGGGTGTAGAACCTCGATTAGGGATTTTGAGTTTTGTGGGTGGAGAGATGTTGGGTTGACAGCTGCTGCAAATGCAAATAGATTTTTTTGTTTTTTATATATGTTTTTAGGTTGACAGTATTGATCCGTGACCTTGTGGTCGGTATTTGTCTCACTCTGCCCTACAACTACCTATCTCTCTCTCTCTCTCAGGTATGTCCATTGTTTCGTTAGTGACTTGTCTCCTAAGAGATAAAGTGTGATCGTATTATAAATCTGAGTATAGAAATTAAGGAAGGTCTAAATTACATTGTTTTCTTCTATTTGTCCATTTATAATATTTTTGCATGTGCTTGACTAATTCTGTTCATACATATCCTAGGTAACTGTAATTGATGGATGTACATAGTGATGATATGTAGTAATCCTGGCTTGGTTTGGAGCAAAATGGGTCATAGCATCTCAACTGAATGGATATTTAGTTTTGACATTGAAGAATCATGCAAAAAAGAGTAAACAGAGCTCTGTAGTTGAATCCTCCTTAGATTCCTCCTTGGCCCTTATTCTTAGATTCCTCCTTAGCCCTTATTTTGGCCTCCTCTATAGCTTGCATTTGTTGTTGCTTCAACTAATATTTGGCTTCAAAAACATTTTTCTCTAAATCTTCTCTTCTGGTGGCATCAACCTTTGTTTTTGCCTTTATTTTCTCCATGTCATTGCCAAATGATACTTGTCTGACTTCCACTTTTATTTTCATGTTACCTTCTTAAATTGTATGCAACATTCTTCTTTGATTGTCATTTTCCATATTACTCAATAATTCATTTTATGTGAAAGCTCCTTGGAAAATTTCATCATGAGGATTGGGCTCATGTCTATACATTATAGCCAAGCTGGTTGATTTGAAATGTTCTTCAATAAATTTTATGTGATCGTGTCTCCTTAGGGTCTCTACACTAATCAACAGATTGATCACTTTCTATTTTTAGATTCTGAGGATATATTTCTTGTTTTTAACTTCACAGGTTGGGTTCCGAATTGAACACCCATAAGAAGCCATAAATAAAATACAGGTGAGTCATAAAGAGCAAATTGAATTTTCTGAAGGATTTCAGGGCAGTGTCTCAATTAATATCTATTTTTAATTTACTTTTTTAATTAAGAGGCCATGCATGTGTTCTAGGGAATGACAAATAAAGCTCAGTTAGATATTATCTATATGAATTAGTCATCTAATAACAATGATAATGCACCCAGGATCATTTGAAAATAATGTTTGTGGTTGTGGTTGTTTATAAAATAGCTATTTGGATTATATTTCTGCCCTATTAGCACTGATGGTGAGGATATCGTCCAATTTTGTACTTGTTTCTTTTAAAACCCTCACCTATGGCGTTATAGTCCAAACTCACAAGGTGAAGATCTAAGAACAACTCAGAGAAGTTACCCACAACAATGTACATGCATAGGTAGAAGACTAGGTTTCCACTCTCATCCCATTTTGGGAAAAGGATTATAGGAACAAACTACATCTAATATGTAATATAAAATGTAAAAACTCTGTTTTTTGTATCCTTATACCTTTTTAATGGCCCTAGTGAAGCACAGTAGATTGGCAGACAAGATGCTCACCCAATTGAAATCATGCCATGTGTCTACTACACGTGCTTTGATTTGTGCTGCTGGTAACATTACCGCAACTTGTTGTGCCTGGAGATTGGTGTCACCATTTGTCTGCAGCAGCATCTTGACCTTCGCTTCGGTGTTCCATATATTTGCAGCTTAATGTTTCCTTGGTGTCGAAATCTGTCTATCATTTCAAGCTACTATTTATGGTATCCATAACCACTGATCTGCATTGCATTCAACATATCTACAGTGTGCCCACATCTTGTTTTAGGCACCCACTGTGCTAGTGACAATTTTCTGGCATTTTTCTGCCTGCAAAAACTGCCCATATTCTGTCTTTGATATTTTTGGTGTGTTGTCAGTTTGCAAACTTTCTAGATTTGTGGGTATCAGCCTTATTTTACATGAGCTTCATTCTCCATGGTTGCCATTAGAGGAAGCACAATTGAATCCTTCTTGGTTGTATCTTCCATCTGGGCCCTTGTTCACATTGATATCTCAGTTGACAATACGGGCATCTGGGCACTGCAGTCTGATCTATCTCTCCTTTCCATTTTCTCCACTATAGGGTGTTTTTGTATTCAAGGTTTTGCTTTTCTGCACAAACTCAACCTAGGCATCTATCTTGAACTGTCTGTAACTGTGTTTATCTCAATGGGTTACATGGTCTTTGTTCTACAATGCCCACACAAGAATCAGTGCATTCTCAAATGATGTCCATGCATGTTTCACACAGGTGATCTTCATGTATCCACTCTCTGTTCATTTTCTTATGTTGCCATTTGACCCTTGCAGTGATGTCTTGATAAATGAAGATTGGTCCTGATCAATGCAGCCTTTTTTAACTTCAGTTTTGAGGTCAAAAAATTCAATATTAACTAGCCGTTGCACTTTTAAACTTTTCAAATTGTTAATGCCATTTTGACTTTTCTAAAATCTTAGATATATTTGTACTTGCCTTGTTATACTTGGTGTCCAGACTTCTTATGGTGTAGCGTTGTTCACCAATGATTGGCAGACTCTCAGAAACTTGATTCCAGGTTTTAGGTATATGTCATATTTGTTTATAGGTTGCACACATGTACAAATGAATGCCAAAGAGAAGAAAAAATGAGAAGATACACTTTTATTATTGAATACTTTTCTCTTACAAATATAACATCTTGATTCACACATTTATAGCATGGTGGTTTAGCCACCTAGCCTTTAAATTTTCATTCGGTCACATGTCATAACATTAACGTTAAACACATTTGTGTGTTGTTAATATTGCAATATGCCATTTTTTCAAAGAAAAAAATCTCCATTTCTATTCCCCATGAAAATTGAAATCACATTTATGAGGTGTTTTCTGCACTTTTCTGAAAGTCGTCAAAAAACGACTCCAGAGTCCAGTCTATCAGTCTATACTCTATAGTGTCCAGAGTATGCCCTTGGGCCTTATTGATTCCTATTATCTAATAGCTTTGTACTTTATTCCAGACCTGTTCCCTGAGAGCCTCTTTGCATCTAAGCATATCTTCACTAATCTTCAAAAGAGGAATTAGATTCCATGAGTACTCCCAAAATTTTCTAATTATGTACTTCAAATTTTGAAGGAATATTATTAAATTAGATATTTCCCCTTGACAATATTATTACAGATAGTCAGAGATACATTTTGATTTCATCATTTTTATGTGAGTTTTGAATTTTTCTATCTGCTTTTACATTTTAATGGTCATGCATGAATTGACCTTGTGTTGCAGACAGGTTTAAGTTTAACTGTCTAAATCTTAAAAAATTTCAAGCATGTTTGCATAATTGGCTTCATATTTCATTACAGTACAAGAAGAGTTTGCTTTGACAGTCCCCTAGTTTTACTCAAATGGCCTAGTTTTACTCAGATGATTGAAATTTTATGCTTATCTGATAATGTCTATAAAATCTGCTAACCCCCCAAGAACAAGAGAATGCAAAGATGCACTACGCAAATGCCTAAAGTCAGTGATGCTTATGATGTGTCTAGAGGGATTTTGGAGAAGTTCCCAAAGCACCT
This sequence comes from Pseudotsuga menziesii, assembly GCA_001517045.1. Taxonomy (NCBI): domain Eukaryota; kingdom Viridiplantae; phylum Streptophyta; class Pinopsida; order Pinales; family Pinaceae; genus Pseudotsuga; species Pseudotsuga menziesii. The sequence continues at coordinate 938,756 of LPNX010721471.1, read as the reverse complement.
GAATGCTGTTCCTCCTAGAGTTCTCAGTGGTTCATTATCAGGTGTTACTGCTGAGACATATAATGCTGATACACAGTTGTGGAGAAAGCACGTGAAAGGCTACAAAATAATGAACAAATATATTGGGGAGAGTAGATATCGCAATGTTATGGACATGAATGCAGGTCTTGGTGGCTTTGCAGTAGCACTTACATCCGACAAAGTTTGGGTTATGAATGTTGTCCCAACCATTGCAAAAAAGAATACACTTGGTGTGATATATGAAAGAGGCCTTATTGGAATTTATCATGACTGGTATGGTTACCATTCATTTCTCTTTTAATTTTTGGAAGACGTTAATTTTTGTTATAGAAATATAACCTATAGTTGGAGGACCACAATTCACAACAATGTACATGCATAGGTAGAAGACTAGGTTTCCACTCTCATCCCATTTTGGGAAAAGGATTATAGGAACAAACTGCATCTAATATGTAATATAACATGTAAAAAATATGGTTTTTGTATCCTTATACCTTTTTAATGGCCCTAGTGAAGCACAGTAGATTGACAGACAAGATGCTCTCCCAATTGAAATCATGCCATGTGTCTACTACACGATGCACCAATAGATTCCATTCTATTTTAAAATGAGAGGATCCCTCCTCGCCATATAACATAAAAATCATGGTTTTCATAAACTGATCTGGGTATCTCAAGTATTATGTAGAATACATCCAATTATTCTTTTCTAAGAAGGCCTTGTATTCAGTCCACCAATCTTTCAATTTTTTTACTAGATTGAATTCCTTAGCTCTGTACTCATCCAGAAATGTTTTGTTCAATAGCACTTGAATTTTCTTCAGCTTGAACATTATTTTGAATGAATAGGGTTGTAAATAAGCTATGGAAACCCTACCTTCACTTATGACTGATCTCATTCCAAGATTAATGTGTCTGAATATCGATTTGACAACATCGTTATATGGTAATATTATTGACAACATCGTTATATGGTAATATTATTGGTTTGGCGGCAATCAAGTAAAGGATGTGCTTTCTGATATTTCAAAAAAACTCTAAGTCATCATGGTCCTTATGGAAGTCTTCATTGATGAACATTCTATACATGTATTTGGGCAGTCAAGGTCATCTTGGAATCCAATTAAATGATTTGTATCCGTGAGCAACATTGGATCTGCATCTTTCCAAGGGTTGGGACTTTCTTCAACTTCCCATTTTAAGGTAGCTTCCCTATTCCTTGTGCTTTTGAAATTTTAATTAATAATAAATATCCTACAATAAAAAATGAAAATACAAATATTAAATCTTGTAGACATAATTATGTCAATAGGTGAGTTATGAACATAAATCAAGTCTACCTCAAGTTTCGAGCTAAAACAAATGGACTTTGAGAAACAAGATAGCAGGTGAACAAACTTGGGTTCTCTAGCAAGTTTACAAAGGATAATGGTGAATATTAATTGTGAAATACCTCCCTAAGCTGGTTAAGATTATTAATGACAACTATATATATGCACGGGTGACAAAGTTTGGTGATAAGTCCTGTATTTTGTTTTTGCAATGATTTATGGAGTTTGAGGATATGCCCTTATCTAAAATCCTTATGGCATGCTTAGGTGGCAAGCTGGGGTGCATAAATTTTGAAGAGAAATGTTTTGACCATGTCATTTGCACCAAGGGATTCACATGAAGCTCAAGTGCAGTTTTCTTTGGAGCGAGGCGTGCCTGCTGTGATTGGTGTAATGGAGACACAACAACTTCCTTACCCTTCCCATAGTAGGGATCGAAACGTTGAGTTTTGAAAAATCATCCAACACAACTCCTTCTTATTTACAATTATCCACTGCGTAAATGACTACTTTCATAAATACTAGTTACTGGTAAGTTGTAATAGTAATAATTATGTAGTTTGTAGATTGATATCTATCATAAATTTGTTTGAATATCATCATTGTCAAGCAATAACAACTTCTTAAATGGTGCTAGCTCAATGGTAGAGCGCCTGCCTAATTATGGGCAGGAGGTTGGTGGTTCAATTCCTCTATGCCCTATCATAAATTTGTGACTACAAAAACGACTAAATTCACATATATACGACTATTAGTAGCTAATTTATTGTATCTTAGTCATATTTAGCTTAGTCATTAATATGTTAATTTCTAGTAGTTTATTTAGTCGTATATTTGGTCATTAATGGTTGCAATCAGTGACTAAATCAGCGACTAAATCAATGATTAACTCAGTGACTAAATCAATGACTAAATCCGTGACTAAATCATTAACTATCAATGACTAAAACAATGACTAAATCATTGACTATCAATGACTAAATCATTGTCTATCAATGACTAAATCAATGACTAAATCAGTGACTACTAAGTCAAGCTATTAATGACTAGTGAAATACGACTAGCTATAAGATAGTGGTAATTTGCTACTATTAGTCACCGGCTCAAAAATAGTCATTTATAGCCTGATTTTAGTCATTTTTTTAGTCATTAATTTCTCATTTTCTACTAGTGTTGGTATCCGGTGATCCTAGATGGACACATAGAATATTAGTAGCATAGGAAGCTACTTGTCACTCTGGTACAGAATGTTTCAGTGCATAGAGTATGGAAGACAGAGGGAATATGATGCTTCACTTCAGAGGGAGTGACTGTAGAAGATCCTAAGGTTCGACATGGTAGGACGGGGTGGATAGATTACTGATGACTCTAGGATTTACTGAGAGTAAATTGGATTCCAACCTTTGCTTCAAGGTTGAAGGTGGAATACTAGTGATTCTCCTATTATGTGTCGATGCACTATTTTCTAGGCATGTAGGTGTGGAAAAGGGAAGTATGCAGTAGAGATCTTGAAGAGGTCTAGGATGATGGAATGCATGACCACACCTATGGCATCGAACCTGAAGATATTGAGTGATGCTTCATTAGAAGTGCTTGATGCTACAATGTATCATCAGATGATCGGGTCCTTGATGTACTTGATGAACATGAGACTATTTATTTGCTTTGCTATGAACACCTTGAGCTAGTTCCTGACAGATTCGAGACATGTTCACTTGATTGTTGCAAAGTATATTCTGAGGTACCTGAAGGGTACAGTTGATTATGGCTCAAGTATGAGGTGAATCAAAAGATTAACCTAGAAGGTTATGTTGATTCAGATTGGGCAGGTAGTGCCATCGATAGGAAGATCACTTCAGGGTGTTTCTTTAGTATGGGATCAGGTGTGATCTATTGGTTTAGCAGGAAGCAGTCTTGTGTGGCACTGAGTATAGCTGAAGAAGAGTATGTCACAACTTGTTTAGCTAGTTGTGAGGCAGTATGGATGAGGAAGCTACTGTCTGATTTATTTGATCTCTATTTGGATGCTACTTGTATGAATTGCGACAACCAAAAATGTGTGAAGTTGTCAGAGAACTTGGTGTTCCATGACAAGTAGAAGCATATGAAGATCAAATATCACTATATCAGGGATATGGTGCTGAAAGGAGCAGTGAATCTCTAATATGTTGTGATGGACGAACATATAGCTGATGTGTTGATGAAGCCATTGGCCAGAGTGAAGTTTGAATATTTCAGGGAGAAGCTTGGTGTTCTCCAGATCAAGGTTCCCTCCAAAGAAAAGTGATGAGTTCGTGAGCCATTCTAACATGGTGAGAGGATTGGTTCCTTCCATGTCAGATGTGAGTGCTGAGCCATTCTGATGTGACTGTAGGATTGGTTCCTACATGATTAGATATAAGTGCTAAATGCCATTCTTGGAATGAAGGCACTTGGTCAGTTACCAGGAAAGCTCAGTTTGGGACTGAGGGCCATTTTGATATGACTGTGGGATGTGTTCTCACATGATCAGATATGAGTGCATGGACATTCTGATGTGATTGAGGGATGTGTTCCTACTTGATCAGATATAAGGGCTAATTCCATTCTCTGGGAGATGGAGGCACTTGGTTAGTTACCAGGAATCCTCAGCCTAGGGCTGGGAGCCATTCTGATGTGACTGTGGGATTGGTTCCCACATGATCATATGTAAGTGCAGATCCTTTCCACATATGATAGTAGGTGTGTCCTATCATGCTTGTGGATGTGAGTGTTGTTCTTTCCACATATGATAGTAGGTGTGTCTTATCATGCTGGTGGATGTGAGTGTTGTTCCTTTTCACATATGGTAGTAGGTGTGTCCTACCATGCTGGTGATTGTAAGTACTGTGCCTTTTCAGAGATGGTAGTAGGTGTGTCCTACCATGCTGGTGATTGTAAGTGCTGTGCCTTCCCATAGATGGTAGTAGGTGTGTCCTACCATGCTGGTGGATGCAAGTGCCGTTCTTTTCCACAGATGGTAGTAGGTGTGTCCTACCATGATGGTGGATGTAAGTGCTGAGCCTTTCCACAGATGATAATAGGTGTGTCCTATCATGCTAGTGGTTGTGAGTGCTGTGCCTTTTCACAGATGATAGTAGGTGTGTCCTATCATGCTGGTGAATGTAAGTGATGGGACTTTCTGACATGGTTATGGGATGTGTTCTTGCATGGTCATATGTGAGTGTTGGGCATGCCTTTCTGACATGGTGTTGGATGTGTTCCTCTCATGGTCAGATGTAAGTGTTGGGTGAGCCATTCTGACTTAGGGTCAGATATAAGCGCTAAAGAAGACCTACATGGAGGCTAGGCCTACAACCAACATGAAAAAGGGCTGTCTCTGTAGAAATTTCTGTGACGAGAAGAATCATGAGATAGCACCCATGATGATGATCTAGATTGAGTGATGATCTAGATCTAGTGATGATGATCCAGATCGAGTGATGATCTAGATCCAGTGATGATGATCCAGATCAAGTGTTGATCCAAATCTAGATGAAGATGACTTGAAGATGAAGATCACTTGAAGATGAATATGACGAGAACTCAATGATGATCCAGATGATACATAGAAGAATACTTGTGCTGATAAATTGTGTCGAGAGAATACCTTCCTAGTTAAGAGGAAGTGTTGATGTAATTGTAACTTCGAAATGTATTCACTTGTATATCTTTTGTATTGTACCCCGATGTTTATTTAGGGAAGTGTTTGTAATGTAATTGAGTCATGTCATGCACCAATGTTTCGATCGAGAGTTTTTATAATGTGAACAAGTCATGTCAAGTCATTGTGGGTAACCCTCCTATTGTTCAAGGGATAAAGTCCCCACAGTTGTGTGGCCCTAGGGTTATTAGACTATCCTAGAGAAGTCGGCCCTAGGTGAGTTATTGTAAGTTGGGGAAATAGTCCCCACCATTGTGTTAAGGATAACCCTCCTTGTTGGTTGGAGGAGGAAAAGTCCCCACAAGTTGTGGGCCACTAGGGTTATTAGACACTCCTAGAGATGTCAGCTCTAGTAAGTAATTGTTAAGTGAGGTCGACATGTTGGAGTGGGATTCAAGTGAACGAAAGAATATAAATAGAGAGTGAGCCTCTCTATTTATCACACACACACACTCATTGGGGAACATGAGTGAGAGAGAAGTTGCTGGGACAAGAGAGACACTACTATTGTTGGGAGATCATCTTTATGTTTTCGGGTTTTTCTTTCGGTGCTGGGTCTATCTTTGAGGAAGTTGCGGGGTTTTCTCCTTTATGGTTTCCCCGAGGAAAATCTTTGTGCTCATTGTCTCTTGTTTTTTATTGCTATGCATGTTATTATCTCAGTTAAATATCCTAACATCATAATGCTAGCTTGAATGATAAAAATCTAACATTTACTTTCTCAAGAAGTCAAAAACACGTTTTCCAAAAATTGTGGCTTCCCCAAATTTGAATTTGACCTCCATACCTTTACCATCCCAAGGAAATAACTTCTTTAATGAATTCTAGATGATTGGGCACAAAAGACAAAAATAGTAGGACAACTTTATGGGTTTTCCCTTAGACATTTGGATTTTCCCCATTGGCTCAAAGGTTTGAATATTTCCCCTCCCTATTCCTTGTGAAATCATGCCCTCATCTCTTTAAGATTGCGGTGCATAGATAGTTGTGGTATTTTTATTAACTTGCATTTTTACATGATGTCTAAAACCATATTGTGCTTGGCTAGCACATAAACCGTCGGCATATATTTTAATCTCCGAAACATAAAACACTAAATCCATGGTGGGGCCTTTTCCTTAAGCTCCACAGCACAATTTATTAACTCTATTTACATCATATGCAATTCAATACCATGGGGTAAAAACTGGGGTGTTACACTAAGTTCCTTTTTAATAATCAACCTGTTATCATAAGGTTTGGTACCTTTGCCACCGTGCAGTGGTAGGTATGTTTATTTCTAGGTTTAATTGCTAGAACTAGGAGTTGGATGCTAGGGATAAGCCATAGCCTTTGGGATTATTATCCATAGAAAAGTAATTATGTACAATAAAAAATAAAAAGGTTGAGAACATCACCTTAAGGTGTGGCTTTAAGGTTGTTGTTAACCATATACAAGTGCCATGTTGTATTTCTTCCCTCTCTCTTTCTCTAGACCTAGGTTCATTCCCATCTTCTCAACACAACAAATACCAATATAGTGGCTCGATGGAGCGAAGCTCACCCAGAAGCACCTACGACACAGATGCCATCTCACTCGAGATATCTTAGTTTTATGGGTAACTTCTAGAACCATGTTTCCACAGTTTCTGTGGGAGGGTGTTTTATTACCTTGGCTCCATGCCAAGCCTTCCAACGAATACCGAGAAGGTGGGTTACTTGTATGCACAATACTTCAACAGTAATTTTTTATCCAACCATTATTTATGCGACTTAAGTAAATAAACATTAAACAAAGAACATAATCATATTCAATAATATAATGTGACTATCATACATTTATCCATTTGTAACCCAATAATCAACCAGTCATTCAACACAACATGTAACATGGAAATCCATCCAAGAAAAAACAAAAGGTGCTCTTCATCTAGAATGAGGAAATAGATGCACCCTTTTCCTACGCACAAAGCTGCAGACTTTGTTCAAGATCTTCTCTTCTATTTTTACAGACTTTTTCTCCCTCTCATGCTCTTTCATTTTCTCTCTTTCCCTTCCTCCTCTACTCCTACTAGCGATCCACACATATCCTGGATTGACTCAACCTTCTCTACTCATTTGTGCACTCAGCTATAGAACCTCTACTCTAATGCACTCAATGATATAGAGTCATTAACCAAAAACACCTATCTCAAGTCTAGTTCGAGCATCTTTCCAAAAGTCTAGAGATTACTTAGATGCTATATAAGCTAATCCATCTACAACTTGGGTTCCTTATTTTATAACCCCATTACAGACTCGATATAGATACCATACATGCTTGTTACAGACTCAATACTGATCGATACAGACTCTAACAGACTCATTATAGACTCCTTTTCGGTCGCTATCCCAACCGACTTACTATCTCCATCCAACAGGCTATCTTTCCTATTCTAGTAACACATGACGAAAGAAACTATCGGCCTGACTTACAAAGATGCATTCACGTGTGTGGTTTCTACTGGCTCTATCCAATCTCATACCCACGATCATTAAGGACTGCCACTTTTTCAATTTTATGCCTTACTATCATTTTCCACACATTACACTATTTGCATACCTGCTTCTGCTGATATTATGCCATGTCATATCGTATCTTATTCTATCCTTCTACTGTGGTTTACTCATTTGGTGTAGCTTCCTCTTCCCACACCTTCTCTTTGTCTTCTTCTTCTCTTTCCTTCTTCTATCACAACATCCTTCCCTTTTCCTTGATACGGATTCCTCTATCATAGCTCCTTCATCTTCTCCTTTATGTTATTCTCCATACTTAGGAATAATTCTACATGAATTGTACCCTACCATCCTGAGGCCCAACATGCCCCCAACACTCAATTGTGGCTCGTCCCAAGCCATGTGAACTATTCCTCCATAGAATGACTTGCATCAATTTTGGTCTAAAGATACTCCATGATTTTCACCAAATTCTCAGTCTCCGTGCACACTTCTTCTTCTATTTTATGCATGTGCTCCACCAGGTAGAAAATGACCTATTTCGCATGACTCTTTCTACAAATGCTGCTACTTCATGCACCTTCTGGTGTACAGGGTGAATTAATCCTGTAAATCTCTCTAGTTCTACCTACAGTTCCTCTACCTTTTCCTTGTGTTCCAACTGTTGTGTGTGCAACACAGTCATTTGTTGCTGCATTTTTCGCATCTCTGTTGCCTTGACCTTTTTTGGTGCCAAGGGTAGATGTTTCATTTCGTTTCTTATTTGTGCTATATTTCCTTGAAACACAGTGAGCTCACTTGCACTCCTTTGTTATTGCTCGTTTTCCATTAGGGCTTCCCAAGTCTAGGAGAATTGGCCCACAACCTTAGCACATGTTTTCATTGCTTCTTCTATTCTTTTCGCGGCCTAAGTGTCTGCGTCTCTTCTGCTTGCTATCACTTCCAGAGTTGTGATGGGTCTTATTTTCTATTCTAATTGAGTTAATTTTTTCTTAAGGTCAGTTGCCATATTAGCTAATAGTTCTACTTTAGAATCTGGTGTCATTTATCCTGTTATTCCTTATTCTTCAAAGTTCTTGCAGGAAAGGGCTATCGCTTCACTGATTTTCTAATAGTTTCCTTTTGATTCCATCTTCTTTTGTTCAGCTTCATGAATTTGAAGTTTCATTTTATTGATGTCAATATGTGTAGCCTTCACCTTCGTTTCAAGGTTGTGCTTGCGCAATTTTATCTTTGCATTGACAACACTCTGGATCGCATATACATTGTTCATGTGCATAGATGAAAAATCTATAATAAGCTGGTTAGTATCCTAAAAAACAATATTATATTTCATGGTTCCAAACTTAACAACAATTTTAGATACTTGTACCATTATTTGTCGTACTGAAATAGAGGGCATAGTTTGATCCATTCGTGATGTTTCTGATGGGGCTTGTGACTCAACTATTTCATGCAGATAATCAACAAAAAATTTAACCTCTTCAACTGCTTTACACAAAACTTTAAGGAGATTAGTGATTGTACCTTAAATTTCCTCTTGTTGTTATTCTATGGAATTGACACTAGTCTGTTCTGCTTCAATTATTGCATCAGTCATTAGTTGCACATAATCACTGTCCAAGCTAATGGTGTTTGAATTTCTGTGAGCCTTCATCTTCTTATGCTTCCTGTTTGGTTGTACCTATTCTTCCTGAGCCCCCCTCCCCCCCCTCATTTTCTGATTCTAGGTTTGTTGGTAGTGAGTGGGTGTACTTTCTTTAGATTCTAAATCCTCTAGGGGGTCTTCTTCTTCATTTTCCTCATCTAAGTTATCTTTTTGTAATTGGTTCTCATCTTGTTTAATTTTCTCTTGTGATACTAGAAAACGCCATTCCTTCAGCCATTGATTAATAATTTAATGTATTTATTCCTTTGTCATGCTAAACTTGGTTTGTAGTTTATGATGTTGTAGTTGTTGTCGTGGATGTATGTAAATATGGCGTGGGCCAATCAAAAATTTAAAAATGGGGCGAAACTACTAAACAGTGGCGTCATCTAACCTAGACATGTTCTTTACTTGGTTACATATATCCTCCCCTTGCATAAAGAATTCAAAATTTCTTTTCTCATTTCATTCTGTTAGGTGCTTCTCATACCAGAGGTTCTGATATTTTTCTCCTTGTCAAGTCACAGGTAGGTCGAGCCCTTGGTAGTCTTATGTGTCAGACCATGCTACAAATCAAATTAAAAGTAACATCCATGAGTAGTGAAATTCCCTAACCGTTTCTTATGTGCCACTGGTGTCTTGTACAAGCTCATTCAACACAAATTGACACCAGTTTATCTGAGTTCCTTCTGTGCAGAGTTCCGCAAGTGAAATTGCTCCTACAATACAATGGTATGGGAACATTTTTCGGTGTAACTTGGAGGAGAATACCTTGGAAGCAAAGCAAACAATGGGTTTGCCAATGATACAAATAAAAAAAAACTTTTTCTTCTTCATATGCCATAATTTTTCTTATCCTTTTAGCTATGGATACCTCTTGATCATTTTTTAGCAGTGGTGTTGGGTCCATTCCAATGGCTGCCAGTCTTGTGATTGTGGTGATCAGATGAACATCCACAGGTACGGGTTTTACTAACCATAGAACCCCTTCATGAAAAAACATAAGTAATTTCTTGACACGGGTGTTAATTTGTGTACTTTGCTTAAAATGCGGCATATACAACAACGATAATATGCTATACTCCTCTAGTTCCTTGGTCCATTCCTTTGCAACAAATCGTTGAGGCACCACCAGTGTGTCTTGCACAATGTCCATACAGTTTCTATGGTCCAATTTTGGTTGCAGCTTGGTATCATGATCGATGTAGGTTAACTTTTCCACATTGGGTAAAATATCTTTCACTAGATTCACCTCTTTGGGTATTAGTGGCACTATTAGTAGGGTCTTTTTGTTCTTTGGGATTGTAACTTATGGCGCATTTCTATGTCTAGGTGAGACATAGGGTGGAAACAAATTTCTTGTCTCAAAATCTTCTGCTATTGATGGGTTGGATCTAGGGGTGTTACTTCTCTCCCCTTCCTTTTTCTGTCGATGGTGTATTTTCCTTGCTTAGTACCTGATGGACCTGGTATTTATTTCCTAACTTATTAACTAGAATTTGGTTGTACTCCTGGATTAGTCTGTATATTAATGGGGCATGTATGCAGTGGGATGTAACCAGTAGTATCCTCCATGATCGGGGTAGGTGATACATACTTGGATTCAAATGTACTTGTTCTGAAGAGGGATATGACCATACTACAACCTCACCGGTTCAGTGCTCAGGGGTGGAAACAATAGTAGTTTTCTTCTTTGGGAAACAAGGAACCTAGTCTTAGTAGTGAAGCTTGATAAATACCTTAACTGATGCTAGTTGTTCTTTGCACACACAATCAATTAATAAAAATGAAATTAATCCTTTTTGGTGCATGGGCGTACCTTGGGATATTTGATCAATTTTTTTTTGTGTTATGCCACCACTGACCTGTCACTTTAAATGATAGTTATTGTTATAAAGAGGGATTGTGCCAAAAAGCTTGTTGTCTGTCCCCCTTTTTATTTATTTATTTATTTTATGTCATATCTAATAAGGTACCGTGTATTTTCACACGTGAGAACTATTTCCAGTTCGCACAGTCCTTCCGACACATGGAGATTATGGAAAATGGGTCACTATCACTCAGATATTTTGTGATATTATAACACTCCATCCTGTTATGTGTAGTCATGATTCATTGATGGAAGTTTGTTTCTGTAACTAGTATTTATTCAAAGATATTCTCCATTATGACCTGTAACGCAACATCCACTATTCGATGTTTGATTACAAATTCAAATGTTTGGGTAAAGCTTACAACTTAGATCTCCCATTCAATGGTTCCTCACCGCAGCTCTTATGATGTGTACAACCTTCTTGGAACCATTTCCAAAGTGTGGATGAATCGATGAACCCATTCTTGTCACAGATATTCTTTCCAAATCCCTTGACAATGCTCAATATGTTTCCCATGATCTTTCAGTCCTGTATATTTATGATCAGGGAAACTGATCTCTTTCCCAAATTCGAACTCCATTAATTTCCTACATTGTGTCCATTAGGAGATAGATTGTTTGTGTGTACCCCACCATCTAGTGGGCGTATCTTTCAACACATAGTCCAAAGTGGACAATTGTTGTGATTCTGTAACTTCTTATTCAAATTCTACCCAAAGAGATGCAAGGTTAGGTAATACTTCATATGTAGGAAGCACGCTTGCTTTGCCTCCTACCCTTTGGACATATCTTGTGATTCTTGCACGTCTTCGCATGGAGACTTCATGTAGCCTATTCTACCAATGCTCTAGAGCATTACATGAGTCGGATGTGCATGAGCTTACACTATTCCAACTCAGGTTTCCATCAGTTGTTGGGTTAATATAGTCTTCCTTCAAAGACATGATGTTGTACAATTGGTCTAGATAATTGTATTTCCCCTCACTATGTAAAATATTGACATATCATTGTCCTTCAAGTAGATAAATTTGTGCAACCTCTCATATTTCAGAATCTTCGAACAACAAGATCCTTTTCTTGAAGTTTATAATAGTTTGGTTGTATATTGCACAATGAATTCCTAGAAGTATAGGATATGGGTTTGTGTCATAGACAATGTAAATAACTTTGAATTCAACATATGATTGTAATAATTTGGTCTACAACATGATCCAGGATCCCAAGAGACTCTCACAAATCGATTTACTTGCAAAAACCAACAAAAAAGCTTGAAATAGGAACAATTTTACATGCATAGTGTGAACAAAAACTGGATGTTATTGAACTGTCTAAAATATGTATGTGCTAAGAACAAGTTTATATTAAATGGGATCAATTTATGAGGCTTATGAATCCAAATATGAGTGTACATGTGAAATGGCCAAAATTGGCCTCAATCCCCCCTAGGTGGACCAAACGAGCTCCAAATCGGCCCAAATGGTCACAAATTACTATGAGGATGTGGCTTAAGTGTGCCGGGGAAATAATGACTCCATGGAATGCATGGGTGATCAAGTAGAGGTGAGTGGGAGGCTCAAGGTGAGCAATAAATGCTCCAACGGTCCAAACATTGGGATAGAAACACCCCTAGCACCACTAGTTAACCAACTATCCTCAAAAAGAGGAATGGGAGTGCTCATATCATTAATGAGGGTGCACATGTGATGATTGACTGAGTTGGAGCATTCATGTAGGTGTGAACAGGCCAAATTAACTAGTTATATTGTTGGGTTAACTTCCCTAAGGCCAAACCATAACATATTGTTGTATAAATGAAATAAAATGAATAAGGCTATAGAATAAGGTACTAAGTGGTGGATTAATTTTATAACACCCCCACTTAATCATAACTTAGTACAACTCATCAAAATATTATTGGAGTCATTGGCAACAAAGGCTAAATTCACCTCAATACAAACACAAATTTATTTGTGGCATGTAAAATTGAGGAAAAGAGGAAAACCTCATGGGACAAAAAATCCCCTTTAAAATGTACATGGGGTGGAAAACCTACAAGTAAATAGCAGAAACCACCATCAATTAGTCACTCCAAGAAAATATCTGAAGTGAGTGAAGGTCTTCTCATTAAAACGCTTGGTGAATATTTCAAGATTTTGCTCGATAGATGGGAGATACTGCAAAGAAATCACCCTGTCATGCACTAAGCCCCGGATGTAGTGCATATGGATCTCTATGTGTTTTTTTCTCTACCTCTAAACTAGATCTATAGATATCTTGATGGCACTTTGATTATCAAACCAAATGGTAGTGGGAGAATGAAATGCAACATCAAGCTCCCGAAGAATACCTTGCAACCACACACAGTGTGTGGTTGCATTCACTGCTCCCCTGTATTTGAACTGTACTGAAGAAAGATAAATTGTGTTTTGTTTCTTAATAGACTAGAAAATATGATCATCATAAACCATGAAAATAAAAATTTAATTTGAATTTATGTCAGTGGTATCTCCATCCCAATCCGAATCAGAAAATCCAACTAGTTCAAGTAAAGAACTAGCTGCATAGTGTACCGTGAAACTCTCTGTTCCCTGGAAATATTGAAGGATTATTTTGGAAGGCTTCCAATGGAGCTCATGTGTTTGTTTCATATACCTTTCCACATCACTAAAAACATAATCCAAATCAGATATGGTATGTGTAAGGTACAACAAACTACCAACTAGCTTCCTGTACAATCAACAATCTAACAAAAGTGAATCACCAAATTCACCTAGTTTTATGCCAGAAAGAAAATGGAACTTGGATTCCTTAAAAACATCCATCTTGAAATTTATTAGCAGTTCTAAAGCATACTTTTGTTGGTTGAGTATGATTCCTCTTTCATATTTCTCAATTTCCAATCCCAGAAATTGTTTTAGCAATCCTAGATCTGTCATTCCAAACTCACTGTGTAGGGATGCATTGATTGATCCAATTTTTTTGTTGCAGCTCCCTGTAATTAAGAGGCCACATACATATAGTACAATAACCTGAAATACACCATCATTTTTCTACAAATACACATTTGGATAATATTTTCATCGAATGAAACCAATTGAGAGAAAGAAACTATACATTTTAGCATACCAAGCCCCGAGGGCTTGCTTGAGCCCATAAAATGTTTTATTCAACCCGAAAACAAGTGAAGGATCGTCTTGGAAACCTTCAGGTTTCTGCATTTATATATCCTCCTGTAGTTCACCATGTAAGAATGCCATGTCCCCATATTTTTGGACATAAAAGTGTTGACCATGCTCAACACATTGCGGGGGTCAAAGATGCATTAATTACCTCCCTAGGGAATTTTGTCCAAATATTATTTACAAGGAATTGAGGAATGTATTTAATTTTTATTTATCATTAATATTTATTTTGCAAATAACATGTGTAATTGAGCTTTTGATGTCAGGAACAATTGGCAAGCCAACTTGACAAGGAAGGAGATTAATAAAGTGGAAGCTCTATGGCAAAAGTAGTCAGAGAGAAAAGGGAAAGTGCCCAAAACATGGGGGCTTCACTTGTTGACCAATATCCTATCACATTATTTCATATTGTGGGTTTTAAAATTATTAAAAATTGAACCAATACATTGTAGGTATTGGGTGGGATGAGGGGTTTAAGGTGAGGGTGGGTAGGGTGGTTTATAAGGATTGAGGTATAAAAATGGGTGGGAAGGAGGTTTTAAGTATTTGGAGGGGGTTTAAAAAAAAGAGTTTGACTCAATATCTATGGAAATTAAGGGTATTCTTTAATATCCCATGATTGCATGTGCTATGTGAGATGTTCACTAAGTGAAGTCCCCGTGGCCCAAAAGCTATGACAAAAGCTGTCATAATAAAAGTAGGAAACAATTGAATAAGGAGGGCACAATTTCCTTTTTGAGACTCATCCTCAAAAGAACTAAAGTCAGAAAATATGTCATAGGGAAAAGCAGGAAACAATTGACTAAGGAGGTTGCAGTTTCCTTTTGGAGGCTTAACACAAAAATAGGAAAGGTAGAAAAATATATCATTGACAAAATCAACAAATATGGGCCTAAGGAGGGCATAGTTTAAAAGTTTGATGATTGACATGGATAGGGAAACAACTTACAAGGGCCCCTACTTTACAATTACTCAAGGAGGGTGCATATGTGGCTAGGGTTAAGGTTTCTATCAGGATGACTTTCTCTCATAAGTTACCTATTTACTCTGCTTGCTAAGAAGGTCACCCAGAGATCTATAAAAGAACAATTTGAGCTCATTCACACAATTTTGTTGATGAGTTAAATTTCTTGATGCTATGTGAGCATAATTTTCTGAGTGATTCACCTTAGAGCTTTGGGAGATGAGCCCCAAACCTTAACTTCCCCACTCCTTCTTTCCCATTCTCTTCTATTTGCAGGTATGGAGTGCTTAATGTTCATCCATTGAATTTTTATCAGTAATATTTTTCAGCCTCCATCTCACTCCGGTCGAGCTCTAGTAAATCCCAAGCTTCACCTACGCTCTCAGCCTTCTTTATGCATAATTTTGGGCCTCCTTCCCATCATTTCGAGTCCTTTTCTATAACGGTCAATAAATTCAATAATATATGATCTAAAAAAACTGATATAATATTTCATCTATATTTGTCATGCTGTAATAATTATGTTTTTGAAGTTTACCCTCTCAGTTTCTCATAAAAGGATTAATTTGTCATTGTAATGGGGGAAAATTGATCAATATAGTGAAATAAGGAGTGATAAAATGTTGTGGGAATTATTTTAAGGGTGTTATATTTTCATTAGTATATTTTATTATTCATATGCTGTACTGAAATCATTCTCCTATGTAATTCATGCTTGATTCGACACCCTAGCTAGATTACTAGTTTTGTAGTTTTTTGCAATAAAAAGAGTTCCACCCACTCAAATTCAGATATGAAAGTTCTTATGGGCCAATTATAGACCAAAATACCCATACATTATTCCATATCATAAATTCATTGAGGCTTTACTGGTTTTTGGGAGCCTCCATTGCATAGGATTTCCTTAGGCCAAAATTGCCTAAAATCCCCAATTCTTTCCTAAACTCTCCATAACTCTCTAGATTTGTTACATACTATCCCAAACCACATTTTATGATATATTAAGGCCTTATTAAACCTATGAAATTTTTCCGAAGCCTTTTTTCGAAAGGACAGAAAGAATTTCCCTAGTTTCACGGTTGGGTGATCCAGAAGCGTGGGAGTAGGTTTCTGCATAGCGGACTCTAAAAACTGAATGGTCCCTAATATAAATGTGTTAGGGGAAATGAATTAACTGTTATTAAATTACTCTTGGTTTCTTCCCATTTCCTACTCCCATGTCTACAAATTTCCCAACAAAACACCTTGAATTACCAAGTCTGAAGATTCACTAAGTGGTTGTAATTTAATATCAGATTTTTTATTTAATTTGCAGCATTAGTTAGTGTTTAGGTATGCATATCAGAATTAGGAACATTATAGTGGTATAGGATAACTTTAATACACTCCTGTGGAAATAAGGCTCTCTGTTGACTAACATTGCAGATTAGTAAGTCAATTGCAACCATGAGGTTGCTACCAATGATAGAAGAAGACATTGAGCAGTATGAATAAGAAGATTATGAAGAGCCCATATGTAGTACCTTAGGTATATTATGTAGGGATGGTGTTGATGGTTTATTTATCCAATATTATGATGAATCCATTTGGAATAGACCTACTAGTGTCAGTGGTCAAGTGTTCAATGGGAAGAACTGTAAGAAATCTTCTGAACATTTCATGGAATACTGTGCCTTGAAAGAAGAGATAAGGGAGGTATTATCTTTTCAATATTTATGTACTCTAGAGATACAGAAGATATTCATAGATCCCTATTGTGGGGAAAAATGAGAAATATTGGACACATGGTTGATGAAGTGTGCAAGAAAGTGGAGTCTGGAAGGTTGCCTTCTGGAGCCAAAGAGGAGGAAAGAAGAAAGATTCATCAAATCCTTCTGCTTGTCCAAGCAATAAAAGAATGTTTGGATTTTTTATAGATAGAGCTTCCAGTGACCATCAATAGGAAGAAGCTTCAATTTCATTGAATAAGAAGAGAAATTAAGTGGAGGAAGATATTTGGTAGGTGATGTGCAAATCACCACAAGGTGGTTGCATAAGAGAAGAAGTTGAAGGGGAATGCACTTCAAGTTTCTTAGTGGGTGATATCTAGATCACTGCTCAAGGTTTTGGCTCATGTATGGGTGGTGAGATATATTTTGGATCAGATCCAAAATAGTTACACAAATCAGATTTATAGTCACCTCCCGAGCCACATAATGAAGAAGAAAACAAGACCACACCACTCAGGTGTGAACCAGAAAATTTGGTGGAGGAGCAAGACACCAAAGTATCTGTACAGAAAAAGGATAATGTGAATAACATGAATGATAAAAGTTCTTATTTTTTCATCAGCCATGTACACCTAAAACCATCTGATCCATGAGAGGATGGAAATAATTCACTTGCATCTGAGGACTGCAAGATGAAGGACAATTGTGAGGGAGATGAACATGCTCCTAGTTTACTTGTTAGTGAACCAGAAATCAATGCAAAGGAGGGTGATACTGCCAATGATGATAAGGAATATTTTGGATCAGATCCAAAAGAATAAAAAAAACATATCTAAGGTCATTATCTGAATTTCTAACTGAAGTGGAAGACAATCCCCCACCAACTGGGTATGAACTAGGAAAATTGAAGGAGAAAAATATGATGCAGAGATATGAGCACAGTTCAGAATTTTGGACTCCTTTGCATTATGATGAAGCTGAAATGATAGGGAATGAGATTCTCTCTAATATATTTCCATGTCACATGTCATTCCAACCTTCAGATATACTCTCCACTACACATCATGGAAGTGATTTTACAAAAAAATTCAAAGGCTGACTTGTATGCCAAGAATTAGTTTTGTGTTGTGGATCCATGCCACAAGAAAGATGGTCTTGTATGTCAATTATTAGAAGAAGAAACCTTGGTGGAGGATATTATCTATGGGACACATAATTTGAGTCAATCACTGAAGGAGGACAAAAAGAAGCTTATGGGAGACATGAAAAACTTTGTTGACATCAATGCCTTGGTGGCAAGATTTGGTTGGAAAGCTTCTGGTGGAGAGATGGAAGGATAAGCTTTTATGGAAGAGTGCATAACAATGAAAGAAGGCATGGCCAAGATGAAGGAGAAATATATGAACTTACAGTCTGATAGAGATCATCTCCTCATGATGGCTGAGATGTACCATAGTGCACTTAAGAAGGAAGAAGAGGAATCAGAGAGGCTCACTAATAAGTTGGAGATCACTAGTAACTTATTGAAGAGCACCCAAAGATTCCTTCAACAGTAAAAGTTGCATATCTATCGACTTCAAAAGGATTTGAAGGTGTTATCCCTTTCATGTTGCATGGAAGGAAATGTTTTTGGTATGATGGAGGGACCTCATGTGGAGGACAACCAAAAAGAAGGTGTTGAAATATTGTAACTTCAAAGGATATTCTAAATGTATTTTACTGATGTAACCCAAGGGAGATGTTATTATTCCTCCGACAGGGTGTTACTATTATATTTGGTCATCATAGAGTCATGAGGTAAATCCTCCACTTGTGTCGGGTCTTTAGTACCCTAATAGATAATATAATATACTGTTTTGAGTATTCCTAGGTGAAGTCGGCCCTGACAGTTTAGTGGGGCCGACTTGTCAAGCGAAAAAGTCAATTGAGACATTGTGTATAAATAGAGGGATTTTGGTTCTTATTTGAACATAGACTCACTCATTTGTGTAGTTTATAGGAGACAGAGAGAGAGAAAAAACAAAAGGAGCAGAACACCTATTTTTGGGGTTGTCTTTTATACATCTTATGCAGAGGAAGTTTTGCTGGGTTTTCTCCCCCTTGAGGGTTTCCCAAGATAAATGTTGTGTCTATTTTGTGATTTTGTTTCTATCAGTGCTTCTTGATATGCTGCTACTATTATCTTGAATTGAATACTATTAAATATAGTATAGCATATGAAATATTAATATGGTATCAAAGCTAACCTAATTAGATCAGCTTTCACAAGGTGAAATTCTCCCTCCTCCCTCCCTTGAAGAAATTAGGGTTTCTACAAAAGTTGGAGTTTTGAAGATATGCTTGCATAGAAAGTTGCAAAATCATAGAGCGCATCTATTGATCCCTAGATCAATTTTTTTGGGAGGATAGATCTTCAGGAAATCCAAACCCTAGTTTGGAAGTGAACTAGAAAACTGCAGTGAAATAGAACCAGAAAATCTGCAGTGCTGCAGCCTCGCAAATAGGATTTGAATACTGAAGATTAGGGATCTCCAGAAAGTAGTTGGATCAACCAAATCACATCCGCCAAGCACATCTACTGGTAAGGTCAATATCCTGTTTTGATAAATTTCATTTTTGAGTGACTTATTGGAAAAGATGGCCCCAAGTACTAAGCTTGAGGACAAATTGGAAGGACTAGAAAAATTCCTGGCTTGGAAGTATAGGATTGGCCTCATTCTAAAAGAGAATGGTCTTGAGAAGTACATCAAGAATGAGATTGCAGAACCTGAAGAAGATGAATCTAAGGAGAAGCATGAACAAGACCTAATCAAGGAAATGAGGATCATTGTTGATTCCATTAAGGATCACTTGATCCCTCGGGTGTCATCTAAGAATAAACCTAGAAAATGTATGATGCACTTTCAAGAATGTATGAAGGAAATAACATCAACAGAAAGATGAATTTGAGAGCTCAATTGAAGGGAACCAAGATGAGAAAAGGAGAATCTATTTAAGATTACTTCACAAGGGTCTCCCAAATCAAAGACAAGCTAAGTGATATTCGAGAAACCCTTGATGAGGATGAATTGGTTATGAATTCTCTCAATGGCCTCACTAGACATTGGGACTCATTCATCCAAAATCTATGTGCCAGAAAAGAAAGTATGAAGTTTGACATAGTGTGGGAAGATTGCATATAAGAAGAAGCTATAGTAGCCAATAGAGAAGCTCTTCTCAAGATGATCAGGATCTAGATACCCATACTAAAGGAATAAATCAATAAAACTTCAAGAGGAGTAATCATAAGCCTTCAAAGAATAAATTTCAGAAGAAGAAGAAGAAGTAGGATTACTCAAAGTATCAATGCTACAACTGTCATATGATAGGACATCTTGCTAGAGAATGTCCATCATCAAAGAACAACAACAACAAAAGGAATCATGTTCATCTAGATGAATATGAGGATGGATAAATACCTCAAAAGAGAACTAGAGGTGAAGATGTAGAAGAATATGTGCTATTATCTGCACTCTCTAGGTCTATAACAACTGGATAAGATACATGGATTATTGATAGTGGTGTTTGTAAGCACATGACAGGAAAGAGGAAAAATTTGTCAAATATTGAAGAGAAGAACTCTCCCCCAAAAGGTATCATTGGGACATGACTATCAATATCCCATCAAAGGTATTGGTGAATCAAGCTAAAAGCTTGACTCTGGGACTTCCATGAATATGAAGGAAGTATTGTATGTACTAGGTTTGAAAAAGAACCTACTCTCCATATCATCTCTAGATAAGAAAGGATATATAGTTGATTTTATAGATGGAGAAGTACTTATGTGGTCCAAAGGAAAGACACTTGAAGATGCTCTAGTCATTGGAGAAGAAGAAGGAGGATTGTATAAGATCAAAGGACATCCATAGACAACCCTTATCCTACTAGCTCAAGTGAACTGTGGCATAGGAGACTTGCTCACATCAACTAAAAATCATGTCCCTATGCAAGCAAGGTGGTAACAGGGTTACCAAATCTGAAGATCGAACATGAGGGAACCTACAAGGGATGTGCACAAAGAAATAAAATCAAGAATCACTTTCCAAAAGTGACACAAGGACTAAAGGTACGTTGGAACTAATCCATTCTGATGTATGTGGTCCTATGCCCTCCATATCCTTGAGTGGATATGAGTATTATGTCACATTTATTGACGATTATTCAAGAAAGACTTGGATATACTTCTTGAAGAATAAGAGTGAAGTGTTTAGGAAATTCAAGGAATTCAAAGCCTTGATAGAGAACCAGTCAGAAAAGATAATCAAGACACTGAGATCAAATAATGGTGGAGAATACACTTCAAAGGAATTTGAAGCATTATGTAAGGAGGCAGGAATCAAGAGGGAACCAACAAATCCCTATAATCCCCAACAAAATGGTGTTGCAGAAAGAAATAATAGAACTATCATGGAAGTAGTGAAGACCATGATTCATGGCCAATACCTCCCTATGCAACTATGGGTTGAAGATGCAAGAACAACTGTATATGTGAAAAATAGATTATCTCATAGTGCTCTTGGATTCAAGACTCCTAAAGAGATGTATACCAGAAAGAAACCTGAAGTAATCCATCTCAAGATATTTGGTTATCCAGTATATGTATATATTTTGAAAGAGAAGATAACCAAATTGGATCCTTCTGGTAAGAAGGGAATATTTGTAGGATACTGTGAAGTCTCCAAAGTCTTCAGGTTATACATTTCAGGATTCCATCATATCGAGATTAGTAGGGATGTAACTTTTTATGAAGAGGAAGCTCTTAAATAATATAGAAGGTGTCAGCTTGAATAAGTACATGAAGAAGATGTACCTCCCAGAAGGATAGAATCTGAACCAACTCTTGAAACAATAGCATAAGAAGATCATGACATGCTAGAGCCTCAAGAGCCCCTTACTATGGATATCTTTGGAAAGATAAAAACTACTTGGGTAATAGAAATCATACAAGAAGTAGAAATATATGGCACACGAGAAGGCTCCACAAGAACCAACAAAGATCAAAGCCATATTCCAGTTATGTAGAGTTGATGTGTGATCTTGTAGATCAAGAACCCACAAGCTCTGAGAAAGCTGCACAAAATAAAGAATGGGTTGAATCAATGATAGAAGAATACTAATCGATCATGAAGAATGATGTTTAGGATATTGTTCCCAAACCAAAAAACAAGAGTGTGGTATTTTTGAAATGGATCTACAAGATAAAACATACCATGGATGGAAGTATTGAAAAGTAAAAAGAAATATTTGTGGCTAGAGGATTCTCTCAGAAAGAGGGGATCGATTATGGAGAGACATTTTCTCGAGTAGAAAGGTACACTTCCATCAGAACTATCATGGAACTTGTTTCCATGATGAAATGGAACTTACACCAAATGGATGTAAAGACAAACTTCCTTAATGGTGTGATTGAGGAAGAAGCTTACATTGAACAACCACAAGGATTTGAAGTCAAAGATAGAGAGACTCATGTATGAAAGTTGAAAAAGGATTTGTATCGAATGAAGCAAGCTCCTAGAGCTTGGTATGGCAGAATAGATAGCTTCTTGACAAGCATGGGATTTACCAAGAGTAAAGATGATCCTAATATTTATATGAATATTATGGATGATGAATCAGTCATACTATTGTTGCATGTGGATGATCTATTTTTGACTGGAAATGAGAAACATATCAAGGATTGCAAGAAGAAGATAGCTGAATAATTCGAGATGAAAGATATTGGATTGATTCATTATTTCCTAGGGCTGGAAGTGTGGTAGAGCCTAGAAGGAATCTTTCTAAATTAGGGAAAGTATGCAATAGAAATATTGAAAATATTTAATATGTTGGATTGAAAATCCATGGCCACACCCATGGACACTAAATTAAAGTTGTTGTCTGATGAGACATTCGAGCTAGTGGAAAAGACTCACTATATACAAATGATTGGGTCATTAATGTATCTGGTGAACACAAGGACATATATATGGTTTGTTGTGAACAACTTGAGTAAGTATATAGTTAAACCTAGACGAGTTCACTTGATAGCTGCAAAGCATGTGATGAGGTACCTAAAAGGTACGACTGATTTGGGACTGTACTATGGGAGAGATCATGACTACAATTTGTATGGGTATATGGATTTAGATTGGGCAAGAAGTGCCATAGATAGAAAAAGAACCTTAAGTGGATGTTATTGTCTGGGATCCACCATGATCTCATGGTTTAGTAAGAAACAGTCCAGTGTTTCTCTCAGTACGATTGGAACAGAGTACATTGCAACTTTCTCCAGTTGTTGTGAAGCGATATGGCTTTGAAAGCTAATGTCAAGGAATATTTGACATGGAGGTGGACACCATAGTATTTTTATGTGACAATTAGAGTTGTATAAAGATGACAGAAAATTTGGTGTTCCATGACAAGTTGAAGCATACAGAAATACGATATTTTTATATAAGGGATATGGTACAAAAGGGAGCCATCAAGCTCCAGTATGTGAGTATCGATGAGCAAGTTATTGATGTACTGAATAAGCCTCTATATTGAGTAAAGTTTGAATACTTACGTGACAAGATTGGTAGTTCAAAAGGAATTTCCTTGCAAGGAGGAAAAGTGTGCAAGGAAAAGTGATGGGACTACAAATGATGAAGGAATGGACGTTCTTCGAAAAGGAAGATTAGGTCAAAGACATGAACCCTCCTCGGAAAAAGGGGGAGTAGGTTGATAATATGAAACTTCCCAGCAAAGGAGTAATGATTATACTAACATTGATGATGGATGACAGTGATGATGGTCTGACATTTATGTTTAGACTATAGTATCCTCTCTTGAGGATGGCAGGTATAACACTTTGTGCATGAGAGTGGTCCTTACTAGCTAAAGGATGACCCTGCAATATGTTAATATCGCATGTAGAATACTCACATTCAGTTGTGAATACCATAGATGAGACACTCACTGAAGAGTGGTCCTAACCTTAGTGGTGTGGATACTCTACGATAAGTCCTCACGGACAACGAGACTTACATTTTGTATGCAGCCGAGATATTTCTTGCAGACTATACTCTTATATGGAGAGTATTCCTACATTCATATGTAGATGCCATAGAATAACACTCGCTTGGGAGTGGTCCTGACCTGTGTGGTATGGATGCTCTATGATGAGTCTTCACGGATGCCATAGTATAACACTCACTTGGGAGTGGTCATAACCTCTATGGTATCGATGTTCTATGAATGACCGACATTGTGTATGCGGTCAAGATCTGTGCTACATACAATACTCTTTCTTGGATGAGTATGTGTACACGCAAGTGTAGATACGGTAGTATAACACTCACTTGGGAGTGATCCTAACTTGTGTGGTATGGATGTTCTATGATGGGCTGACATTGTGTATGTAGTTGAGATCTACGCTGTAGAATATACTCTTGCTTGGAAGAGTATTCCTACACACAAGTGTAGATACCGTAGTATAACACTCACTTGGGAGTGGTCCTAACTTGTGTGGTATGGATGGTCTATGCTGAGTCCTCACAGACGATAGGGCCAACACTGGGTGCAGTCAAGATCTACATTTAGTTGTAGACGATTCAACTGATCGATTTCATGGATCATGTTGATGGAGGATTAAATCATCCTTGGACTTATGTCCTAAAGTGATCGGGATTGATCATACTGCAAATATATCATGTGTACTGCAGGTATCGTGGCGAAAAAGGATCAAGTAGATCGAAGTACAACAGAAAAGGATGAAGTAGATAGAAGTGAAGTTGCAAAGGATCGAGAAGATTGAAGTGTTGCTGCAAATGATCAAGAAGATCGAAGTGCTGCTGCAAAGGATCGAGAAGATGAAAGTGCTGCTGCAAAGGATCGAGAAGATTGAAGTATCGCTACAAAGGATGGAGAAGATCGAAGTGTTTTTACAAAGGATTGAGAAGATTGAAGTGTTGTTGCAAAGGATTGAGAATATCAAAGTGTTGTTGCAAAGAATTGAGAAGATCAAAGTGTTGCTGCAAAGGATCTAAAAGATCAAAGTGTTGCTACTAAGGATCGAAAGATCGAAGCATTGCTGCAAAGAAAGGATCAAGTGATCATGTGATTCAGAAGATAAAGAGTAACTGTTTCAGTTACTGATTGTGAAAAAATTCTTGTGACGTATAGATGTATTACCTCGATGTACTATTGTAATTGTCTATCTATTCTCCTATAGTCTGTGATGATGTTGTCAGTAGAATAAGCTTATCGTTAAGGGGGAGTGTTTAAATATTGTAACTTCAAAGGATATTCTAAATGTATTTTACTAATGTAACCCAAGGGAGATGTTATTATTCCTCTGAGGGGGTGTTACTATTGTATTTGGTCATCATAGAGTCATGAGGTAAAGCCTCCACTTGTGTCAGGTCCTTAGTACCCTAATAAATAATATAATATACTGTTTTGAGTATTCCTAGGTGAAGTCATCCTAGACAGTTCAGTGGGGCCGACTTGTCTAGTGAAAAAGTCAATCGACACATTGTGTATAAATAGAGGAGTTGTGGTTCTTATTTGAACACAGAATCAATCACTTGTGTAGCACATAGGAGAGAGAGAGAGAGATAGAATAGAAGGAGGAGAACACCTGTTTTTGGGGTTTTCTTTTATACATCTTATACAGAGGAATTTTTGCTGGGTTTTCTTCTCCTTAAGGGTTTCCCAGAATAAATGTTGTGTCTATCTTGTGATTGTGTTTCTATCAGTGATTCTTGATATGCTGCTATTGTGATTTTTAATTGAATACTATTGAATCTAGTATTGCATATGAAATATTAACAGAAGGAACGTATTTGTAGGTGTTTGTGAAGAACCATGATTGTGAGTATTTTGGAAAGCACTTGTTGGTATGGAAAATGGCATAGAGGAGTTCTTAGCTATGGTAAATATGGCTTAGGACATTCCAAGTGAATCAACAATCAAATATGATAATCTATTCATGTATTTGGTAGATAAAAATATCATATAAATAGAGGATCAAATCTGTACTAGAATTGCTTGCATCAATGAAGGGTTTTCTGACACATGTTGGGAAAGAGACACATTATGAAAATCCATTATGGTTGGTAGAATGTGTTCCAGAGGGGGTGTTTGATCACATTCCATATGGATAAGAAAATAAAAAAAGGTCTTTGTTCATCCATTGATTGGGTGGATAGAGACACATAGGGAATGAAGACATTGGGAGGTAAATACTTTAAATTCTACAATAAATTCCTTGTTGTGAATGACATTTTATTGACATGGGGGAAGCCAAAAATATTTAGTTTTCAGCCATTGGATACCTTCCATACACATGCACATGAGGTGCATTATAATTTTTTGTTCTTGAGGAATTTTGGGATGCAGATGATGAGTTCCAAGCACATGGACATTGCCCAAGAAAGGATGATTTTTCTCATGGAAGGAGTTCTATTTTCCATGAAGAGTAAGAAGAAATCCCTTGTGTTGGACCATCCCATTATGGGATTGATGCATCCACACCTTTGGTTGACACATTTTGTAGAGAGTTATTTCACCATAATTTATTCTACACACCTATGGCATCCAACACACATGAGGATGATAACTGGGTGAAGGGTTTCTTTGTTTTGATGCCAAGTAAGGATCAAGAGGCTCCCACAATCATCCATGGGGATTTGTTGATGGCATGACCACCTTCTCATATGTATAAAATTCAACCATGTCCTATATTTGATTCCTCCATTTATGGTGGATATTGCATGAACAGTGGCAGAGAGTTGAGCCATTGGGATTGTGCACATGAGAAAGCAATAAAATTCCCAAATCGATACGAAAATTGGAGGATTTGTTCATCTATGGAAGGAATGGGTAGGTAATTTTTGGATTCATGCACATTGGAGGGTGTACCTTTTTCTTACACCATGAAATTTTCAACATACACATCCTACTTCTTTTGTGAGCAACATGGGAATCTATGGTTGTTGGAGGAAGCCCAAAATTGTCTTGGGACATGGGACTCATACCCATGTCATTGAAACAACATAATTGTGAGATTCAATTATTATGTGCATCAAGCACATAAGGAACTTTATTTTTGGCGAGGAAATCACAAATATTTCCAAGTTTACATTGAGAATTTCCAATTTTCAGTGCAGTGGTATGATTCCCACATCATGAATATCATTTCCCGAGATGACAATTTTTTATGGTGGATACTAATTTTTGGATACTTATAGTTGAGGAAATGGGATCCAGGCATAATTTTGTATGATAGGTGGTGTTGGAAGGAATTCTCATTGAAGGGAGTGTAATGCAAGTAATGGGACCTTGGCATTGCTTTTTTTTGAGAAACTTCACATGCTAGCTTGATGGAGAAAGTCAACATTTTTTTGCAAATGAGTTCATGCTCGAGTTCTCCTACATGGTGGAAACATTTGCACCACTCTGGAGTGATTATGCTTGAGGACAAGCATATTTTGGAGGGAAGGACTGTCATGTCACCATATTTTTGGAAATAAAAGTGTTGACCAAGCCCAACACATTGGTAGGGTCAAAGATGGATTATTTACCTCACCTTGGGAATTTTGTCCAAATAATATTTATGAGGCATTAATTAATTAGCCTATGAGAATGTTGCTAAATAAACATTATTGAGGCATGTATTTAATTTTTATTTATCATTAATATTTATTGTGCAAATAACATGTGTAATTGAGCTTGCCATGTCAGGCACAATTGGCAAGCCAACTTTCCAAGGGAGGATATTAAGAAAGTGGAAACTCTATGACAAAAGAGTCAAAGAGAAAAGGGAAAGTTCCCAAAAAATATGACAATAGATGTCATAATGAAAGCAGGAACAAAATGACTAAGAAGGGCACGCTTTCTTTTTTGAGACTTAGTCTCCAAAGAAGGAAAGTCGGAATGTAACACCCCGGTTTTGATCCCATTTGCATTAAAAATGTATATGATGTATACATTGTAATTAATCATGGCGTGGAGCTAAAGGAAAAATCCCACCATCTATTTAACATTTTATGTTCTGGTGATTAAAATTGTTGCTGAAGGTATATTTGTGCTATCTAGCACATTATAATTTTGGCATCATGTAAATATGCATTTTAGTTAAAATTCCCACAACTAGCTATGTCTATGCAACATTAAAAGAGATGGGGGCATGATTTTCTAAGGATAAGGAGGGGGAAATATTTAACCTTTGGGGCTGATGGGTAAAATAAAAATGTCAAAGGGAGAACCCATCAAAATGTCAACTACCTTTCTTGTCTCATTCACCCAATCATTTAATTCTTCCAAAAATGGTTGTGTTAGTTAATGCATGGGGATGGGGAAGAGTTTGGCGGTCAGAAATTCGAATTGAAGAAGTCATTAGATTTTGGAAAACATTTTTCTTCCTTGTGGGGAAATTAAATGTTGGGGAAGGCATGCCCAATCCATTACTCACCCATTACTTCCATTTTCCTCACCCATTCTCCATGCAACTGAAGCTCCTGTGTGTTCATCCTTCACGCTGGAGTCATTTTTGTCATATTTGCATGCACAGAAATTCATTTTGGTATTGTTCAGCAAGTGGGAAAGAAATATTTACATTTTTCCTACATTTTCATGGATTCTCCAATGGCTAGGAACCATTTTTACCTTGTTGAGTGGCCAAGAAGCTAGATTCACGTTTTTGGGGTTTATAGCAATCATTTTGGCTCCCGTATTGCCATAGTCGCCTTTAGAAATCATAAATATGATTTGGGTCTTGGAAGAGGTTGATTTTGGATCTATTGTGTCATTAAACAATTGTTGAGATCGTATTTCTCTCCATGGTGTTTTTCTCCACCATTTTCCAAGCTAAAAATCCATTTTGGCTCCTAGGGCTATTTTACACACTTACCATTTTTTATTTTATCTTCCAAGACGTTTTTGTCCATGCCAAAAACTGTAATTATTGTGTATTGATTTTATTTTTGGCCACGTTAGGGACAAAACATCCCAGGGATACAAATTGCTGATAGGGGGTTGTTTTCACCCACCTTGGCAATTCATTTTGTTGCCAAATTGTTTTTACTCAACCCAGAATTTGTGTATATTGTTGTGCATGCATTTGTGCTTTGGTCTAATCCAGTTAGGAGTAGAGGAGGTGAGTTTCTTGGTAAATCTAGTGCATGAGGAACCTCACTGAGAGATCTGGAGGGCTGATTATTCCTTACTGTACATACTGAATAGAACTAGAAGGGAATGCATATCTCGAGGGACTATACAATAGAGAAGGGGATGATTCTTTGTGTTTGGTGTGTACGTGTCCATGGATATGTGGTTGAGCTCACTAGCTTAGCAAACAAGGCTTTCCATCCCCTTAGTAGTATGATAAACCCAAACATAGCTTTGGCTTGACTTCATTTTGACATATCTTTCACTATGTGTGAACCTTCTTAGTTTCCTTATTCCTTGTGGGAATATTGCCTAGCTCGAGGGTGGCATTGTTGCTGAGAGATTAAGGAGAAAAATGGCCTATGGTTGGGTGGAACATTGTAGTGACATAGCTGGTTGTGGACAAGCTTCTTCATAAGTAAGTACTCTTGTCTATTTCATCTTTGCAATTGTATTTGATGTTTAATGAAATTGATGAACATGCTAAATGCTTCAATGGAATGTAGTTTTCTTCCATTGTGTCATAAATAATTATGCATCTATGGATGTTTTAGTTCAAAGCATTTCAATTTTTATCATGTGTATGTTCATGGGGCTAGTTTCTTAGGTAGATAGTATTATGGTATCATCCTCTTCGTTGGGTCGATGGGTTGGGGACGTTACAACCTGGTATCAGAGCCTCAGGATTGCAATATTGGGCCTCTATGGGCCAAGGAAATCAGCTATCAAAGCCAGAATTAACCCCTGTTGCGCATACGGTAACAGGGAGAATTTCAAAAAAATTCTAAGTATGGAAAATATTGGATGACTTAAGTTGAGTCCATCCGATATGCCGGATGACTTAGCCAATTCCATTCGACAAAGAAACCAAAGCAGAGAGAAAATTTTGAAAAATTTCCGAAGTTTGAATTTTTGCCAATGGTCTCAGCTGGGAGGAGTTGAAGGTATTGGCTGGGTGGAGCCGAAGGTCTTGGCTGGGAGGAGCCAAAGGTCTCATCTAGATGGAGCCAAAGGTCTTAGCTGGGTGGAACTGACAGTCATGGCTCAGTTGAGCTGATACATCGGCTAACAACCCAAAACCCAGCTGACAAGGCAAATAGAAGGAAAAATTTTGGAAATTTTTCTAAGTGTCAAATCATCGAAAGATGTTTGTTGAAGCGGAGCCGAGGTGTTGAAAAGGTTCACCAGAAGAGATTTTACGAGTCATAAGACAAAGGAATATTGATCCAATAAGGCGTCGAAAGAAAAAGGAAGATTGATTCAATAACGCATCCGAAGACAAAGGAATATCGATCTAATAAGGAATTGGAAGACAAAGGAAGATCGATCCAATAAGGCACTGAAAGACAAAGGAAGATTGATCTGGTAGGGAATTAGAAGGGAAATGAAGATTGATCCGCCAAAGCATCGGGCGAGAAACCTGAAGTTTTTTCGATCAGATGGGAAAATCCAAGTTTCTAGAAGCATATTTTCAGCAGTTTTTCAGTGGATTTATAGGTGCTAAAAAGGAGAAAAATGGCAGCAATCTTATGTTCCATATTGCCAAAAAATAAAAGATTTACCAAAAAAAAAAGCGAGGACCCTGCCCTTGACCCACCCTATAGTGGTGTAGGGAAGCCCCATCGTTCTTGGTGAAAAGAAAATTCTGTGTTTGACAAAGTTTCCAATATAGTATTTTCCAATGCAAGTAAGTAATTATGAACCCGTGATATTGTTATGTAGCTAACATTTTTGTTTATTAACACATTTTGTAGAACTATAGTCACCTTCAAAGGAAACATTCTGTATAGAGCAGTTTCAAAAATTTGTTCTTGGTTGGGCCAAGATGAGAATCGATGACATGAATGATGCACGAGTCCCTATGAGTTTAAGGAAAATGCTATGGGATAAAATATCAGAGTTGGAAATGACAATACAGATTCTAATGGGAGGAGAAATCAAGAGAATCCCCTAGATATTGCAGCCACCATGAGGAGCCTAAGGGTGGAGTTGCAAAGTTGCAGAGAAGAAAATGAAAGGATGCTTAAGGCTCAAGAAGATCAAAATTAGATAAATGCAGCTATACTGTAGAGTTTGACTGACATCCAGGGATAGATAAACTCTGGGCATCAGACAACTAATCCATAAAGAAGCAGGAGTAGCACTAGGGGATATTCTTGTAAAATGTCCCATGTCTCTATGAAGGATTCTAGGGATAGAAGGAATACTCCAGAATGGCCTACCAGTGGGTCATTGGATTCCAAAGAACCCATTGGGGATTCAAGCTCTCCATCTTGCAGGAATAAGAGGAGGAGACGTTATAAGAACAGAGTCACGCGATGAATTCAAAAAGGAAAGGCCTCCTACTTTTAATGGCGAGGTCAAGACTGGTCAAGAAGCTAAGGCTTGGCTTCTTGGGATGAGGGAGTATTTCCAAGTTCAAGACTACTATAGAAATATGAAATCAAGGGTAGCTAGATTCAATTTGACTAGAAGAGAATCCATATGGTGAGAACACCACAGACAAGTAAAGAAGGTTAATGAGAGAAGAATTGCATGGAAATAATTTAAGAAATACTTCAAGCAGAAGTACCTTTCTAACATGTACTATGATGATAAGATTAAAGAATTCCATGAGCTAAGATTGGGACAAAAGACCATGGAAGAGTATGCAAATAAGTTCTTGGAACTATTGAGGTATGTCCGGTACATCAAAGATGAAAAAGTGAAGATCCAACATTTCTTGAGTCGATTGCTTCAGTCTTACAAAGACAGAATTGAGTTTTATGAACTTAGAACTCTTCAAGATGCAATAAGGAAGGCTAAGTAATGCTATGAGTAAAGAAAAGGTGAACCTGATTATCATAAGACATGGAAGGACAAAATGAATGCGAATTCTGACCAAAGGAAGAAAGTTTCAAACCTTCTAAATTCAAGAATCAGTAGAAGCAACCATCACAAGCTGAGAATCATCCAGTCAGAGTGATGGGAGAAAAGTCTAGAGATCCATAGAAGAACAGAGGACGTCTCCAATGTTGTAAATGTGGAGGACCCCACATACACAAGAATTGTCCACTTGCAAATGAGAGTACAAGTACAACTTACAACATTCAAGAAGAAAAATAGTGGGTCAAGTATCAAGGGTCATCCCTAGGATTTATGCAACACTGGAGGACCTTCAGGAAGATCACTAGTCAACTATGGTTGAAGTTGTAGGTAAGATTGTTGAGAAATCTGTTTCTATTTTGACTGACTCTGGTTCTAGTCATAGTTACATTACCCCTAGAGTAGTGGAGATTTGTGCCTTTAAGAAAGTAAAGCATAGCAAATCTTGGTTAGTTCAACTAGCCACTGGGACTAAGAGAAAGGTTAGCAAAGTGGTAGAGAAATGTCCATTGGTCATGAATGGATTGGTCCCTTGTGTAGATATGAATGTTCTACCACTTGGTTCCTATGATGTTCTCATCGAAATGGATTGGTTAGAAGCTCACAGAGTAATGCTTGACTGTTATAATAAGGATTTTGAGTGCTTGTACGAAGAAGGAAACTCAAGGATTGTGAAAGGAATTCCAAAGGTGATTTTCATGAGGCAGGTTTTAGCAATGTAGTTGAAGAAGTTCTGTAGGAAAGGTTGCTAGTTGTATGCAGCTCATATTTTGGAGGAAACAGATAATGAAAATCCTAGGTTAGAGGACTTTCATGTATTGCAGGAATTCAGGGATGTTTTTCCTAATGAGATTCCATGGCTTCCTCCAAATAGAGATATTGATTTCACAATTGAACTTGTGCTAGGAGCAGCACCTGTGTCCAAGACACCCTATAGAATGAGTACACCTAAGATGATAGAACTGAAGATGCAACTACAAGAATGGTTGGAGAATAAGTATATCAGGCTGAGTGTGTCTCCTTGGGGAGCACTAGTTCTGTTTGTAAAGAAGAAAGACAATAAACTTATGTTGTGTATTGATTACAGATAGCTGAACAAAGTCACTGTGAAGAACAAATATCCTTTTCCTAGGATTTATGACCTCTTTGATCAAATGAGAGGAGAAAAGGTATTTTCCAAGATTGAATTGAGTTCTGGTTAACATTAGGTGAGAATCAAGGATGAAGAAATTCATAAGACATCCTTCAGAAAAAGGCATGGACATTATGAGTTTGTAGTGGTACCATTTGGTCTCACAAATTGGCACCAGCTACATTTATGTGATTATGAATAGCGTCTTCAACAAGTATTTGGAAAAGTTTGTTCTTTTTTTCCTTGATGACATTCTTATTTATTCTAGGAATGAGGAAGAGCATGAAGAGCATTTGAGATTGACATTGCAATTTCTTAGGGAGCATCAACTGTATGGAAAGCTAAGCAAGTGTGACTTCTATAGAGATAAAATTCAGTATTTGGGTCACATTATCTCAGAAGAGGGTATATCTGTAGACCCTGAAAAGATTAAATCCATTATGAATTGGCCTACTCCAAGATATGTGGTAGATGTAAGATCTTTTATGGGACTTGCAGGATACTATAGGAGATTTATTGAAGGATTATCCAAAGTTGCACATGCCATCACTTCTTTGCAAAAGAAGGGGATAAAGTTTGAATGGACATCGAGGTGTGAAAAAAGCTTCTAGCAGTTGAAGAATATTCTCACCAATGCACTAGTATTGAAAGTTGTAGACCCAGAGAAGTTTTGTGGTGTGTACTGATGCATGCAGAAAAGGGATAGGAGGAGTCCTTATGCAAGAAAACCACGTGATATGTTACGAGTCAAGAAAGCTGAAGGAGAATGAGAAGAACTATGCCACTCATGATCTAGAACTTACATCCATAGTACATGCTCTCAAGATGTGGAGGCATTACTTGATGGGAAGAAGATTTGAGTTAAGGACAGACCATTGTGGTTTGAAGTATTTGTTTGATCAACCTACTCTAAATGCTAGGCAAGCTAGATGGATAGATTTTTTATGTGAGTTTGATTTTGAAATCAAACACATACAAGGAAAAGAGAATAAGGTAGCTAATGCAGTCAGCAGGAAGGTGCAGGAAATGCATGTGGCATCTCTTAGTATTTTCCAATCAGGTTTTAGATAGCAGATTGTTAGTCATACTACTAAAGATGAAATGTATGTGCAAGTAAATGACTAAGTGCAGCAGCAAAGTCTTGAGAAGAGGTATGAGGGATACAAATTGGAAGAAGATGGAATTCTTACTTATAAAGGAAGAATTTCTATTCCAAATGTAGAAGAGTTGTTATGGATGAAATCCATCATGCTCCATATTCTAGACACCCAAGATATTAGAAGACAATTGCTACAGCAAGAAAGCAGTACTTTTGGCCAGGAATGAAAAATGACATGGCTGAATATATTTCAAGGTGCATGAAATGTTAGCAGGTAAAGGTTGAGCATCAAAACCCTGTAGGTTTTTTGCAACCTTTGCTAGTTACATAATGGAAATGGGAAGTTATTTCCATGGATTTTATTACAGGATTTCCAATGACATGGAGACAACATGATTCCATCATGGTTGTGGTGGACAAGTTGACAAATGCAGCGCATTTTATACTAGTTAAGTCTACACATAAAAATGACGATATTGCAAATATATTCATGAAGGATATTTTCAAATTGCATGGATTTCCTACGGCAATAGTCTCTGACAGAGATGTCAAGTTCAATTCCAATTTTTGGAAGGGGTTGTTTGCAGATTTGGGTACAAAATTGAAATTCAGCACTGCTTACCATCCTCAAACTGATGGTCAAATGGAGAGATTCAAACATGTGCTTGAAGACATGATTCGCATGTATGTGATGGATAAACCAACCAAGTGGGAATATTAATTACACTTGGTAGAGTTTGCTTAAAACAATGGAAAACAAGCATCCTTGGGGATGAGTCCATATGAAGCTTTGTATGGTAGGAGGTGTAGCATACCAGTGACTTGGGATAATCTAGTGAACAGGGTTGTGCTTGGTCCATAATTTCTCAAGGAGATGGAGCAGGAGGTTGTAAAGATCAAACATAATATGAAAGTAGCCCAGGACAGACATAAAAGCTATGCAGATAAGCATAGGGTAAACATAGAATTCAGTTTTGGGGATCATGTCTACCTTAGAGTGAGGGCAAAGAATAGTTCCTTGAAGCTTGGAAGTTGTGCCAATATGTCACCAAGATATTGTGGGCCATTTGAAGTGCTTGAAATAATAGGGCAAGTTGCATATAGAATTGCATTGCTTGCTAGCACTAGAGTTCATAATGTTTTTCATGTTTCTTTGCTTAAGAAATATGTACATGATCCTAACCATGTGATAAATTGGGATGTGATTCAGGTGGAACCCGAGGGAGAGTTCCAAATCGAGCCAATGCACATCCTCGATAGGAAGCTCACAATGCTCCGGAACCGAGCCATAGGGTAGGTAAAGGTACAATGGGAGCACTATGGTCATGGAGAGGCTACATGGGAACCAAAGGATGACATGTGATTGGCACATCTAGTTTTGTTCAATTCTGTGGAACATTAAGGCGGTACTAGTGTAGCATTTTGTTCAATTTTGTAAAGCATAGAGGACAGTGCTATTGAAGGGGGAGGGGAATGTAACACCCTGGTTTTGACCCCATTTGCATTAAAAATGTATATGATGTATATATTGTAATTAATCATGGTGTGGAGCTAAAGTAAAAATCCCACCATCGATTTAACGTTTTATGTTCCAGCGATTAAAATCGTTGCCAAAAGTATATTCGTGCTAGATGACACATTATAATTTTGGCATCATGTAAATATGCATTTTAATTAAAATACCCACAATCAGATATGTATATGCAATATTAAAAGAGATGGTGGCATGATTTCCTAAGGATAAAGAGGGGGAAATATTTAACCTTTGGGGCCAATGGGGAAAATCCAAATGTCAAATGGAGAACCCATCAAACTGTCAACTACCTTTCTTGTCTCATTCACCCAATCATTTAATTCTTCCAAAAATGGTTGTGTTAGTTAATGCATGGGGATGGGAAAGAGTATGGCAATCAAAAATTCGAATTGAAGAAGTCATCAAATTTTGGAAAATGTTTTTTTGACCTGTGGGGCAAGTAAATGCTTGGGAAGTCATCCCCAAGCCATTACTCACCCATTACTTCCATTTTCCTCACCCATTCTCCTTCATGTGGGCTTCCTGCATGTAGCTAAAGCTTCCTATGTGTTCATCCTTCATGTTGGAGTCATTTTCCTCATATTTGCATGCCCAGAAATTCATTTTGGTATTGTTTAGCAAGTGTGAAAGAAAGATTTATGTTTTTCCTACATTTTCATTGATTCTCCAATGGCTGGGAATCATTTTTACCTTGTTGAGTGGCCAAGAAGCTAGATTCATGTTTTTGAGGTTTATAGCAGTCAGTTTTGCTCTCGTATTTCCATAGTCGCCTTCAGAGAATAGAAATATGATTTGGGTCTTGGAAGTGGTCTATTTTGGCTCTATTGTGTCATTAAATGATTGTTGAGATCATATTTCTCTCCTTGATTTTTTTGTCCATAGTTTTCCAAGCTAAAAATCGATTTTGGCTCTTGGGGCTATTTTACCCACTTACCATTTCTGATTTTAACTTCTAGGACGTTTTTGTACAATGTAATTATTGTGTATTGATTTTGTTTTTGGCCACCTTAGGGCCAACACATCCCAGGGATATGAATTACTGATAGGGGGTTGTTTTCACCCACCTTAGCAATTCATTTTGTTTCCAAACTGTTTTTCCTCAACCCAGAAATTGTGTATATTGTTGTGCATGCATTTGTGCTTTGTTCTGAATCTAGTTAGGAGTGGAAGAGGTGAGTTTCTTGGTAAATATAGTGCATGAGGAACCTCACTGAGAGATCTGGAGGGATGTTTATTCCTTACCACACATCCTGAATAGCATTAGAAGGGAATGCATAGATTGAGGGTGTTGTAAAGGAAAGTATCCTATGGCTAGGGTTTAAGCGGCCATCAACGTACTGGGGTTGAAAGAGAGATGCACAATGTTCAGCAAGTATATAGCAACAAATTTCAGAGATGAGAAAGGTCCACACCTGATAAACTGAAGGCTGGTCCAAGCTTTCTCTTCAATCCTCTTCTTGCTCCTCTCGCTCCAAGAGACCTGCAAAACAAGTTATACCTTCCTCAAACCATTATGACCACATATAAACAAATGATAATCAAATAAATATGAAATAATAATCTGATTAACATCATAATCTGATCATAAACAGAGATTCAATCACACATTGAACAATGATTTGGGAAGAAGAAGGACATCACATCTTTATTAATATTGAAAACAAGTACAAGTATACCTTCTCTTCAAGTTGGCGCCTCACGAAACCTTGATCTGGTTCTGCTGCTTCTCTTCTCCAAAGAACTCAGCCTCCAAGCTCTGCAACACAAGGGGAAGACCTCCAGGACAAAGGTGTGGGCAAAGAGAGTCCCGATTCCTCCAGCATAACAATGTATAAAATCCCAGTCCCCTCTCATGGACCTCCCTACCTCTATTTATATGGGTGAAATAAGGTA
This sequence comes from Pseudotsuga menziesii, assembly GCA_001517045.1. Classification (NCBI taxonomy): domain Eukaryota; kingdom Viridiplantae; phylum Streptophyta; class Pinopsida; order Pinales; family Pinaceae; genus Pseudotsuga; species Pseudotsuga menziesii. The sequence goes on along the minus strand of LPNX010721471.1, from coordinate 901,180 downwards.
GTTAGGGGCGAAGCCAAAGTGGTTACAACTGAAGGAGTCAGTTGCATAACTACCCAAACTAACTCAAAAGGCATGATTTTATGTTTTAATGTTAAGAAAAAGATGCAAGAATAGCAACCCACGCATGATATGTGAGTTTGCACAAGAGCATCTCGCGAATATATGCATGCGCGACTTGCAAAACACAAGAGTCGCGAGTGATGCGCGACTTGCACATAAGGAGAGTCATGCATACCTAAAAAACGCACTTTTAAGGTATTTCTGGGCATTTTCAGAATTTGTTGTCTTCTGAAAAGTTTTAACTAACTGAAATACCTTTCCAACGGTGTAGAAATGAGGTCAAACGGAGTTATAGAAATCAAGATATGGGTCCTCCAAGATAGGTGTTTTTTCAGTGACTTTCAGTGACTTTCATGAAGTGCCGACATGCGACGAAATCATGGGAAAGTGGTCACAGGAAGAGAAGTGTCATTTTGACCTATAACAGATGCCCCCTAATGTGTGAGGTTAGAGGGGAAGATGATAGCTAAAATACATTATAAAGGAAACAGCTGAGTATGGAGAGAGCAGAGAATCCAAGATCGAAAGGCTCGAGTGAAGGTACCTGTAAGAGAGATACATGTCAGAACAACTGATCTCTGGGACATACACGTCCATATACAAAACATTGCCATAAAGATATAGGCAGATCCAACATATGTATACCTGATGAAACTATCATGGTCACTCAATATGCAAAAAGGCGCCATATCAAATCTAAAGGAGCCATGGCCACAAATGAACAAGGTGGATCCATTCTCAACAATTGATCATAGCCACAAAAATACAAGGTGGATCTATGTCTCAGCAAAATGTCATATAAAGTATAACAAGGTCTTGTGCAACTAGGGAAATAGAAAAAGATGACAATGCTACTGTCGGCCCCAAGGTCTTCAATCCAAACCGACCAAAAAAGGTACGAATCCTAACCATGCGAAAAAGAGCTGAAGTTGAACATGGAGGAAGCCATTTGATTACCGGTCAATAATGAAAACCATTAACAAATGCGAGGGAAACCACCATTAATGAAAATGGTCCCCAAGGTACCTAGTACATTCTAACAAGTGTGATTACAAGGAGTTGAAGTCGAACACTTGAAGAATCCATCGAGTAGGAGACATTAAGGTATTCCCAACTACCCAATAGCGAGGGAAATTGCCATTGAGGACAACAATTCCCAAGGTACTGTCATAAAACTCTAAATCTCATTCCCAGAGCAAGATGTGTTGCAGTCGATAGGAAGAGATCCGTTGGAAGGAAGGCATTAAGGCATCCTTCATCATCCAACATGAGGTAAGTCAAAGACTAATTGGATTTGGAATTGGTACCGAATTTCACGACAAGGAACACTGAAGACATGATGTAATGAACTGATACCAGGGAATGGCTGACACAAAAGGTCAAGGCAACTGCAGAATGGCCGACAAAGGTTCAATCCTTGAATAGTGAGCACGACACAAAAGTGACTTAGGCAGCTTTTGACACAAAAGGACCAACGAAACAAATCTGCAATTTAGGAGACATTGACAGATTCCCCATATAATTGGAAAGAAGACCAACTAGAGGAGTAAGAAACTCTGAATTGGGATAAGGTAAAAATACTAGGACCCAACTGTTGATAGAATCAAAATTGGTGCTTTGTTCAAGGAAACAAGACTTGCTGCCATGATGTAAAAGACATGGAAATAACCCTTCCCCTTCCCTTCTTTCTTGTAAAGGTTTAACGAGTCCAAGAAAGCAAACTCGGGACCATCTTCATTTTTTGACAAGCTCGAAGAAAAGAAAGAAGAATGCTTGATAAGGCACCGATTCGTGGATTTTACGAGCCCGAACTAGTACATGCTCGATGGTGTTTTCATAGTTTAGAGAGTCTGAAAACTCCAAAGAAGACTCCAGGGGGGTCCTTTTCGTACAATTTAGTCTCCTAAGGCTGAAAAAGTATAAAACAAACCAAAGAAGAACTCTCTTAGCTTTCGAAGAAGAAAAGGCGCACCTTTTTCGTAATTAGTCAGGAAGGTCCGAAAAAGGTTAAATTACCACCTACCCAACGCTCCTTCAAAAGCAGCATATACAGCCTGAGTTTTACGAGTGTGAAGGAAGGCAAGATCACTCGAAAAGATCCATTTGATTACGAGAAATGGGGCTTACAAAAATAAACTCGATGCTTTTTTCTTTAGGGTTTAATGAGCATGACAAAGACATAAAGTACACTCGAAATCTTTTTCGTGTTTTGGTCTAGAGCACGAAAAAGAGAAAACTAAGCTCATACCGGGGGTTCCTTTTCCGTAAGTTTAGTCCCTCAGGTCCAGAAAAGTGATAAACCTATGCCTGAGAATACTCTTCTCAATTCAAAAAGAAAAGAGAGGGATCCTTTCTCGTATTATTCCACATGGTCCGAAAAAGAGATAACCTACCACCAATGTGGATGCCCATTCACATATTCTTAACGAGCCTGAACGGACAAGTTTACTCGGCAGTCAAGTCTATTTTGAGGAGTCAGACTTGGGCCTAAAGAAACTCATAATATTTCCCATGAAGTTTTAACGAGTCCGGAAAAGTCAACTCGTGGCCTCCTTATTGTTTTTAATGAGCTCGAAGGAGAGCAGAAAGAATGCTCTAAATGCGAGGAGACGAGTGTCATAGGCAAGCGAAACTAGTTCCAAGCGCAAGGAACAGACCTATGCATAATGTAAGGAAAGTGAGCAAGATAAGGACACTCAGGGAACGTCTCCTCAAGGTAAAGGGTGTCAAGTTGCAAAGGCAAAATGATACAAGGCTAAGCGGTGATGAGAACAAAGATGAGGGCTTATACAATGAGCTAAAAGCGTGGAAGCCGGCATCAGGCTCATGAGCACGAGCAGGGCACATGCAAATGCAATTACAGCTTGAACAACAAGGTGAGGCCCATAAACAGTTGTGAATCCAACTAATAGTCCTGTCTCCAAGAAATAACAACATCAGAAGAAACGATCCGATGCGGGTCACTTTGGCAGAAACACTTGTGACTTTGCTATCTTCTACAAAAGGAAAATTCAAGGCAGAATCAACCGAAGAAGATTCTATAGGACCAAGGCTCGAGGCTTTATAATCAATAAGATCAACCTAAGAAGAGAAGCGAAAATAAAAAAGGGAGATAGAGTCTGCAGGAACAAACTCAATATCACAGGAAATGAGAAATTCATAAGAAAAAATGAAACTCATCAGGATCACTGACTTGCTTTTCAAATGAAGAATCAAAAGACTCAACAAAAACCAACATAAGAAAAAGGGGAGGCTTACTAAGCAAATCAGGGTTAGACTTAATCACAACTGAAAAAGAAGGTCAGACTGTATCAAAGACTCCAGGAAGACTTCATCCGAAAGGAGGAAATCATCCGAGATAGGACACATATCTGAACTTTCAAATGGATGGACAGAGTGGAGAGAAGGCTCTACAATCTGTATAGGATAACTCACCTGATCAACTGCTGGGACAAAGTCCCGAGAAGGTAAGCATGAAAACAGAGGCTGCTTCTCAGTAGCAATTGAACATAAAGGACAAAAGGCCACATAGTTCACCTGTGGCGGGGTAGTGTCTACAGAAACACTGAGAATCAATAAAGGAAAGACTTGGTCTCTAGTTGGATTAGGAGACGGATCAAGAAAATCCAACTGATCGATAGTGACAATTTCTTCGCCATGATTAAAGTACATCACACGAAAGAATGTTGACACCACAGCTTGCATGGCATAGACATAATCACATCCAAGGAGCATATTAAAGTCCAAGGGGTCTTCTATCACCATGAAGTCAACTAAGACGGTCTTCCCACCCAAAGTAACAGGTGTTTGAGCAAGAATTCCCAAGGCAACACAAGTTCTTCTATCAAATGCCAGTAACTGACTAGCAGTCGACACAAGGCTGGGAGATCCCATACCTCGCCAAGCACGAGTAGACAAAATACTAACTGAGGCTCCTTCATCAACAATGCATCGAGCAATTGTATAGGGTTCAACTTTGACCTTTATCTGGAAAGGTGCATGGGAAGGAAGGCGCGGCTCAACTAGGATATCCCAATCAAAGGAAGCAATCTGAGAGCTTGGTGGGGGTTGATCTGAAGTAAGTTCAGTGCCCCCTTGTTCAGTAAGTTCTGAACCAACAGTGAAGAAAATGTGACTAGTAGACACTGCACTCTCCAAAGGAAGAGTGGGATTGATCGATACTGGGATCGATTCAACCGCTTGGTGAAAGTCACTCTCTGAAGGGAGAGTGGGATTGACCAAAGATGACATTGGTTCAATCACATGAGGAACACTCTCCGAAAGAAGAGTGGGATCAACCAAATTTGAGATTTGTTCGACCACTTGATCAACCAAAGGTTGAGTAGGATGTTGAGAAACTATAGGGTGTTCAGAAGACTGAAATCCATGAGTCTTGGACCACACTCTTCGCACCTCTAGGATAGCAGGGCATAGATGAGTAAGATGATCTCCCTTGCATAGCACACAAGGGAACTTAAGATGATGCTTCGAATGACCAGTTTTCTCAACTGAGTCAACATGACTAGCAGTGGCTGACTCTTTTCTCTCAACATGACTAGCAGAGGATGAGAGTTTGCCCCCAGCATGAACAACAGAGGCTAGGTGACTGGGTCCAACCTCACTAAGAGAGGCTGGTTGTTGAGAGACTCCATAATGTTCAAAAACGGGATGACCATGAATCCAAACTCTTCGCACCTCCTCAATAGAAGGGCATTTATAAGTAAGGTGGTCTCCCTCACAAAGCTTACAAGGAAACTTGAGCTTGTGTTTTGAATGGGTAGACTTGTCAACAGTGTCAACATGACTCACAGTGGTTGACGGGTTGTCTTTAGCTTGAAACACAGAGGCTGAAAGACTGCCCCCAGCATGCCTGGTAGAGGCTGAGAGACTAGGTCCAACTTGACTTGCAGAGGTAGGACGGGCACCATCCACATGAACAACAGAGGTTGAATGGTTAGGATCAACATGCTTTGCAGCAGTTGAGTGTGTGCCCCCAGCTTGAGCAACAGAGGCTGGGTGAACGGATCCAACTTGAACAAAAGAGGTTGGATGGGGAGGTTCAACTTGAAAACTAGAGGTTGAACAAGTGCACTCAGTGTGAACACCAGAGGCTGAGTGACAGGGTCCGACCTGACCTGGAAAGGTTGAAAGGATCCCACCAGTGTGAACACCACAGGCTGGATGGATGGATCCAACTTGAACAACAGAGGTTGGATGGGAAGGTTCAACTTGAAAACCAGTGGTTGAACGGATGCACTCAGCTTGAACACCAGAGGTTGAGTGACAGGATCCGACATGACCTGAAAAGGTTGGAAGGATCCCACCAGCTTGATCACCAGAGGCTGGATGGATAGATCCAACATGAACAACAGAGGTTTGATAGGAAGGTTCAACTTGAAAATCAGAGGTTGAACGGGTGCACTCAACATGAACACCAGAGGTTGAGTGACTAGATCCAACATGACCTGCAGAGGTTGGATGGGTGCCCCCAGCCTGAACAACCGAGGCTGGGTGGTGAGGTTCAACTTGACTTGCAGAGGTTGAATGGGTGCCCCCTTGCTTATGTGCTTTCTTCCTATTCCTCCTTCTTTTACTCCTTTTAGACTGCCGGTTACTAGTATCAGTACTTTCACCTCATGAGGTAGAAGGAGGAGGAGAACTAACTACAGGTGAAGGGGAGATAGTGTTTTGATGCCCTTGATATAAGATGCTTGCTTGAGAAGCATCAGGAGCATTCAGGACAGTTGGAGTGGAAAACAACCACACCGGTAGCCCTAGGGTGAATCTCGGAAGATTCAAGGTGGCCATCAAGGGAACACCAACATTCCCTGTGAGAGGAATATGACAAGGAGTTCCCATTGAAGGGATCTCTTGGTTGGTGTTCAAAGGGGTGTTAGCCATAATTTCAAAACAAGAGACAAAGTCTGAGGTTGATGATCAACCAAAATTACAAAGCAGACACCTAAAGGCCCACTAAGTATAGACAAACCACACAGCACTCACTAAAAAGATCCTAGAGTCTCAAGCAATCTAAACAGGCTATAAAGATATACCTTCCAGAAGAAGGTTGATGAACAGTTACTTGGCGTCCTTGAGGGGTTCTCAGGCCCAAGCAGAGGAATCACCCACCACCCTCCTGCACTTTCCACAAGGGTTACCTTCCAAGTATGTCCGAGGTGAACCAGAAATAACCTTCCGGTTTACCTGTGTATGAGCCCTAAAAGACAAGAGACTAAATGCTACCTTGATAATACCTACTGTCTAGGGGGACAGTCGCAAGCCGAACTCGTACGCATGGGCAGGGTAGCTGAGCCTGAAATTCTGCCTAGACAGAATCCCCAGATGCGCAAAAGTCCTGGGTTACGTTTTGACAAGGATCCGGGGGGTTATCCCCTATGTCCAAGCCTCCACGCGGCCTCGTGCTTAACTCCCGTTTGAGAGGAGCTTCCCAGATACAGTGGTAGAATCAAGGATTTACCTAGTGAAAGGTCCACTACGTCTGAGTTTTATAACTTGTGGGAAGTTTACACTTCCTAGCCCACAAGTCTAGCCTAATCTAGTTGGTGTATGGCCCTTAAAAAACAAAACTTACTAGTAAATTTTAAAATTATACGTTGATTTTAAAGGGCTGTTTCTTACTCAAGAGGAAATGGAATGGTAAACTGGTGGTGTTTTGACTCAAAATTGAAAACAAAATGACTAAGCAAAGAGAAATGAGATGCAAAGAAGCAAATAGCTATTCTCTTTATATTTTCAAATAACTTGAAAGCCAAAAAAGATCAAATCTTTTTATATTTTTTAAATTTTCAAAAACAATGCTATGCTATGCAATCTAGACTAACAGCCTAATCTACATGCACATAAAGCAAACATATGTTTTTTTCTTTTTCTTTTATAAAATGCAAAATAAAAATCAGCCTATAAACTAATGCAAACAAGTCCTGAAAGCAAAGCAAATAGACAACTACTTTATACCCCAAAAACAAACCCTAGGTTTCCCTAAAGTTGAATATAAACCTCTTTTAAAAGGAAAGCTTACAAAAATAAACAAGCCAACACTTTGGAATGAAAAGACTGAGCATAAAGAATGACATAAACAAAGGTCAAGAAGTCCCAAGCATCAATCTAAACCTACAAAAAAAGGCTGCTTAGTACCTTGTCCACAAGGTCAAACCGAAGAAGAGGTAGGAGGAAAAGCAGCAAAAAGAAGTTCTTTTTAATTTTCTTTTATAAAATGCAAAAGAAAAACTACCTACAAACAAAGCATGCAGATAAAAAGAACAAAGCAAAAGGAACTTTTCTATGCAACCACCCAACAAACTCTAGAACCAACTAAAGTCACCATAAACCCTACTTGGAAGAAAGGCTTGTATAAGAGACGAGACAACTATTTTGGCAAGGTGAAGTAGACCAACCAAAGAAGGAGGAAAACAACATCCACAAGCTTCTGAAATCAAACAAAGGCCACTAACAGAGGCTGATCAGAAACAAAAGGCCAAAAAGCAAACCAAGCAAAGGAGACAGGTGAAAGAGCAAAGAGTAAATCCTAATGCTATAAAAGGGGCTTACCACATAGATAAAGAACAAAAAAAATAATGACACAAACTCCCTAGATTCATGCACCCGCAGAAGACCTTAACAGACCCACCATGCACCTGAAATGCACTGTGCTTTGGGTAAACTTGGATCTAATAAAGCAAATAAGCAAGAATTACTCCAAGCAAAAAGACTCAAAGGATTTTGAAAAAGCAGGTAGGGTGATCACCAAAAGTCTTCAGACAAGCTACACAGCATTCATAAAGAGACACCACTCACAAACAGGGATTACCTGAAGAAGGGAACAAGCAAAAACTTGACTTAAAAAATCCTAACTTCCAGGTATATACGCGACTGTCTATAAGGGTAGGTCGTGAATGATATGCAACTGTTCAGTAGAACAACCCGCACATGCAAACTTGTATTCGTGACTGTTCAAAAGAACAACCCGCGAATAGGTGTAAAAATCACAATCAAGGGTAGAAAAACTGCCTTAGGAAGGTAGGGGAGAGGGTGCAATCAGACTTAAAAATGTTCCTAAGTGGTAAGAAGGACCTGAAAAAATGCAAAAGCTAAAAGAAATCAAGAGAAAAACCCCAAACAGACAAGGCTATCCCCAGCGGAGTCGCCAGTTCTGTTGTAAAGGAAAGTATCCTATGGCTAGGGTTTAAGAGGCCATCAACGTATTGGGGTTGAAAGAGAGATGCACAATGTTCAGCAAGTATATAGCAGCAAATTTC
>LPNX010721471.1:880768-892531 GCA_001517045.1 Pseudotsuga menziesii | reverse complement strand
ACTCAGCCTCCAAGCTCTGCAACACAAGGGGAAGACCTCCAGGGCAAAGGTGTGGGCAAAGAGAGTCCCGATTCCTCTAGCATAACAATGCATAAAATCCCATTCCCCTCTCATGGACCTCCCTACCTCTATTTATATGGGTGAAATAAGGTAGTTAGGGGCGAAGCCAAAGTGGTTACAACTGAAGGAGTCAGTTGCATAACTACCCAAACTAACTCAAAAGGCGTGTTTTTATGTTTTAATGTTAAGAAACAGATGCGCAACTATGAAGGAGAGAAACCCGCGCATGATACGTGAGTTTGCACAATAGCAACCCGCGAATATATGCATGCGCGACTTGCAAAACACAAGAGTCGCGAATGATGCGCGAGTTGCACATAAGGAGAGTCGTGCATACACAAAAAAATGCATTTTTAAGGTATTTCTGGGCATTTTCAGACTTTAGTATCTTCTGAAAAGTTTTATCTAACTAAAATACCTTTCCAACGGTGTAGAAATGAGGTCAAACGGAGTTACAGAACTCAAGATATGGGTCCTCCAAGATAGGTGTTTTTTCAGTGACTTTCAGTGACTTTCAGTGACTTTCATGAAGTGCCGACATGCGACGAAATCATGGGAAAGTGGCCACAGGCAGAGAAGTGTCATTTTGACCTATAATAGAGGGACTATACAATAGAGAAGGGGATGATTCCTTGTGTTGGGTGTGTACGAGTTGGGAAATCCAAGTCAGATCTTGTGTAGGTGTCCATGGCTCTATGGTTGAGCTCACTAGCTTAGCAAACAAGCCTTTCCATTCCGTTACCAGTATGATAAACCCATAGATTTAGCTAGACTGCATTTTGACATATCTTTGGCTATGTGTTAGTCTGCTTAGTTTGCTTATTCCTTGTGGGAATCATGCCTAACTCAGGGGTGGTAGTGTTGTTGAGAGATTAAGGAGCACATTGGCCTATGGTTGGGTGGAACGTTGCAGCGACATAGCTGGTTGCAAACGAGCTTCTTCATAACATAAGTATTCTTTTCTATTTCATCTCTGCAATTGTATTTGATGTTTAATGAAAATGATGAACATGCTAAATGCTTGAATGGAATGCAGTTTGCTTCCGTTGTATGATAAATAATTATGCATCTATGCATGTTTCAGTTGAAAGCATTTCAATTTTTATCATGTGTATGTTCATGGGGCTAGTTTTTGGCGTATATAGTATTACGGTAGCATCCTCTTCACTAGGTCGGAGGGTTGGGGACATTACATAGAAAATATGTCATAGGGAAAAGCAGGAAACAATTGACTAAGGAGGGTGCAGTTTCCTTTTTGGAGGCTCAACACAAAAGAAGGAAAGGAAGAAAAAGTTGTCATTGAAAAAATCAATAACTATGGGTTTAAGGACAACACAATTCCAATTTTAATGAATGACATGGATAGGGAAACAACGCACAAGGGTCCCTACTTTCCAATTACTCAAGGAGGGTGCATATGTGGCTAGGGTTAGGGCTTATATGAGGATGAATTTCTCTCACAGGTCACCTATTGCATCTACTTTCTAAGTAGGTCACCCAAAGATCTATAAAATAACAATTTGAGCTCATTCACATAGTTTGGTTGATGAGATAATTTCTTGATTCTATGTGAGCATAATGTTTTGAGTGATACACCTCAGAGCTTTAGGAGATGAGCCCCAAACCTTCCCTTCCCACTCCTTCATTCCCATTCTCTTCTATTTGAATGTATGGAATGCTTAATTTTCAACCATTGAATTTTTATTAATCATATTTTTCAACCCTCATCTCATTCAGGTCGATCTTCAGTGAATCCCAAGCTTCACCTATGCTCTCAGCCTTCTTTATGCATAATTTTTGGCCCCCTGCACATCATTTCGAGTCCTTTTCTATAATTTCTAGTCAATCCAATGCTCTATAATGTGTAATAGCTGATATTCTCTATCAGTTATATTTTTCATGCTGTAATTATTCTATTTATGAGGGTTACCCTCTCAGTGTCTCATGAAAAGCTTAATTTGTCATTGTAATGGGGGGAAATTGATCAATCTAGTGAAAGAAGGAGTAAGAAAAGGTTAGGAATGATTTGAAGGTTGTTATATGTTCATTGAATTGGAATTATTCTCTATCATACTTCATATACTATATTGAATTCATTTTGCTATGTAATTCATGCTTGATTCAACACTCTAGCTAGATTACTAGTTTTATAGTTTTTTCAGTAAAAAGAGTTCCATCCACTCAAATTTGGCTCTACAAGTTCCTATGGGTCTTTGATAGACCCACCTACCCATAAATCATTCCACATCCTAGATTAATTGAGGCCATATTGAGTTTTGGAAGCCTCCTTTGCGCAGGACTTCCCTAGACCAAAATCGCCTAAAATCCCCAATTCTTTCCTAAACTCTCTAGAACTCTCCAGATCTATTAAAAAATATCCCAATACATATTTTCTTGTATATGAAGGCTTGATAACAGCTATGCACTTTTTTCCAAGCCCCTGGTTAAAAGGACACAAGGAATTTCCCTAGTTTCACGATTGGGTGACCCATGAGTGTGGGAGTAGGTTTCCGCATAGTGGACTCTAAAACCTAAATGGTCCCCAATATAAATATGTTTGGGGAAAGGAATTCACTGCTCTATACTTACTCTTGGTTTCTTCCCACTTCCTACTCCCATGTCTGCGAATTTCCCAACAAAACACCTTGAATTACCTAGTCTGAAGATTCACTGAGTGGTTGTAATTTAATATCAGAATTTTTATTTAATTTGCAGAATTAGTTAGTGTTCAAGTATTCATATGAGACTTAGGAACATTACAAAGAATCCACTCTTGACATCCATATGGTGAACTTCTCAACCTTTACTAGCTGTAATTGCTAGAACTAGTCTTATTGAATCCATCTTTACAACCGATGCAAAGGTATCGGTGTAGTCCACACCTTGGAGTTGAGAGTAGCCCTTAGGAACTAATATGGTATTGTACTTAAATCAGAACCATCTGCAGCAATTTTGGTTCCAAATACCCACTTACATTGCACAAGTTTCCTCTTCGAAGTAAGGGAAACCAATTCCCATGTTTCATTCTCTTGGAGAGAATTGAATTCATCTTGCATGGCTGGTTTCCACCTTGGATCATGACAAGCTTCATGATACAACTATGGATTAGATCGAATCATCATATAACAGTTCTCAAAAATAGCAATTTCACTTGTATAAGAAGCATTGCGAAATTGGTATCTTGTCTTCCTAGGATCTAGGGGATTTCCAGCTAGATCCCCTACAACTTGTATAGTTTTCTCAGCCCATTTGGGCCTTGAAGGTGAATCATGTACATAAATTTCATCTTCATCCATATAATTATAAGAATTATCTTAGCCCCAAGAGTTAGCTCAATTGGTTGAGCACCCGTCGCTAGGCCTCTCAGTAAAGAGGTCACGAGTTCAATTCTCATTGACACTATTGGGGTTAGGCATGAAGTGTGCCGAAGGTGTGAGGCCCCTTCGGGTGGGCCCGCCTGATTTATTTCCATGGATGTAGCTCGTCGGTCCAGCTGGCACGTGAACCGCATTGAAAAAAAAAATTTATAAGAATTATCAGAAAAATCAAATCTTGAATCATTAATTACATCATCATGGTGTTGGGAATGTTATATTTTTATCATTTAAGCAATATGATCTTAGGATCTTATCTAAGAGAATAACATGCACAACAATAAACATAAGAGACAAGAGATACAAAGAATTTTCCTTAGGGGAACCATAAAGGAGAAAACCCCACAACTTCCTCGGCGATAGAATGAGCACCAATGGCAGCAGTAAAACCCGAAAACATAAAGATGATCTCCAATATCTTGTTCTCTCTCTCTCACTTGAGAGAGCTTCTCTTCTCTCACTCACGTGCCCAAATGAGTGACTGTGTGTGTAATAAATAGAGAGGCTCTCTCTATTTATATTCTTTTGTTCACTTAATGTCCACTTCAACATGTCCACCCCACTTAACAATTACTTACTAGGGCCGACATCTCTAGGAGCGTCTAATAACCCTAGTGCCCCACAACTGTGGGGACTTTTCCCTTTGATCAACAAGGAGGGTTAACCTTGACACAATTGAGGGGACTATTGCCCCGAATTACAATGGAGGGTTAACCTCAATGACTTTACATGACTGATTTACATTACAGATACTTCTCGGAATAAACATCGGGGTACAATACATAATATATACAAGTGAATACATTCTAAATTTACAAATGCATCAACACTCCCTCTTAACTAGGAAGGTATTCTCTCGACACAATTTATCAGAACAAGTCTTCTTCTCTGTATCATCTGGATCATCATCAAGTCATCTTCATCTTCAAGTCATCTTCATTGTCAAGTCATCTTCATCGTCAAGTCATATTCATCGTCAAGTCATATTCATCGTCAAGTCATCTTCATCAAGTCTGGATCATCACTGGATCATCATCGAGTCTGGATCATCACTTGATCTGGAGCATCACTGGATCATCATCAAGTTTGGATCATCACTTGATCTAGAGCATCACTAGATCATCACCAATTATGGATCATCACTGGCTCATCATCAAGTCTGGATCATCACTGGATCACCATCAAGTCTAGATCATAACTTGATCTATATCATCATCAAGTCTGGATCATCACTTGATCTGGATCATCATCAAAGCTGGATCATCATCATCATCACTGCTTCTACTATCTCAATCAAATGGTGCTATCTCTTCATTCTTCTCATCACAGAAAGTTTTGCAGAGCTAGCCCTTTTTCATGTTGGTTGTAGGCCTAGCCTTCATGTAGGTCTTCATCATATTCAACACTTATATCTGACCATGGAATGAACCATGTCAGAAAGGCATTCCCAACACTCACATCTGACCAAAAACCCATGTCAGAAAGGCCCAGCACTCACATCTGAGCTCATCTTGTTAGAAAGGCTCTACACTTACATCTGACCATGTGTAAACACATCGCTCTAGAATGGCTTTGCACTTACATCTGACCATGTGTAAGCACATTGCGTTAGAATGGCTCTGCACTTACATCTGACCACTTGTAAACACATTACACCAGAATGGCTCTGCACTTACATCTGACCATGTGTAAACACATCGTGCCAGAATGGCTCTGCACTTACATCTGACCATGTGTAAACACATCACACCAGAATGGCTTTGCACTTACATATAACCATGTGAGAACACACCACATCAGAATGGATCTCAGTCCCAAACTGAGTATTCCTGGTAACTGACCAGGTACCTCCATTCTCCCAGAGAATGAAATTCACCACTTATATATGATCATGTGGGAACAAATTTCATAGTCACCTTAGAATGGATCAGCACTCACATCTGCCATGGAAGGAACCAATCCTCTCACCATGATAGAATGACTCAGCCCTTACATTTGACCATGGAAGGAACCAATCCTCTTACCATGTTAGAATGGCTCATGGAATCATCACTTCCCCTTGGAGGGAACCTCGATTTGGAGAACACCAAGTTTCTCCCTAAATTATTCAAACTTCACTCTGGACAATGGCTTAGTCAACACATCAGCTATCTATTCGTTAGTCGCAACATACTAGAGCTTAACTACTCCTCTTTGTACCATATTCCTGATATAGTGATATTTTATCTCGATATGCTTCGACTTGTCATGGAACACCAGGTTCTTAGACAACTTCACACAACTCTAGTTGTCACAATATATACAAGTAGCATCCAATTGGAGATCAAATAAATCAGACAGTAGCTTCCTTAGCCATACTACCTCACAACTAGCCGAACAAGCTACACCATACTATGCTTCAGCTGTACTAAGTGCCACACAAGATTTCTTCCTGCTAAACTAGGAGATCACACTTAATCCCATACTGAAGCAACATGCTGAAGTGCTATTTCGATCAATGGAACTGCCTACCCAATCTGAATCAACATAACCCTCCAGGTTAATCTTCTTATTTGTATCATCCTTGAGCCCATAATCAACTGTACCATTCAGGTTCCTTACTGCATGCTTTGCAACCATTAGGTGAACATGTCTCAATGTGTTCATATCAAAGCAAATATCTGGTCTTGTATCCGTCAGGTACATCAATGAACCAATCATCTGACGATACATCGTAGCATCAATCGTCTCTGATGAATCATCACTAAATAGCTTTAGGTTCAATGCCATAGGTGTGGTCATGGCCTTGTAATCCATCATCATGACCTTCTTCAAGATATCTACTGCATACTTCCCTTGTCCAAGGGAGATTCTGCCACACCTCCATGCCTATAAATTAGTGCATCATATCCAAGTCCTTCATCTCGAACTTGGGAGCAAGTCTCCTTAAGCAAAGGTTGGAATCTGCTTTACTATTAGTAAAGCCTAGAGCCATCAATAAGCTATCCATCCTATTGAACCTCAGGATCTTCTGCAGTCACTCCCTATGAAGCGAAACATCATACTCCCTTTATCTTTCATACTCTATGCAATGAAACATTTTGTATCCATCTAGGGTCACTAGATACCAAGATCCTCTATCTTGAACCTTTTCAAAATTTCTTCTCGCACCCATCTGTGAGATTTTCATCCTCTATAGGATTTCATCTTCAACCTTGTAGCAAAGGTTAATATCTTCATCAAGCTCCTCATGTATGTGTTATCCTATGGGTGTCTTCTAAGCTCGTTCAAGGCCTTCTTTCATTTGCACACATGATTCTTCTTGTCATGTGACTTTACTGCTAGTGTCTGCAAATGTCTCTTTGTATTCTATGCCTTCTTTTTGTGAGAATCCTCATGCTACGAATCTTGCCTTGTATCCCACGATGTTTCCATCTACTGCATGATGGAACTACGAACTTCCTTTAATGTATCGATGCTGTATCCTAGACATCATTCTTCTTGAACTAGTCTTCCCTATCTTCTCAGTTACTTCTTCATCGCTAGAAGGTTTTGCATCAATGATGTCGTTGCATTTGTCATATTATTCTTCATCTTGAACTATCGTCACTTGTTCTTCAGAACAAGTCTCATCCTTATTTGCTTGTAGGCGATTTTACGTGATCTTTTCTACAAGTCAAATGCATTAGTTTTATGGTTAGAAACATTTCATAAGGTATATTCATAATGAAAAATTCTTATGTATAAACATATGATCATGCAACTATTTATCCAATACAACATTCATCCATATCTCACGGAAACTTTCTAGATACCTTCCATCTCTACTAGGACAACATTGAGATTTTGCACTAATCCAATATGTTAGCAAAGAGGTTTCATTCTAGATAAGTAGAAATGGAGATTTGTATATCACCATGAGATACTTACCCATCACATGCGTATTGGTAGTATACTGTCATTAATGCAAACATTCTACCATGCATAATACATCAACTGAATATAAACAAATGCATAACAAAACAATATCATGAAATGACAATTGAATACTTATCTTTACTTGTTTCGTGGGTAGACTCCTTATTGAGCCTTCAGCTTCATCATCTTCTTCATTCATAATTTCTTATCCAAATGCTAATATGGATAAGAGTTTCTTCAAAATTTGAGTCCTTCGTATTCCTCATTGCTTGAGGGATCTTCTTTGGATGGTGAGAGCTTGATCTTCAGTTGCTCCCATCTTCTATTCTCTTATTATGAGTTGAGCTTCTTCTTCTTCATAGAGTCTGCTGAAAGTAATCACTTCCTTTTGGCACACATTCCTCACATGAATGAATCCCATGATCCTAGGAGGCCTTTCAAGGTGGCTATCACCACTTCTGCATTCTCCAATTCTTCTTCTATTGCTACAAGTTGTTCTTTGATTTGGGAGACCCTCGTAAAGTATGACTGTATGGTCTCTGCATTCTGGATCTTCACATTCTTCAACTATTTTCTCAAAGTCATATTCTGATTTATGTTATTCCCTTAAAATAGCTTGGTCAAGGAATCAAACATCTCTTTTGGTGTCTTTAGGGAAGACACTTGTGGTGTAAGGTGATCCGTTATTGAATCAACAATGATATTCTTGGCCTTGACCAAGTTCTTCCGGTGTAAGGCTTTTAGCCTCATCTCCCTTTGGAACTGGAACCTCTCTACTTATGTAGGTGTCCAATTCATTCTCTTCAAAGAGATCATATACTTCCATTATTGGATTTTGTCAACTTCACCAAGCTTATCATTAAGCTGATGTGATGGATCACTTTGAAATGAGAACCTCAAATGAAAATAGCAAAAGATTAGATCTTACCGATTTGAGGAGTCTGTGCTGGTTCCGGAGCTGGCTGATCTAGGGTTTGTCAGAGAAAACCTAATTTTGAAAAACTTGGAATATTTCAGATCTTATTGTATAGAAATATATACCTCTTCAAGGTGATCTATCCAATGTACTCCTTTTCCGAAAACAGTGGAGGGAAGCTCCCAGAACAGGAAGCCCTAGTTTTCCAATTTCTTCTGCAGAAATGCCTGATACTGTTTCTGAGGTATATCTACAATTTCTATTCTTCTATGTTTGAAAATTTGCACTGAGGTATCCTCACCTATCCCTATTCCAACACCATAGGTTTAATCAGAATTGGTTTCACTAATTGGGACTTATGATCATTTTCCCAAGGTGACATGTTTCAGGAATGTTCAACATAGCGAAGTTGTATACACTGACACATGTCAATGTTTCATCTTCAGGGTATGAAAATTCTACCAAATAAATTACAGTCTGTGCCCTTTCTAGGAAATCTTGAGAAATTTAATTTGGACCTTGATAACCCGAGATATAACAATTCTTCCCAGGTGTCCTGTTTAGGGATGAATCCTAGAAGAGGCTGGAACCCTAACTTGGAGGAATCATATCTTCTATAATATAGAAAATCAGAGGATGAAAATTGTACAAAATGTGCATAAGGATTTTATCTTTGACCTGTGAAAGTTTCGGCCCCTGATACTCCTTAAATCCCAATATATACAAAATTTACCAAAACGTATCATTTTTAGTATTTAGGGTTTTTCTAGCCCTGGGTCAAACTAGTTTGACATTCTTGTAGTTACACCCAACCAAAAATATTGACCTAGGCCTCTAAAATTTGATTTTGATGAGGAGAGAAATCATATGCTGAGATCACTAAAAAATTCTTCTTCTGTAAAAATCCCTAATTTCCTGCACCAAAAACTAAAAATCCCCGGAATCGAATTCCGCTTCGATAGAAAGATGTGCCCGTCAATGGAGAGTCATCCTAGCATGCTTTTGTTGATGAATTGTGGAGAGAGACCCAAAAAGTAGGAAGCCCTAGATTATGCTACTATGAAATGTCTTCTTCTCAGGTTAGCTCTGATACCATGTTAGTTTTTTTACATTTAAGTAATATGATCTTAGGATCTTATTTGAGAGAATAACATGCATAGCAATAAACACAAGAGACAAGAGACAAAGAATTTTCCTCAAGGAAACCATAAAGGAGAAAACCCTGCAACTTCCTCAGAGATAGAATGAGCACCAATGGTAGTAGTAAAACCCAAAAATGTAAAGATGATCTCCAAGAGCTTGTTCTCTCTCTCCCACTTGAGATAGCTTCTCCTCTCTCACTCATGTGCTCCAATGTGTGAGTGTGTGTGTAATTAATAGAGAGGCTCACTCTCTATTTATATTCTTTTGTCCACTTAATGTCCACTTTAACATGTTGGCCCCACTTAAAAATTACTTACTAGGGTTGATATCTCTAGGAGAGTCTAATAACCCTATTGCCTCATAATTGTGGGGAATTTTCCCTCTGATCAACAAGGAGTGTTAACCTTGACGCAATTGAGGGGACTATTACCCCGACTTACAATGGAGGGTTAAACTCAATGACTTTACATGACTTGTTTACATTACAAATACTTCTCGAAATAAATATCAGGGTACAATACATAAGATATACAAGTGAATACATTCTGAAGTTACAAATACATAAACAAGGAAGAAGATTATTCCCCCAGTGCAAGCTCAAAATCTGGTATGTTTTCCTCTTCGAATTGCACACTCCTCTAAATGAAATTATTGAGTGTGGATGTGTCAAAGAGATTATAACCATTTCTATCCTCACCATAACCAACCATGATACATTTCTTGTTCTGTGGCTGCAATGCCTTCCTCTTTTCTAATGGAATTCGAGCCCATGCCCTTGAGCCAAAATTTTTGAAATGCGAGACATTTGGTTTATGGCCAAACCAAGCCTCGTAGGGAGTTTTTCCTTTGAATAATTTCTGTAATTCCCTATTCTGTATATATGAAGCACAATTTATGGCCTCAACCCATATCTTGGGACATATATCCCTTGATTCAATCATGCATGTAGCCATCTCTTTGAGAGCCCTATTTTTCCTCTATGCCACACCGTTTTGCTATGGTGTGTAGGAGACCAAATGTTACATTTGGATGACACATTCCTCACAAAGATGCTGCATATTTTTATAGAAATATTATTTACCATTGTAATTACTAAGGATTTTTATCCTATTCCCACTTTGTTTCTCCACTAGGGCCTTCCAAATCTTCAATGTCTCAAAGACTTCAGATTTTAACTTAAGGAAGTATACCCAACAGAACCTTGAGTAGTCATCAATCAAGGTGAGTACATACCTTTATCCTCCATAGGAGAGAGTGGGAAGAGGACTAATGAGGTATGAATTTACCAATGCAAGTGTTTGTGTGGCTCTCCTTTCCTTCCCCTTCTCATAGCTATGCTCTAGATGCTTCCCAACTACATAACCAATGCAAGCTCCATTGGAAGATTTGATTAAAGTAAGCCCTTCTACCATCTCATCGTTGTTCAATGATTGAAGATACTTGTATTTATGTGTCTAAGTATTTCATGCCATATCTTGGTGGTCTCATTGGAATGACATAAGAGAACTTTTCCTATGGAATTAGGAATAAATTTCAAGAACTTGTACATTCTAGCTTGGTGGTCTGCATACCCCAATGCCATAAATTTGTTTGAGGATATTTCTGCTATCTATACCAAGTCAGGAGTAAATGTTAATCTCTTGGCTTATCCTGTATGTGTCATTTGATATACTGACAACAAATTTTATTCCAAAAAGGTACATAGAGGACATCATTGAAATATCCATGATTCAAGTCGATCCTACCACTCCTTTGGTTTGGATTTGAGAGTCATCTCCCATTCGAATAGCTAGGTCACTATTCAAATGCATGGAGGAGAAAATCCCTTTGAAAAAGGCCATATGTCTAGAATATCCTGAATCAATAATGAAGGTGGAGAGATCTGAAGAACCTGCTACCAAAGCCTGTCATTTCTCCTTGTTCTCAAATCGTGAGCTTCCATATTTCTTCTTTGCGCCATCTGGGACAGGGATGTTGTTTTTCTCCAGCAGTCGTGCCATCATGTCAATGGTATTATTCATGTAGGAGCTCTCTTGATGCCATCCCTTTTGGCGATATGTGAATTTTGTTTTCTCTTTCCCTTTCTTTTCCTTATCCTTTGATGGATTCGAACCCCCATAAAGATTCTTGGGTCTATTTGCTTTCTTCTTCTCTGGCTATTTCAAATTCTTTTCCTTCTGCTTGCCTTTTGAGGAATTTGAAATGCCAGCAACCAAGGATTGATCCTTTCTTTCTTTTATGGTTCCCATCTAGACTAACTTGTCTCGCTCTTGGGTCAGGGACTCCATGAAGCCATCTAGTGTTGGAATATGCCAATTTTGAATCGTTATCTTGCCAGATAGGAATGTGCTAACAAACACTGAATCATTAGAG
>LPNX010721471.1:808904-867501 GCA_001517045.1 Pseudotsuga menziesii | reverse complement strand
CCATGTCAGATGTAAGTGCAGAAATCTCTCTTCATTGTGGTTGAGAGTTTTCCATCCTTGGATGGGATTGTGCCATTCTGACGAGCAGGTCAGATGTAAGGGCAGATCCATTTTGTTCATGGCTAAAGGATTTAGTTCCTTCCATGTCAGATGTAAGTGCAGAAATCTCTCTTCATTGTGGTTGAGAGTCTTCCATCCTTGGATGGGATTGGGCCATTCTGGCGAGGAGGTCAGATGTAAGGGCTGCGCCATTCTGTTCATGGCTAAACGATTTAGTTCCTTCCATGTCAGATGGAAGTGCAGAAATCTCTCTTCATTGTGGTGGAGAGTCTTCCATCCTTGGATGGGATTGGGCCATTCTGGCGAGGAGGTCAGATGTAAGGGCTGAGCCATTCTGGTCATGGCTAAAGGATTAAGTTCCTCCCATGACAGATATGAGTGCTAGCCATTCTGTCAAGTAGGACAAATGTAAGGGCAACTGCCATTCTAGGAATGGAGGCACCTAGTCAGTTACCAGGAACACTCAGTCAGGTTGTGCTAATGAGCATGTAATCAGTCCTGGGATATTTGCAGATGGTCTTTCAAGGTTTTGCCTATGGCATGTAATTCGGTGCCCTGGGACATCTGGCAAATGCTCTTTCGAGGTTTTTCTCTGGGATGGCATGTAATCAGCCCTGGGAGATCCTATAGGTTGGGCTGTGTGCCCGTAATCAGTCCTGGGATGCTCTTGCGAGGTTTTTCCATAACCACATGTAATTAGCCCTGGGAGATCCTATAGGTTGGGCTGTGTGCCCGTAATCAGTCCTGGGATGCTCTTGCGAGGTTTTGTGGTGAGGCCACATGTAATCAGCCCTGGGAGATCCTATAGGTTGGGTTGTGTGCCCGTAATCAGTCCTGGGATTCTCTTGCGAGGTTTTGTGGTGAGGTCACATGTAATGAGCCCTAGGAGATCCTATAGGTTGGGTTGTGTGCCCGTAATCAGTCCTGGGATGCTCTTTCGAGGTTTTGTGACGCACGTAATAAGTCCTGAGGATTCTCCAGTATGGCCAGTGATGATGAAGACCTGCAGGTGGTGGGCCTACATCCAGCATGAAATAGGGCTGGCTCTGTAGAACTTCCTATGACGAGATAGTACACACTTGATGATGACTAGTGGAGATCCAGATCGAGCTATGATCCAGATCCAGTTATGATGACTTCGAGAGATCCAGCAGTGATGATCCATATCGAGTGATGATCCAGATCCTGTCCAGAGAGATGATCCAGATCGAGTGATGATCCAGATCCAGTCCAGTGATGATGATCCATATCGAGTGATGATCTAGATCCTGTGATGATGTCCTATGATGATCGAGATCAAGAGATGATCCAGATCCAGATGACTTGAAAACGAAGATGACTTGATGACAGAGATGACTTGAAGACGAACATGATCCAGTGATACAGAGAAGAAGACCAGTGCTGAAAATTGTGTCGAAAGAATACCTTCCTAGTTAAGAGGGAGTGTTGATGTATATGTAACTTCGAAATGTATTCTTCTATATATTTCATATACTGTAACCCGATGCTTATTCCAGGATGTTTCTATTATGTATTTGAGTCATGTGGTCATGCCCCGATGTTCCGATCGGGAGTATTATAATGTAAACAAGTCATATCAAGTCATTGGGTAAGTCCCCACTATTTAGGGGCACTTGGGTTATTATACACTAATTAAGGTGTAGGCTCGAGTAGTAATTATTAGGTTGAGTGCACTTCAAGTCAACGGAAGAATATAAATAGAGAGTGAGAGTCTCTCTATTTATCACTTGTGACTTAGCTCTCTTTCTCTCTCAAGTGTGGCGCACTTTTGGAGAAGGAAATTCTTGGGCTTGACAGAATACAGAAGGCTGCTGTTGTGAAGGGAGGTCATCTTACTGTTTTGGGATCACATCTTGTGGTGATACTATATTAGAGGAAGCTGAGGGTTTTTCTCCATTTATAGTTTCCCCTCCTAAAATATTTGTCTCTCTTGTCTCTTGTGATGTGCTTATGTGATTGCTGTGCTTGTTATTCTCTCAGTGAAAAGATCTTATCATAATGCTAGCTTAAATGTTGAAAAACTAACAATGCAATCCCATTCTGTTGTGGATTATAAGGAGTGGACAACTCCCTCTTAATCCCTGATTCTTTACATAGCTCTTTGAATTCATTTGAAGTGAATTCTACACCATTATCTGATCGAATGGTCTTGATCTTCTTTTCAGTATGGTTTTTGATCAAGGATTTGAATTCCTTGAATTTGCTGAATACTTCATCTTTGTTCTTCATAAAGTAAATCCATGTCTTTCTAGAAAAATCATCAATAAAAGAAACATCGTATGCATACCCGCTTAGTGATTTTGATGACATAGGTCTGCATACATCAGAGTGGATGATTTCTAGAATGCTTTTGGCTTTGCTTTCGCTGCTGGAAAATGTCTTCTTTGTATTCTTTCCTTTCGCACAACCTTTGCAGAGACCATCATGTTTGGCTTGAAATTCTGGAAGACCTTCAACAACTTTGCTTGCAATAGGTAGTGCTCTGTAATGCACATGTGCAAGCCTTCTATGCCAAATATCATTTGGTTCTACTGTATCATGGATCAAGGCTTATTCTGGATGACCCTTCAATTTGTACAAGCCTCCTTCTTGTTCTCCAATTACTACCGCATCATTGATGGTCTTTCCTTTTGGCCACATGATGACTTGACCATATATGAATGCAACCCGCATTCCTTTTGCATCCAATGCTGAAATGGATAGAAGGTTCTTCTTGAGTCCTGGAACAAACAATACTTCTTTCATTGTTAGAGACTTACCAGAGTCTAGCTTGTATGAATATTCCCCACTACCTTTTATTAGATATTGGTAGTCATCTCCTAGTTTCACCTTGTGAGGTGATTCATGTTCTGACAATCTTACAAAAGATTCCTTGAATCCCATCATATGTTTGGAAGCCCCACTGTCTATAATCCAATCATCACTACCATGAGTAATGTTACCTGTGAGAGTGGAGATTAGAACATATTCATCCTCGCTTGAAGAATCTTCACTTTCATATCTGGATCTCTTCTTGGATGGTTCATCATCCTCTGCAGCATGAGCATGGTGTCTTCTTTTGTTGCTATTCTTCTTATGAGATTGGTTCTTTCTCTTAGGAAAATATTTTGCAAAGTGTCCTATCTCATCACATGTATAACATCTTAATATAGATAGATCCCTTTTAGGATGAGAGCTCTTACCTTTGGAGTAATGATGTTTTCTTCTTTCCTTCTTGGAGTGAACTGTGAGGGCTTGATCTTCACTACCCATCTTTTCTTCTTGAGCTGCTATCCGAGCTTCTTCTTGAGAGAATTCTTCCCATAGTCTGCTGAATTTGACTAACTTCTTCCTAGCACAGATTCCTTGGATGAAAGCATCCCATGACCTAGGAAGGCCATTCAATGTAGTCATCACAATCTCTGCATTTTCCACTTCTTCATCAATAGCTTCTAGTTGTTCCTTGACCTGAGAAACCCTTGTGAAGTATGTCTGGATAGTTTCTACATTATGAATCTTCACATTCTTCAGTTGGTTCCTTAGGGTCATCTTCCAATTGATGTTCTTTCCTTCAAACAATTTGGTTAGGGCATCAAACATAGCTTTAGGTGTCTTGAGAGAGGACACCTTTGGAATAAGGTGATCCTTGATAGAATCAGCAATGATCCACTTTTCCATAACCTTCTTCTTCTTATGTAAGGCCTTTGCCTCATCTCCCTCTGGAACTGAAACCTCCTCATGAATGTAGGAGTCTAATTCATTCTCTTCCATGACCAGGGAGATCCTATACTTCCAAGCTCGAAAGTTATCAACTCCCTCAAGATTTTCATCAAGCTTGGTATGATGAGACATCTTTAAATGAGAACCTCAAATAGAAATAGAAAGATTTTAGATCTTACCAGGTTCAAGATGTTGGATCTGAAACTTGAGCTGAAATCCTGCAGAGCTGGTTTAGGAGCAAATTAGGGTTTTGCTTTTCTGGAGTTCTGTCCACCCAAATGCCTTGAAATTTGTCCCTAAATTTGATTTTGGGGAGGAGATCAATCCAGGCCTGGGCTCACTGAAAAATTCCTCTTCTGTAAAAAGCCCTAATTTCCGACCCCAGTGACAGGTCCAAAACTGAAAAACCTCAGAATTGGATTCTGTTTCGACAGAAAGATGCGCCCTAAGGAGGAGAGTTGTTCCACCTTAATTTTGCTGAAAATATGTGGAGGAAGGTCCACAAAATAGGAATCCCTAGTTCCCGCAGCTGCACAGTGTCTTCTTCTCAGGTTAGCTCTAATTCCATGTTAGTTTTTCAACATTAAGCTAGCATTATGTTAGGATATTTACTGAGAGAATAACAAGTATAGAAATATAACATAAGCACATCACAAGAGAAAAGAGACACAAATAGTTTTTCTCGGGGAAACCATAAAGGAGAAAACCCCGCAACTTCCTCAGAGATAGAATCAACACCAAAACAGTAAAATCCCCAAAGTAGTAGTCTTATTCTTCTGTCTAGTCCCAGTATTTCCTTCCTCACTAATGTGCCACACTTGGGTGATTGAATGATGTGTGTTACAAGTGATAAATAGATAGGCTCTCACTCTCTATTTATATTCTTCCGTTCACTTGAAGTGCACTCAATCATGTCGGCCTAACTTAACAATTACTTACTAGAGCCTACATCTCTATGAGTGTATAATAACCCTAGTGCCCCGAAACTGTGGGGACTTTAACAATGACTTGACATGACTTGCTTACATTATTGATCCTCTCGATCGGAACATCGAGGCATGACAACATGACTCAAATACATAATAGAAACATCCCGGAATAAACATCAGGTTACAATACATAAGATACATAGATGAATACATTCCGAAGTTACATATACATCAACATGCTGAACTCGGTCATGGAGCACTTTGGAATCATCCTGGAAACTATTTTAGTAAGTATTCTTTTATTCCTGGTTCCTAAAAACATAGTTGTACTTTTTCTGAAAGCTGCCTTGCTTTACAACAATTTTAAGGCACGAAGGAAAAGCTAGTCTAGGGGAACTTGCCTTGTTTTTTGACCACATCCTCCTCCTTCCTTTTCTCCAAACAAAATCATGAACGATTTTTCTTTCCATCTCTTATCATATTGACTACTTTCTTTAGCAAATTCATGAGCAGCTTCATAGATTTGGGAATTCTTTCTTGTACCTATGGGTTTTTTGACTAGTTTTAGTAAGCCTGCTTTTTGACCAATTCGAATAGAAACCTAGTTCTTTATAATCTCTCATGTAATTATATATTTTGGAATCCTATTACTTTATATGGTTTTCTAATGTACACTTATTCAATACAGGATTAAGTTGGGCTCCAATTTCAGTCTCCTTTTGTGTGAATTTTGAATGTTTGATTATCAATTTTGTGAGTGTAATTGATCTATCACTAGGGTTCAATTTCAAAATGGTATCAGAGCCTTTGTAGATCTATTTATCTCCTTCCTAATTTTTATTTCAGGTTTGACATCACCGACTGGGAGTGCATTCTGTTGACTGAAGGGCATAGGAGCTGATATATAGACCAATCTTAAAGGATCATCTTGTCTCCATTCAATTTATTTGAATGGAAAGCTCAGATGGAGATATTGTTGAGAGTGAAATGTATCTATAGGGTTACCAAGGCTACTGAGGTAGATCCCATTGTAGCTATAGGGAAAATCAAATGGGACAACAGGAGGGATGAGGCCTATGGTCTTTTCTATTTGAGCATTTCAGGAGACCTCCTCTTTCATCTTGATTCATTGACATCACCTAATGAGGTTTGGGAGAAGCTTGAAGAGATTTTTGGAAGATGATATGAGAGGACATAAAATCCAAAATGAATTGATCTCCTTAAGTCTCAGTAGATTCAAATCATTACAACTCTACTTTTCCAAGTTTAAGGCCCTTGTTTTGCAGCCAAACATTGTGGGATTGAAAAGAAGGAAGAGAAACTAATTTTGACCATTCTCTCTAAGATTGGTCCTAACTATTAAGTGTTTGTTTCGACCTTCCATTCCACTAAATTGATATCTTGAACCTGGAAGATGCCTAATCTTGCTGTGTTCATGGAACCCTTCACCCAAGAACAAGATAAATTGGTAATGATGGGAACCATCAATCCTTCCAAATACTAAGATTTGGTTGCTGGAGATTCAAAGGTGGATTCAAAAAGCAAGAAAAAATCTAAAAGTCCACCTGAGAAAAAGAGGAACAAGTCAAAGTCTCAAGAGGATCCCTCAAGCTCCAAGAAGAAATTCCAAAAGAAGAATAACAAAGGAGAAATGAGCAAGTGTGCATACTGCAGTAAGGGATATCATCCTGAGAGCTCTTGTATGAAAAATCAAATTGACATGATGACCCAACTCCTGGAGAAGAAAAACATCTCCCTTCTTGATTGCTCAAAGAAGAGGGAAGGAGGATCAAATTCAAAAGACAAGGAGAGAGTACATGCCTTGGTTGCTGGCACCTCAAGCTCACCTAGTTTCATCATTGATTCTGGAGCTTCCAGACATATGGTTTTGACAAGGGAAATATTTTCCTCTCTTGACATGTCGAAAGGTAGACCAACAATTTTGGGAGATAACTCTCTAAATGAGAGTATGGGGAAGGGTAGGACTGATCTTAATCATGGTAATTTCAATAATGTGTTGTATGTTCCAAGTCTTGCCTCTAATGCCTTGATTGGGAAGGTGACAACACAGATCGAAAGTCTACCTCAGGATATGTGTTCATGCTTGTAGAAGGACTAATCATCTAGTCAAGTAAGAAGAAGAGTTCCATAGCACTCTCATCTACAGAGGCAGAGTATAGAGGAGTTGTGAATGCAACTACTTAATGTTTGTGGTTGCAAGGGATACTTGGAGAATGTGGCTTCAAATCAGAGTTTTCAACAGTCATCTATTGTGACAATCAAAGAAACATTCAAATCTCCATGGATATAGTTCAATCACAAAGAACCAAGCATATTGAGATCCATATGCACTATACCAGGGAGCTTGTGCATGATGTACAATTTCTATACTCTACTGTGCATCTTCAGAACAAGTAGAAGATATATTCACCAAAGTATTCTGTGAGAAGACCTTCAATAATATAAAATGACTGCTAGGGATTGCTTATCATGTGGTGAAGAATGATTGATAACAATATTTTCAAAATTTTGTTTCCTGTCCATGTTTAAGGGAGGATTTTCCCACTGGGTTTTTGCCTCTTTCCTTAGTTGTATGGACAGACAGTATGTAAAAGGGTGACTAAGCCTTGTTTCTTGACCATATATTTTTCTGATATTTACTCATAAATTTAGGATTAAGTGGGGGTGTTAGAATAATCAACCCATAGTTACCCATATTTGACATTAATTAAATGATTTTTGTCTTTTTCCTAGATTTGTAGATTCCTCTCTATGCTAGTTGGCTTCCACATGTACCTATAAGTCATTACTTGCTAAAATAGATCATGGAGCACTTTGGAATAATCCTGGAAAATATTTTAGCAAGTCTTCTTTTATTCTTGGTTCCTAAAAGCATAGTTCTTTTTCTAAAAGCTACCTTTCTTTACAACAGTTTTAAGGCACAAAGGAAAAGCTAGTCTAGGGGAACTTGCCTTGTTTTTTTCCCACATCATCTTCCTTCCCTTTATCCAAATTTTTTTATGAATGTGTTGTATTTCCATCACTTATTATCTTAACCACTTTCTTTATCCTATTCGTGAGCATCTTCATAGATTTGGAAAGTCTTTCTTGCACCTATGGGGGATTTGACTAGTTTTAGTAAGCCTACTTTTTGACCAATTTGAATAAAACCTAGATCTTTCGAATATCTCATTTAATTATATATTTGAGTAGCCTATTACTTCATATGGTTGGATGATGTACACTTATTCAATATAGGATTAATTTATGCTCCATTTCAGTCTCCTTTTGTGTGAATTTGCATGTTTGATTAGCAATTTTGTGAGCGTAAATCATCTATCACTTGGGCTCAATTTACAAAGTCCAAAATTCATTACTAGTTAGAACCAGAAGCCACCATTGATCCACCATAATCTTCCTCATGAATTAGGTGGCACTCCCATCAGTTCGGGCCCTTAGACCATCACCGTCGAGGCCCTGCTTGAAAACCTTCCTCACCTTCAGAAGGCTAGACAGCCTCTGATTCTGACTCAGATTTGTATGAATATGAGCCAAACCTATTCACTACATTGTCTATCCCCATGGGTGGTTCAAATCCTGATCCCTTCTTCTAAGGAATGATAGGTAGCGAACCCATGTATCTAGCTCACATCATCATCAATATCCCCGCCAGTGGTCCCAGTACCACTACACATGTGGCTGTAGGTACACCACCCATCATTGGAGGACCTACAATAGCTCCCATAATTCCAATAGTAGCACTATACATACTTGGGGGTAGTGGCCCTTTCATCATTGTCTCGACTATCCCCATTGCAAAAGGTTAGTCTCAAGTACCCTGAGTCATGCATGGACATCACGCTCCTGTAAAACCTGGCGCCACCGTCGGTCCATCTTGAACCAATCTCTGATAAATCCTACCATTTATGGCTTGACTTAATTTACCAAACTTGGACATATTAATGAATGACCCCATTAGTCATCAACTTCGCTGGCCTCCCATGCCAACCAAGCTTCCTTTAGACATTCCCAAGGTTGAAGGAATGGAGGGTGAATTCTCCCAAAACCACATTATCTCATTTCACCTATGGTGCTCATCAAACAACATTGTATATGACTCAATCAGACTAAGAGTATTCCAACAAAAACTCACATGTTCTAGGGAAAAATGGTATATCGAACTACCTTAAGCCTCTTACCTTGATTTCACTTTGCTAGCCTTTGTGTTCCTCCAACACTTCCAAATCCCTGTTCCATACAATGAATGCATGGATATCTTGTTATATTGTTGTTAGAATACCACTATGCACATTACTAACCACATCCATGAATGACGGTGATGACGTAGCCTATGCAATATCAATCTTGATGACATGATTTTCCTCGATTAGTTTTTGAAAACCTTGCTACCACCCATAGCCAAAGACGTCACCTATGAACGTCCCCAATCTAAGGAAGAGGCAATTTTAAAGATCCAATAGTTCAATTCAATTTATGCTCATTCTGGATACCTATACAGCATAATACCAATGCTCCCTGTGCCAACACCTCTCACCGTGATGCATTGGGGGCATCCCAATCCGTGAATGGTGTAATCGGTTATGTCTCCCAACACCCACAGTACTATGAAACACCCCCTATGATGTCACCACACCTAGGAAAAACCCCTATTGTTACGTAGCCAAACCAGACACCCAATTACTCAAGGATGATGGCTCAGTCTGGAGCCACAACCTCCTACACACAACCTGCACCAAGTCAGCACGCCTCTGCATCGACTTGGACGGCAAAATCGTATTTGGGACCAATAACCAGATTTGGAGCCCCTCCACCTCCTCCAACCTATTATGCTCCACCTATGCAAGCCTCTTCGGCCCCTTCCCCATCTCCTCTAACTTCCTCAGGACAATTTTTTGCACAGCAAAATATTCCCAACCAACACACCCCCAATAACCAACAAGGGAAGGGTAAGAAAAAACAAGCGAGGAATCAGGGTAGCAACCAACCACAAGGAGGTGGTGAACATCCTAATCCTCTGAACAAAAAAAACGCTAACCCACTGATGCAAAACCCCCAGCAACCTAATTGACAGAAATGAAACACTCCATTACAAACCAACCATCTGTGTAAATTATGCAATGTCTACGATCACTACCCTCATGAATTCCTTCATATAGACTGTGTTAAACAATTTCTACAAAACAAATCTCAACACGACACCAATGCAGAAGCCCAGGCTCATCCTAACCCAACATCACCAGGTCCTTTGTCGATGGTGCTCCAAAATCTGTTACATCTCCAAGGACTGGTTGCAACTGCTCCCTTGCCTCGACCTACTATTACAGTCCTTGTCGTGACCCCACCTTTCGAGACTGGTGTCCATCACTTGCTAGCAATGTCAACCAAGGAAGTGAACCTCCAGAAAAGGTGAAATCAATATGGATCCACTATGGAGAATACTTATCCATTAGTGGCATCGACTTCTAACACTTCCAACATCCCCCTTAAGTTACCTACACTCCACATTGATGGGGCAGCCAAAGGTCCATGATTTCCCATGTGGTGTATCGCCAACAATGTGACTGTGCAGGATGCCTTAAATTATAGCATCGTTGATGGCTTGGCCCAATAACCTACAACCATATCCACTCTTGAGGTGCTCAAAATATTCTCTCCACAACAAAAAGTGTTTTTATCCGCACTAGGGGTAGTGGACCACTCTGATTCTAGATTGATCACATTTGATTTGGATCAAGGAGAACCAAAAATTCCATCCACCATCACCTTCCAAATCCAGGTCTCAATCTAGAATTTGGTGGTACATCGATGCATTGTCAATGAAGGGGAATCTACCTATGTCATGTTGACTTTTTTATGGAAGAAGCTCGAATCCCCCACCCTCCAACCATCCAAGACTACCCTTCATGCCTATGATGGTCGCTCCACCAAATCCGAGGGCATTCTCCTGAATGTTCCTATTTCATTAGTTGATAAAACATTTCTGATTGACATAGAGGTTGTTAAGAAATGCCCAAATTTATTTCAACCATGTTGGCTTCTGTCACCTTCCATGTCTCAACCCATGTGTTATCGCTCAAAATACACCCAAGGTTGTAGAAGGTAATCTTAAGGTAACAACAAAAACCACTTTAGAAAGAAACTGGCTTTTCTTTCTGGAGAGGGATCTCTTAGATATAAATTTAACAAGGCTAGATATTGGAATCAATACTTTAAGTTATGTAGATGGTAGAAACAAAAAATATAACCATTGGGCAATGGAGACAAATAGATAAAGATAATGCAAAGCTTCGTACATGGAATCCCAACAAGGGCAAGATAATCATCTAGTCACAGTCATTCATTTATTTTTAGGCGATAANGATGAATTCCATATCAACTTTAGAAGAAATATTTGTGAAATATCTGAAACAATAGCCAGAGCATAACATGTATGAATTCTGAAACTATTAAATACTATGCTCATATACAAAAGAAAACAGAATGGAAGGTAAACACTTAGAAGACAATCACATGGAAAGAATGCATAGACTGTAACATAAATGACACATGAATCCTTGAAGATAAACCAACATTCAACTTTGTTATTTTATTCAAAAATCATAAGTTCTCAAAAACATCGGTCCAAACATATGGGTGCCAACCCCCAATACATCAAATAAATTCAAATGTATACAAAGATAGTTTCTTCCCAAGAACATCAATAACCAAATAATTTGTTAATCAAAATTTTTGTAACCATATCCCTAATAACTAGGAATAAAAACTACATGCTTTGATTCAAACAACAAATTGTTTGATTATAACAAACTTAGTGACTGCAAGATATCCCGAACAAATAGCTTCACGAACCGCAACACCTATCTTCGCGAATGAAGTATGTACTTGGTATTTCTAAATTTTTCCATGATCTTCCATTCTTCCACATTTGGGGTGTTGTATTCTGTCATCTCTCTAATGGACACCTCCAAATCCACATAAGCTTAATAAGACACGGTAAGAAATCCTTTCTTAATAATTAAAAACTTCTCCAATATCTCAAAGTCCTTTGTCAATTTTTCTACAATGATATTTCTTGTTAACCCTTTAACTAAATATTCAAACTTGGAATGGTCCATGCGATTCTGTACTAATAAACTGTGATATTGATCCTGGGAAAATAACCTTCCTTCGTCGTCCCAAAAAGAAGGGAGACCATCATCAAATAGATCTTTAAAAACAAGCCTGAAATCCTTTTGATATGTTAAAGAATTTAAGAAAATTAAAGTGTTGTGAGCAGTATTCAAAGGTTTCTTTTCCATGTTCTCATTGGCCAACCTCATTCTTTGAATAGCTAAATTGACTAGTGCACTTTCATCATCAATAAAATTTAAATAATGCTTAAACTTGGTGATTTCCACAGATAATGTATTGCAAATTAAATGTTTATTCTTTCCTTTAAGTCACTCAACTTTTTCTGCAATTGGATTTTATCATTCAATGTTTTATTCTTCTCCTCGATGCTCCTATCCAATTCTTATTTTATTTTTTCATTTTCCTTTTTTAATTCTTTAATCTCTACCTCTTTTAGACTTACCTGTGACATAGGAACTAATAGATCATCTACAAAAAATTCATTTAATGGTCTTTCAATATTTACAAGGGGTAAATTAGTGTCAATAGGAGTTTGACTCATCAATTCTTCCATACTTTATTTTTAATCATTCAGATCCTTTTTCAACTTCGAAATTTGAGCCATCAATTCATCTTTTTCTACTTCCCACTTGTTTTTCTCTGCTTGCAACTTTAATGATTTTCCTTTGTAGTCCATCATCTCTTGATAAATTTTCTCTTTTTCATCCTAAAGTGTAAATAATTCTGAGGACTGAGCATGTTCAGCATTAGGGACTTTAAGCTTCTTATTCAATATTTGAATGGTATTGTCCTTCTCCTCTAGAAGCTTTTTGGTCACCTGCATATTACCCGGTTTGGTTCCTAAGCTTAGAACATCTCTCTGCAAATTATTAATTTGAATCAAATTTGCTTTATTTTCCACCCTTTCATGCTTCAATTGAACCTCTATCTTATCCATGAGTGACTGTAATTTATTAATTTTCATAATAGCATGTAACAAATCAGAGTAAATAACATCTCCAGTTTGTGTTTGGAGTTGTATCTTATCGGGGACATTGATTTTATCTAACTTCACCTCCATTTCAAACACTTTCTTGTCACTAACCACGGAAACTTCAGGGTATTCCTCTCTGCATCTCGAGTAGAAATCAATGAATTCTTTTGATTGATTAAATTTCTAACTCGAGGAAACAAATTTTTAGTTTCCTCTGATTACTGCAATTGTTTGTCAGCATAAATTGATACTAACTCTGTCCTGGATTTGAAACGGGAAATGGGCTCTGCGTTACCTTCTTCTCTGAAGGAATACTGATGCATCTGTACATAAGTCTTCGAGAATAAGACCATCTTCTTTGAATCCTCTAAAACTATTTCTTCTGAAATAGTTTGATCACCTTGAGGGTGAGCTTTGGTATTTTTATGAGAAATATTTTCATCCACATCCATGCATTCAATTTCAGAAAGACTCCTCTTATTCAAAATGCTAGGATTATCAAGTGTTTGAGCCACTGCAGTCAATTTGTTGTTCCTGTCTTCATCAACTTCTGAATTTTCTTCAAAATAGGCCAAATTGGCTATTTTATCTAAGCCTTCAATAGTTTGATGATAAAATGGTTTATTTTTGTTTAACTACTTCCTCTGAGAAATAATGTGATGTGGATCATAATTTATTCTTTGCTCCTTCTGAAAATCCATAACTTCTAACAACTTCTCTATGACCAACAACGAACTTTTATTTTTGAAAATAAACAGACCGACTTTGAGAGGAAATTCAACATTGAAAGACTTTTTAAATGCCCCAAAATTTTCTTCTTCTGCACATAACCTCTTCCTCATAAAATCAAGTGCAAATATTCTTGGAGTCAGAAAACAGGTAACCTGTATGGTTCCCCAGTGAAACCATACACTCTCATAATAGTAAAATCTTTAAATAAGAACCAATCTTCTATTTTATCTTCTGAGGAAGGTTGTAGCATAAGTCTCATTTCTTCTAACACCCTTCATAAGACATCATCAAACAACAATTTATAAATCTCGGCCCTGATTGTATTTACAAACTCAAACATGTTATTTTTTTTGGGAGATCCGGAGAGAAAATGGTGGACAAGAACTGTAACTCTGACACATTAGAACACAATAGCATGTTCAGTAAATATGACTGATATCTAAAGAACCTGACTTTAGGGAATTCGACCAACTGGGCATGGATAACCTCAGCCAGATACTCATCAAGGTTAAAACAACGGATTAAATGGGACTTAGGGTAAATTGAATCTATACTCAGTAAGAAACCTAAGATGATGTCACCGATATGAATATCATTATCCAAACCCAGAATTTGACTGACCGAAGACATTACCAACTGTGCTTCCTTCTTGAAAATGTTAACATTGTATGGCAGAAAAATACCTTCTAACGACTGACCATCTTTCAGAATATTGGATAAAAATTTGCATCTGACTTTAGTTCTACAATTTTTATACATTTTGATGAAGACTTGCTCATTTAAAGACTCAGAGCTATCAGGGAAATTATAAGGCAGACTCAGTATCTCGCGAACAGTTTTCTCATCAACTTTACAAAGTATTTTTGACATGGTATGGCTCATAATAACTCTTTTGGAGGAATAATAACTGTTCGCGCACCACTCAAAAAATTCGGGAAACAGTAAGGTTTGTTCAAATGCAAAATAATATGAGAAAGAACTGTAAACATTCAGAATATCATTCCCTTGCAAATTATACTGCCATAAATGCTCCTTTGAAACTTATACACTACCAATTGATAGAACAGGATCACATACATTCCTTTCCCTATCAACAACAACCTCTTCTCTCTCATCCAAGACTCTGCATAATACTCCTAAATCTTGTTCCTTCTCCATAATAAACAACGGCGACAATTCTTCGAACAAAGTTTCAGTGTTTCAAGGCTTACCTGTAACTGTGGATACGTAGAAGTTGACTTTAGAAAAGATCGTGCACTATCCACTTCTCTTTCACTTGCAGCGTGCAATTGAAATGACTTTTACCTAGGTCAACTTCACTTTTTATACAACGGACTATTCCGAATCCCTTACCAAGTGGTTTTTCCTTTACCACTTTCCTCCATGGAACTCACCCAAAGTGACCACGTAGAAAGTGGTTTAAATTCCGATACCACTCTTCCTTTTTAATCTTCTGACATCTTTGCACTCCGGAATGAATAATGACCGTTGATAAGATTTCACTTTTTGTTTAAACCGTTTGATCAAAATTGGTTCTACGTATTCCTCTAGCCTTTCTCATTTTTTCAAGCGTGCATCTTTACTCAGTGGACTATCTCATAGCCATATATTTTATTCACTTTATTCCTTAGCTATTGATCTTTCTGCCTTGTTAACCACTTCCGCCTATCCATCACAACTTATATCCTGCGCAAATTTTCCTAGCGGATCCATTTAAAAATGTAGATTTTCACACTCATATATTTACACCTTTAGATTGTGTGATGAATTAACCAAAATGCGCATTTTAATAATGGAATCAATACCATAAAAAATTTCCAATTTTATGTATCCTTTTATTATTTCTCGATCACACTTCTTCCTCAACTGTTCAACATAGAGGTGTTAACACCACGGTTCAAAAACACCACAATACCAACAAGAATCCACAATACATTGGCTCGATAGAGAAACTTGGTTGGCAACGCTTATTAGGCAGGTGCAGTCTCGCCCGAGATATCTAATGCATAACTACCAGAACCACGTTTCCATAGTTGGTGAGGGATTATAGTCCCTTGGAATGCAACCAAGGTGCTGAACGAAGGTAGCTGGGTTGGTGGTATAGTTCTTATGCTACTGAACACAATGATATATCAGTGCACATGACACGACCTTGTCCTTAACCTTAACAACTGGAGAAACTTGTGCAACACAGCTAATTCCTTCGACTAATAAGCCATAGGGACTTATGATTTACTTAGGAAATTAACCACAAATTGCTTATGCATCCCAACAATGCCTTAATAATTATTCATTCATTGACTAACAATATAGTGCTTATGCATTCAGCAGTAGCTCATCAACAACCAGCAAGCAAATAAAAAAATTCACATCAACATATACAACAGTAATCAACCATTTAAACACAAGGAATAATGTGGAAACCCATCTCGAAAAAACCACCAAGGTGCTCTTCATATGCCATGAAATGGATATAGCACCTTGCAGTATACAAATTGCAGACTGATCTTATGATATGTCTTTTATGACTCAAAATTATTGCTCTCATGCTCTATGGTTTATTCTTCTATCTACTGCTACTGATCCACACACAACTGGATCGACCCGTATATCTACCGTCTATGCACTTAACTGCAGATGTCTTCTATTCCTAATGGTCTGTGCACATAGTTGGAAAACCCACAACTCAACACCCTCCTACTGCTACTAGACTCCTCTCTGAGTCTTCCCTTTCACTAACTCTAACTCAAACACAACAAAATTGGCATCCTTGGCTCCAAAAATCTAGACCCAAACAATCAGAGGAAGCCCAAAAAACCAACAAAATCCAATCAAGTCCAACATTTATACAGGATGGGTTCTTCTTATTTATATCTTCTATCAGACCACGCAGCGTCGACTACATACAACTTATCAGTTACAGGTTGTGATCATCCATTAGAACAAGCTGTCATGGACTAACACAAGGCACTATCAACCTGACTTACAAAATATTCCTTCATATGTGTGTTGCAATAGGCTTACACCGTCTTTAGCAACCATGATCTTCACCTGTTGCTTTCTAGCCGTTATCACCTGTATGCCTGTACACTTACCTTTCCTCTGCCATGTGCATCTTTATTCCGCCTGTGTTGGTCACTTTTGCTTCCTATTGATCACGTGACATACCTTATTTTGCTTGCACTCAAGATTCTTCATTGTCTCCTTTCCTAGACCAATAGGCCCCTAACACTCACATGTGGCTCATCCCGAGCCACTAAGAAAAAATGGACTTGTCTTCAAAAAAATTCAAATTTTCATTCACAAAACTTACTGCTTTTCCTGCAAAATTCTATGACTTTGGTCATTAGAGGAAATTTCAACTCAAAATGGGCCTTTTAACTTTTATTCAAATTCCATGTCATCATGTGTGATCCAATGAAATTTCTTTAGATTTGAAATATCGTATAGGTCTTAAACACTTTTTTAATATAAATTTGGGGATAGGTATCATAAAAAAAACTACTTTTTTGTTTCTATTTTTGACATATCTCCCAGTGTTTTTACTCAAATTTCGATTGGGAGAGCTCATAGGATGAGGAATTAAATTCTGCATCCAATGAGTACCCACTCGGCATACTTTTGACAAACCCCGATACCCCAAAAACAAGAAATACCTGAAAAAATGGAATGCTGACATCATCATTCCATTTTTTCAGGTATTTCTTGTTTTTGGGGTAGCGGGGTTCATCAAAAGTACGCCGAATGGGTACTCGTTGGATGAAGAATTTGATTCCGCATCCAATGAGCTCTCCCAATCGAAATTTGAGTAAAAACATGGGGAGATATGTCAAAAATAGANTTCTTCCTCCAAAATTAATAAATATTATTTTATTATTTTAACTATTATTTTATTAGTTCATTTTAGGAGGCCCATTTTGAGTTGAAATTTGCTCTAATGGTTGATTGCGCCGTAGGACCAACCTTGTCCTAAAACTAATTTACCATCTGTTGCACCCTCAGAACTTCGTCTAATAACTCTTCTACCTATATGGCCAATTTATCTACTCGGTAGGAACTGATATGTTTTGACGGACCTGTGTCTGCTGATTGTGCGATAGTCTCTAGTTTTTCCTTTAGTGGTTGAAGAACGCTCATGATGCATGCTGCTTCTGACTGGTGCAATTAAACTTCTTCTTCCCTAGCCCGTTCTCTATCTTGAAAAGCCTAGACCTCCTGCTACAGTCGCTCTATTTCAGTCATTTTCGCCACCTTCTCGTGGAATGCCAACTTCTTCATGTTTTCTTTCTCTGCGGTGATATTTTCTTTGGTTGCGTGCCTGTTTTCCCTTATGATTTCAACAGTCATGTTCTCCATAAGCGCTTCCCATACATTGCAAACATATTCTAGTGCCTTAGCGCATTATGTCTCTCTTTGTTTTATTTTTCCAGTAGCCTCAAACACTGCTTTCCTTCGTTCTTTGAGCTTGTCCGAAGGTGTTCTCGGCACCTTCCTAGCTTGTATCTCTTCTCTTCTACCTACTTCCAAATATCTTGCACAATATTCACTATCCTAGTTACCTTAGCCAGGGATTCCTCATCTTCTTGGCCTACCTCTAGCAGGAATTCTGCAATAGCACTCTTTATGGTCTCTACCAGTGTGAGGCAGTTTTGATCGCATGCTGTTGGAGAATCCCACCAACAAAGCTTTGTCGACAGGGGTTCCCACTCTATCGATGCCCTGCAGTGTATTCTCCCTGAGCACCAACCTAGACAGGTTTTACCCCACCTAGCAATGTCTACGGAGCAGACAAAGTCTCACATGAGGCGTTCAAGGGAGAGCTGTCAAAACCGAGTTTTCGAAAGTGGGGAAGGAGGACATGTAGATCCAACGGACGGAGATCATAACTTATTTGATCTCATACATTATAAAAATATTGTAGCATTATTCAAGGAACATCATAGCACGTTAAGCATAAATTACAACAACTTAAAACCAACAGATCGCATTGATATATCAGGAAGAAACTGAATCACATCTATAACATGTCATTTTAACACAACATAGTCGCAACATCACAACAGATCTATAAAAATAGACAAGAATTGAGCCATATGCATCACATCATATATTAATCGTGTGCAAATACACCACATTACATAATAATTCTCCAAAATTGGAGACTGCATACATCTGAAAGAAGCCTAGATAAAGTCACAGTCAAGATAGGAAAGTCTTCATAAAACAGATCACATCAGATCTTATCCCTTATAATCACGCATGCAATACAATTATTCACAACTGCTACACTATCTCTCCCTATGACTCCCCTATATTTCCCCAAAATAGATCTATAAATAGGCTTATGCCTTTACATCAAGGGTCCACTAATAACTGACTTCTAACCGCTACTGACCTATCGCAACAAAACTTGGTCAAAATATACATAAAATATTCATAATGGTTATTTTATTGCTTATCGCACCAATCTACCCTTGCACGGTACCGCGTGATCTTGCGCAGGTGCCCTGATGCTGTGCAACTCACTTGTCCCAAACCCCTTGCCAATAGGCCCCCAACATAGTTTTGTGGCTCACCCTCGAGCCCCGTTAGGTTGACAGGGTGTGTGTTGAAGTCTTGTCCTTAAAATCTTCAAATTGCCGCGCAACTTCACAAACCTACAGATGGACTTTACTGGCGATACTCTGACAATTAGTCAAAGTTTTCTATACGGGGTGTTCCTCACTAGCCTTGATGTCAACCATTTGTTGACTCTTTTGAATGACCTAAAGCGTGGCAATGACCTTAATATCCAATTGGCCACCAATTTCTCGGAATTCATCAAGCTACTCGCAACGCTTTTACTAGCGTTCTTGTGCACGGGAAGCTCACTATTGTAGATCCTTCAGTTCGGTGGCTTGGGTGATCTGAACCATCAGTGGCATGGCCTTCAGCAACATCTTCAGGGTTGTCAGCTAACCCTCTGCCTCTTGCACCTACACAGTCAGCTGATCAAGCTACTCATCTTGAACAATACTTTGCCAAAATCGAGTGGTTGTCTCCATAATAGTTTTAGCCTCTTGCTCCATGGTGTCGAACTGAGTGGCAATTTCTTCAATGGAGGTATTGCACTCTGAAACCTACTCCACCAATGTTGTGGGTTGCACCTGGGCATGGAGCAGCAAGTTAGTGTCCTGAAGCTGAACCATAGTCTAGCCTAATCACTTGGCCTTTTCGACTGGGGTGAGTGCTGAGGTGTTATCAAACATGTTCTGGCAGGCATCAGAAATAGCCTGCTCAACTTTGCTGCACCGTGCACACAGCTATGCCTATTCAACAATTAGGCTGTCTTACGCCTTCTTGAGTTCGGTAATCTCTTTGACAACCTTCCGCTGCAACTCGACGTATGTTGCCTTTAGCTGGTTGATTTCTTGTAACTTATCCTATGATACTATACACAGATTTGGTGCATCTCCTCAGCTTCCTTCTGCAGCTTCGCAGCAGTATTCCTAGACTAAACATAGCCCTTATTTAACTCTATTTTCCTTGTCTCCAATTCCAATGCGGTGCCATGATGCAACTCAACCAACGCTAGATATGATAGTTTGTTCAGATCCAACATCACACTCTAGATTAGGTATAGCTGTTGGTGCACTGCATCATTGCCGGTGTCGATCATAGTCGAATAACTTGCACATTCCTAGCCCGCGGGTCAGTGATGATTGACGAGCTGTCCTGTAGCAAAGGTCTCACTGATGGTTGCTTGGACACAATATAAAAAATGGACTCTAATCTACTTCTTACCACACCAAATTCTTCGTGGTTGGATTTGCGGATCGCCTTAGTGGAAGCCGTAGATGAATCCACGATGGCGTTGATAAGCCATTGTAGTTGGTCTTCCATGCCCGTTTTGG
Organism: Pseudotsuga menziesii; assembly: GCA_001517045.1. Classification (NCBI taxonomy): domain Eukaryota; kingdom Viridiplantae; phylum Streptophyta; class Pinopsida; order Pinales; family Pinaceae; genus Pseudotsuga; species Pseudotsuga menziesii. Next base: position 847,042 of record LPNX010721471.1, on the reverse strand, counting down.
TACCACTGCCAGCTGCGTACTCTTGCCACCACTTACTGGATGTCTCCTCTCTCATCTACTATGCTATATCTTCAGGATCCATCAATGACTCATTGTCGGAGTCATGGGTGCTTAATTCCGGCGGCACAGGGTCTTCAGGGACTTTTGGGGGTGGTTCCTTCTCTAACTCCTCTTGACTTACTAGGATGTTCCATTCTCCTGGCCAATCTTGTACAATAATGTCCAACTCTTCCATGGTGACCTTATAAGGAAATAGTAGCCACTATCGATTAGGATTTCTCCTGGCTTGAATATGAATGGAGTGGGGTCCGATATCAAATCGAAGGATCCATTGATACTTGGACGTGTCGTAGGGAGAGACTCTAGGAACAACAATAGTGATCATCTATGATGCTTCCCAATACATCCAAAAATGAATAGCATAGTCGATTTGGCAACTGGGTTCTTTGACCCACCATAGGTTCTGATAGCGGGCACCGTGGCAAACCTTGACTGCCTCAACCACCATTGGTTGGTAGTCCTCCGGTTCTATCCAAGCAACAAGAGCGATGAGAATAAAAATCCAACTATAAGAAAATGGCCGCCTGGTCTGAGCAGTAAGCGCATATTCAAGTAATTGATTCAACATAAATAAATACCAATTCATCTGTACCCCCTCGACACATTTCTGGGCATAGGAGACAACCCCCAAATTGAATTAGACTGGGCGATTGCTATGAACAACCTTGCTGGCCAAAATTCTTGTTCCAATGCACACCATCTACGAATTAATACTGTCTATGTGGTAAGCGCGACCATCCCGTTGTAACCCGAAGCACTCCTTCAGCTACTTCACAAGTCTCTTATTCGTATCTCTTCCACAAATGTATTGCGTTGGGTCCTCCCCAGCCTTAGGAAAAATGGTAATACTTGCAATCAAGTTGACTGTTACTATGCTCGGCGTATTCAGCCTAAGCATCCCTAGCATGGAAACATGCCAACAATTGCTTCACACATGCACGTGCTTCATTCAAACCACCAAAATGGGGCATATTAATGAGACCCAACAACCTAGACTTCTCTAATCCACTGGCCCATGGTTTTAGAATGTGCTGAATGGGACCGCCAGGCATCATATGGATAGATTCATGTGGCTCAGCCCAGACATATTTAAGCAAAAGTAGGTCGTGATCTTCGAACTTAATCCTGATCAACACAGGGATGATGTCGAATGAGCATGCCATCCCTTCTAGCAGTGCTGGAAACTTGGGTAAGTACTTCTGATTCATCAATGACTTTTGTGGCTTAGCTCCTATATGTATAGGAGCGACATAACCCAAAATATCATTCACCATGACAACCCAAGGTGCTGCGGACTCAACAGATCCTGAGCTCGATGGCCCAGTCTTTGCAGTGCCTTCTCCGCACACCTTTGCAAACGTGTGAGTTTTCCTTTTCTCGGGTGGCGTAGGACTAGGTCGCTGCATCTACCGCTTTTACTTTAGAATGGACGATGAACCCACTGACATACTCATGAATTCTGTGGGCCATAGCCGTGGGCCGAATAGGGGACTTGTATTCGCTTGAAATTTCAATAGCATCAAGGTCGCTCAGCATCCTTTACCCCTCAAAGCCTGAACTGATTCTCAACAACTCGAACTATAATGCACTCAACACTCTACTCAATACTTGCATAGAATTCACCTTATATCTTTGCTCTTCAGAACCGAACAATGCATTTCCAACGCATCCCATGCGATTTTTTATAGCCACTTCCAATTCCAAATCCATCATTACCAAATCTAAATTCATCATGATTTCCTAATCGAGTAGTAATGATGCCAAATCCGCTGGTGATCTTATGTTTCTAACGGTTGGATCATCCATTAATGTGGGTCGCTTTAACAATCATCGATGGTTAACTGGTTTAACTACCTGAATTTATTACTTGATTTGACCGCACCACATCCTAATAACTGTTGCAAAGGGTCAATCAACTATCGCTAACAATTATAACCTTGCGTAGCCTCTCCCTCAAGGCTCACCTTGCGTTGCTAAACTAGAATTCTCATCATCATTTTTTTTAAAACCTCAGGTGGTGCACATCATCGACCTCATTCTATAGGGCTTCAAGTAACTCTCGTTGACGACTTTTAGCAACATTGTGCCATCTAACTATTGCAACTAAACTGCACCACCAGATGTAATGGACTGAACAAGATAGGGACCTAACCAGTGCATTTGTAACTTACCCAGATTCTTGAGAAACTTATTATCATATAACAACACCAAATATCCTATCACAAACTGTTTATGTTTAATATGGCGATCATGCCATGCCTTCTGTCAATCCTTCACAACTTGTTGGTGGAATCCTGTGATGAAAGGATTTTCTTTAAGTTGAATAAACTAAGCAACACGTTCTTCTAATTCCGCTACATCATCCATACTCGTCGCTACGACAATGTGCAAGCTCAGAATGATATACTCCATAGGCATGACTGCCTCTTGCCCATAAACCAAATTAAATGGTGTCTGACCTAATAGCGTTTGCAAGTAGTGCGATAGGCCCATAGAACTACAGGAAATTTTAAGTCCCAATCATCATGATTAACGTTACATACCTTGGTCAGTGCTGTCTCCAAAATTTTGTTGAAGGCCTCAACGGTACCATTTTCTTGCATATGGTAGGGTGTAATATTCTTATGTTGTATATGGAGTTCTTCAGTTAGTGATTTTACTATGTGGTTGACAAAGTGATTGCCCTTGTCACTAATCAAGATCCTAGGACACCCAAATCATGTCACAATGTTCTCAAACATAAACCGGGTTGTCGTCGTAGCAGTACAATCAATGACTGGTGCAGCCTTCACCCACCGAGTCAGGTAGTAACTTGCAGTGATGATATAGCGGGAACTAGTGCGCTTACCTGGTGGATTGATGGGACCCAAAAAGTCAACAACCCATTTATCAAGTGGTTGGAGAGTCACCTGCAGCACCAGTGACATCTCATCCCTCTGCGATGGTTTACCAACCCGTTGGCAGACATCACAGCTCCTCGCATAGTCTACAACATCATTATGTAATGTGGGCCACCATAGCCCAGCACACAACACTTTTTGTGTAGTAGCGCAGCCTCCATACTGACCTCCTGCGATTCCTGCATGTGCTTCTTCTAGAATGAGACCCTGCTCATGCGGTAAGACGCATCGTCGCAATATTTCATTTGGTCCAAGTTTATATAACTGTCCAACAATGAGTTGAAAATCAAAGGCTTTTACGAACAACTATTTCTTTTAGCTAATCGACATGTCTATTGGGATGACCCCAGTAGACAAATATTGAATAATTGGTGCATAGTGATCATCTGCAACTTCAACTTGGAACAATTGCGCATCTGGAAATCCATCGTCAATATTGGTTTGTTCTTCACGATTCTCAATGCATGACAGATAATCCAGGCCAGCATTCAACCATCCTAGATTTACCACTATTTCAAAATCAAACTCTTGGAACAGAAGAAACCACCTATAGATTCTCCCCCCCAACACAGGATTATTGACTAGGTATTACAAAGTAGAATGATCAGTAAACATCTTGAAGTTTCCACCCAACAAATAGTGCCTGAACTTTTGCAAAGCATAAACCATTGCCAGGCCATCCCTTTCAGTCGCGGTATAATTTTGTTCGATAAATGATAAATTTCTACTAGCATATGCTATTGGATGATCCATGTCACCTTCACCTAGCTATGCAAGAACAACCCCTAGCGCAGTAGAAGAAGCATCAACATGCACATGGAATGATTTATTCCAATAGGGGAAAACTAGTATAGGTGCAAAGGCCATCTTGGCCTTCATGGTGTCGAAGATTCCTTGACATTCCAAAGTCCATTCAAATGCAATGTCTTTCTTTAGTAGCTTTTCCATGGATGTAGTAATCACATCCTATCCTCTGATAAACTTGCAATAGTAGCCCATATGTCCCAGTGTTGCACAGAGCATCTTTACATTCATTGGTGGTGGTAAACTGAGGATTAGCGCAATCTTCGCTGGATCAACCAACAGACCTTCTTTGCATACAATGTTCCCAAGAAGTATGCCAAAGGGTGCACAGAAAATACATTTTTTTGAATTCAATGTGATCTGATGCTTCCTACACCATTCTAGCATCAATCGCAAGTTCTCCAGATTGTCTTTAACCAGCCCATAGACGCTTCAATTATCCATATATACCTGTAGGAATTTCTGAATAAAATCTTTGAATACAACAACAACTACGCGGGAGAATATAGCAGGTGCATTCTTCAGCCCAAATGGCATGACGATATATTGGAAACAAATGTGGTCTTATGGCGATCCTCCTTCACAATCTAGATCTGGTGATATCTCGAAAAGCCATCTATGAATGAATATACCTCCTGGCTGCCTACGCCTTCCAGGACTTCGTCTTTGGAAGGGGTCAGGAATGGATCATGTACACATGCATCATTCAACTTTCATAGATCGACACAAATGTGTATTTCACCAGTCTTCTTATCTTGGACCACCATCAGGCTTATCCACTCTGATGCTTCTATAGGTTCAATGATACCAGCGTCAAGCATCCTATTGATCTTAGCTTTCACGCAATCCTTATATCGTGGGTTCAATCTATATGGCCTCTGGCATACTGGTTTTGCATCTGTCTTGAATGGAATCTTCATTTTCCCTAAATCACCAAGTATCCCCTTCATTTCTAAGAAATGCATTGGAAAAAGGTCTTGGAATTCATGTAGTAGATCTGTGACTTTGGCCATCATCTGTTCACCCCAATAGTCTCTGACATTAACAAATTTCAGATCTTCTTCCAACCCAATGTTAACTTTTCGGATCCTTCGCAGCTGGTTCATTGAGTCCGTCAGTATGTCGGGAGCGGCGACACCCTGGCTTCCTTTGGAATCTGGAATATTAACATTCTGTATCTTGTCATCATCTTCAGGTTCCCCAGACAAGTTTTAGCACATCATCATGGATTGGATAGAGAAATGTGCATGAGGATCAACAGGGTATTCAACAGGGATGACTTTTAGTACTACATCACGGATAATGTGTAAAGCATTACATACCTCAGGGTTGGCATCCTGGAAATTAAACGTTTGCACAAAAAAAACTGACAACTCCTCCCAAGTGGTAATGGTTCTGCACAATTCTGCTGCCACATACCAGGACTGTGGCATCTCTTCTAGAGTGTGAACAAAAGCATTAATCCAATCATCCCTAGGTCGTGATGCCCATAACATTTGACATTTAATCAAATGATGGGCAGGGTCATTTCATCCATCATATCTCCCAACATGATAGACCTCTATATCGCCAAAGTGGACCATCATCAACCTGTGGCACTGCTCCCAGTCATGGATCGTCTGCTTGTGTGTCACTACCATCAAGCCAGAGTAGCCTTCAGTGCATCATCAAGAGACAATATCCTTTGTGGTTCAAACACCTTTTCTTCAAAGTCTTGGAAGAACTCAGATAGTCCCGAAATTCCTTTGTAAATGGGTAACTCGACAGTCTCAGTCATGACATGTTGGAAAGAATGTGTAATCAACCCGCATTTTATGAATGATACCTCATGCAACCGATTTTGCCAATTTTCTGGAGCATCGTCAGAGTCGGAGGATGCAGAACTTGCACTGTACCATCCAAGTTTTCCATTGACAGTAGGGTGGATATAGTCCTCGGAGATGTTATAAGCATGATCCCAATTTCTCCTGACTTCCTCCTTTATGGGTTCAATGTATCACTGTCCTTCCTGAGGGTCCATAGGAGCAATGACTCTGACATCCTGGTTTTCAAATGTGATAACACATTTTTTGAAGTTGATAACCACCATTCTATCACTAACCCATCCAACTCCTAGCAGCACAGGATAAGAATCACCATCTCCTACAACTTCTATTACGTCAAAATCAGCCCATGTTTTCATACCTTCAATGTCGACAACCAAGTTTGAAACACAACCAATGGGATGGACCTTCACCTGGTTTTCTAAACATAGATGCATCGGTGACCATCCCAACGTTGGCTTCCCCATCAATTTCCAAGTTTTCTTTTTCACGATGTTTACATCTGATACAAGGTCTAAAATGACTAAGTCAACCTCATAATCCCTAATCTGGACATTCATCCTCATCTCCTTGCCTTTCTTCCTCTTTTGCAAGGAATTCACAATAGAATCCTTCACTGTTTTATCGGGGAGGTGTAATAATGCCTCGAGCTCGACAAGGGCATCCAAGTCCTTTGCCAGTGATAAAAAGCTCTAAAAGAACTTGTGCAAGGTACCATACTGTTGTGATGGTCCTACCTCTGCAGATGGATCGAAAGCAAATGGCATATCAATAATTAGTAACTTACCTGGATTTCTTCTGATTTCATTCTTTGCATCGAATAAGGTACCTTTCTCTGTCGGAATATCAAATGCGACCTTCTTCTTACCCGCGATCCAAACTTGTAGCTGTGGTCCATCATCTCCAGTTGTCACACCAGCGTGAGTGAAAATCCCAACGTCGACATCCTTCATCTGCGGCTCGGCCTGAATAGTGGAAATTATCGATCCCTGGTTCAAAGGCAGGTTTTGATTCAATGGTCGATTCATCGGTTGGTTCTACTTCTGAGGTGGGTTCTAATTCTGAGTTTGTGGTGGGACTTGGTTCTAAATTATCAACTAGTTCTGGACTTGGAATGTCGGCTGATTCTGATTCTATGCATTCTATAATTGGGGAATTTGTCCTTCCTGCCATTTTGCAATCAACTGAGGGAAACTTTCAACATTATGATCATTGGATGCATAGTATGTGCACTGCGCATGAGGGAACTCTCTCTAGTAATTCCCAAATACCCCATAGGTATAGCACTAGACTGATTCATGACCTCATCTTCCCCCATGGCTGAATCCTCCTCCTCGACCTTTGAATTCCCCGCGGAATCATCCTTGGAATCCTCCTTTCTGAAACTGCGATTGGGCCATTCGTTGCTGTGGTGGGTTAGGTTTCTATTGAACATATTGCGCAGCTTGAACATATTGCAGTTGATTATACTTGAGTTTCAGTGCTTGGTTATACCGTGGTTGTACCGCCATTTGTAGTTGTGGTGCAAACTACGGCTACGCCATAAACTGTTGCTGTGGTTTCACAAGGACAAACTACAATGGAGGCGGTGTCGTATACAATACCTTTTCCACTAGCTATACTACTTGCATCTATGCTTGCACTGTCTTTGGATCCTCTCCTTTTACAAAGTAGGAATCATATGTTCTTTCATGAAGCAAATCATAAGCGCGACAGTTTTTGTTGTCATGACCAACTGACCGACAAAATATACAGTACAAAATTTCTTCCTTGGTAAGCATCTTCTGCATATAATCACAATTCTTGTGTTGATGCTCATAGACCTGGCAGATGCGACACCATGGTGCACAAGCACCACTCAACGGGCTCGGGGCTCCTGACAGCAGATAGTTTTGAAATGTCAGACAAGTATCTTTGGTATGTCTACTTGCATGGAAACGGGTGCACAAAATATCATCACAATATTCCTTATCGTTTTTTATGTCTTGCAATTGTAGCATTAAATTGGCCAACTGTTCCTGAATTTGATTCATTCCAACAGCAGTTTCCCCTACCGGTGATGCCTCTAATTTCATCACGGTCTCTAGAGCCTCACTCTACGTCACAATCTTTTGTTGCATTAATGGTTGTCAAATATGCAGGACAAGCGCTGTGATAAAAAATTCTTTATGTTGAACATCACTCATCTGGAAATTGACCCGAGCATTCAATGTCTTAAATCGCTGATCAAAATCGCAAATTGTTTCATTGGGGAATTGTTTGATCTCTTTCAATTCAGTAATGTACTAAGCTTCGGATTTCGGCTTCTTAAATTCCTCAAATTGTCCTGTTCTAATCTTGTCCAGTGCTTTTGTAGTACCTCCCTGAGGCACCGATGTGAATCTCATAAACCATTCTAATGTGTGACCTCTCAGAGTAGTGACTAGCTAACTTTTCTTGACATCATCATCAACAGTTTGTTGAGCAGTCCAGATCGCTTCGCATAAGAACCAGTACTGCTCTGGATCGTCGGTGCCATTTCCATTGAATATTGGCAAGTTCATTTCATCTCCCTCCATTCTGGACTTTCTTCCTCCTGCTAGTGCTCTATTACTAGACTATTGCTGACACATCGGGAAATTCGACATAGAATGCATGTTCCTTCCTTGTGGTGGAGTAGTGCGCATAGGAGTAGACACGTTACTGCTGGGGTTCGATCCTATCATTCTTTCGGGTGTATCTTGGGCCTGTATATCCTCATCATCACAAAAGGTCTTTTCATCCCATGTGGTTGTTCTTCATGGTATCGCACTTCGACTTCAGTAGGACCTTCTCCCATCCTTTTCCTCTTTTCTTGAAACCTTGCTCCTCCCCTCGTACAACCGCTTGTTTCTTCAACAACCTTTATATTCTCACCAGAACTCATGCCCATCTACCCCTTATTCCCTGATGCATTTCCCCCTTTCTGTCACAATGCCTACAACCCCCACACACCAGAGTTCCACTACTCTTGGTCCATCTTTAGGATACCCTTTTCATAGACTAGTTGCTTAATCGACAGTTGTAGCGACAATATGAACCTTCCATGAGCTCCACTGAAAAAATCCCTTTCGGCCTCGCTGAAATATTTATTAGTATCAACAACAAACTTAGTGATATATCCTTCCAAGATACTATCCAACCATACCTCGACTACCTGTAATGCCTTGTTGCTAGTTTCTTGCAGCGCCTGGATTAATTTTGGGGTCCACGATGTCGACTCTCCTCCTTGAAAGTTTGTTTTCCGCTTAGGAAACTTTTCCAACCATTCATGAGGACCGTCATGGATATATCTATCCAACTAGTGGCCTGTTGAAAGCTTAGGATTCTGGTTTTCAGCTTTAGCAAACTCCCTCAACTTCAGATCAAACCATCCCTCAATCTCTAATCGAGTCGCATGCCAGAACATATCCTCCTCCTATTTACGAATCGTCCCAGCAATGAAACCATTTGTTAGAGAATCCCACCAACAAATATTTGTTGATAGGGGTTCCCACTCTATCGATGCCCTACAGTGCAATCTCCCTGAGCACTGGCCTAGACAGGTCTTACCCTGCCCAGCAACGTCTGCAGAGCAGACGAGGTCTCACCCGAGGCATTCAAGGGAGAGATGTCAGAACCGAGTTTCGGATAGTGGGGAAGGAGGACATGTTGATTCAATGGAGGGAGATCATAACTTATTTGATCTCATACAGTATCAAAATATCGTAGCATTATTCAAGGAACATCATAGTGCATCAATCATAAATTACAACAACTTAAAACCAACAGATCGCATTGATATAGTAGGAAGAAACTGAATCACATCTATAACATGTCATTTTAACACAACAGAGTCGCAACATCACAACAGATCTATAACAATAGACAATAATTGATCCATCTGCATTACATCATATATTAATCTTGTGCAAATACACCACATTACATAGTCCTTCTCCAAAACTGGAGACTACATACATCAGAAATAAGCCCAAATAAAATCACAGTCAAGATAGGAAAGTCTCCATAAAACAGATTGTGCCAGATCTTATCCTTTACAATTGTGCATGCAATACAATTGTTCACAACTGCTATGCTGTCTCTCCCTATGACTCCCCTATATTGCCCCAAAATATATCTATAATTAGGCTTATGCCTTTACATCAAGGGTCCACTAATAACTGACTTCTAACTACTATTGACCTATTGCAACAAAACTTGGTCAAAATATACATAAAATATTCATAACGGTTATTTTTCTGCTTATTGCGTCAATCTGTCCTTGCATGGTACCATGTGAGATTGTGTAGCTGCCACGATGCTGCGCAAATCACTTGTCCCAAACCCCTTGCCAACACATGCCACTATTTCTTTCTCCTTCTCAGCAAGAATATTGATGTGCCCCTGAAGTTCGTGTTCTTTTTCCTTCAACAGGACCTTGCGCACCTTTGCCTTCTTTTGTTGTTTTGTTTCCTGATAGGAAACGTCATTCTCTCTTAGCTGCATTTCTGTCGCGGCTTCCTGCTGCACTTTGTAGACTTCACTTAGGGAAGCTTAGAGAATTCTAATTGGATTGTGGAAATCTCCTTTACAGTATCATCAAAGGTAGTGGGCTATGTTCCGATTTCTAGTGCACTGGTATGGATTGTTACTTTGATGGGATGCATTAATTCTGGTACGACTACTTGGAAATTTGGGTCAACACCATATGTCTCATCCTTAACATTGGCTTTGACTTCATTGATTTTTTCGATCAACTTATTTAGATGGACCCCTACTTGCTCAGCTATGCTTGATTTCTGTGTCTTCAGGCTGGAAAGGTTGTCTTGCGCGAATTTAGCAATAAATGTTGTGAGCTCCACCACATCATCTTCTATCAGGGTATTTATGTTCAATGCCTTGTTTTCTTTTTTCTTCTTATTGCTCAGTTTCTGTCTAGGTCTACAAATGATCCGGGCTTGGTGTGTGCTCTGAATCACTTTCATCATAGATATGCCTATCGTCATCATCCTGCGACTAGTTATCCTGTCCGTCGCCTCCTTCATTACCTTCATCATGAACTTGGTGAAGTGGCAGTTCCTCTTCATCTGGTCCTTTGGGAAGTGGCTCTGCGAGTGGGCCGCACCATTCCTTTGGCCATAGGTTGATGATTGCATCCACATCGTCATCTGTTGTCATGAATCCTGCATGGTGCACTTGTCTCGCCGAGTCCTTTTTCAGCTTTAAGATCATATTATGTTCTCTGGCTTGAAAGTTAATAAATTTTGCGTACCTATGTACCATCACAATGCAAATTCTATGGTACTGATGGACAATGTCACACAATTCCTCTACATGCAAAAAGAACTCAATGTTGTTCTCCTTCCTCCATCCCAGGTCTTTTTTGTCGTTCCACAATTTTTGGTACCTTGCACCATGGCAAGGTAGTGGGACATCCATCTACACATAGTTCGATGGTATGGCCCACTTGGTGAAGGAGATTAAGATGAGAAGCCATGAATAATGGAATTTGTAGGTGGGTTCATCCTAGGCCTATGCTGCCTAATCTATGAGCTCGTTTAGTAGGTACCGTGACCAATTGAACACTCCACCGAGCGTGCATAACTCTGTGAGTTCCATTGTTGCAGTCGAACACTGATTGGGGTGGATCTTGTGTAACATTTTACATGATAAGATCTATGTAGCAAGTCACACACTTTTTTCCTCAATCGTATGAATCAGGAATCCCCTCTTTGCACTTTGCAAGTTGTACTCCTACTTGATCTGATTGGTGTCCTTAGCCAAGTATGTCATCGGGTCATCTCCTTCGTTTGGGAGGCCTGTTATCACTAAAATCAGCTCAGCGTCGACTGGGTATGGTCTGTCAAGCCACACGCATCCTTTGTGAAAACATACTAGCAGCTTCTTCATGTAAGTGTTGAATTGTAAACTATGGCCACAACGGGGCATAAAAAGTAGGTTCATCAAACCTACACGGCTAACTCCCTTGGCCCAATCCATTGGCCTAAACACTTGTGCCCTAGTTGGGTTAGGCTAGCTCACAACCATGCAATCCACTCTCTTTAATCTGGGTTGCATTCGAGTGTCAAAGTATTTGGATGTCATCTTGGCCAACTTAGGCATGATGTCCATGAGCAAGCGGACATTATTAGGGATCCACAGTGCGACTAGAGTTGTAGTTTCCTTCTTTGGGAGGTCCACCTTCAATGCATTGGCTCTTATTGGATGAACAAAGTGTGGGAAACTATCATCCTCTTCCTACCCATCTCGTCCTTTGCATGATTGGTGAGTTTTCACATCCCCGACCCTCCGACCGGTGAAGAGGACACTACTATACATCAAATCATTCGGGGATCTTGCCCCATGAACATGAACATACATACATGAACTGCTGAAGCTTGATACTTAAAACATAAAGCATATTACGAATCATAATCATTCATATACACAACGGAAGAAAACATATCCATCAACACTCATGCATATACAAATCAGCATTAACATGTATAACATCATGCATCAATAGTAATTATAATTCCAGATACAAGTTAGGAAAGAATACTTATCTTATGAAGAACTTGTTCCGCAACCAGCTACGTCGCTGCAACATTCCAGCCAATCATAGGCCTGTGTGCTCTTTAATCTCTCAGCAATGCTACCACTCCCAATTCGGGCATGATTCCCCAAGGAATAAGGAAGTAGCAGGCTTACACATAGCCAAGGATAACAACCCACAAGGGTACACAGTTCAGCCAAGCCAACACAGTTGGCTTTATTAGGAGAACAATGGATCAGCCAAGCCAACAAAGTTGGGTTTATCAGGCCATCCAGGAGCTGGGAAAGGATAATGCTAAGCTGGTGAGCTCATTGAAGAGATGTACACACTAACACCAGAACCAACCTAGATCCTAGAACACCCACACACACCCAACACAAGGAAATCAACCCTTACTCTGCAACATAGTCCGTCAGATCCTGATCTCCCTTCTAGTGCTATTCAGGGGTTGTGGAGAAGAAGGCCATCTCGGTAGCTCTATTTGTGTAGTTATCAATCCACTAGGTTTATCAAGCACCTCAGGCCCTCATTCATCACTCCAATGTAGTCCGAGGACAAAACCACTACATGTAAGTAGCCAAACAGCTATTCAAGCATTTACAGGGGCAAACATAGTCAATCCTTCAAGCGATACCACCAGAAATAGGGAAATTATAGTCAAGCCATCGTCAGAAAACAACAGTCAATACACCCATATGAATCCACAGCAATTTCTCAATGCAATCATGGCCAAACAACAACCACAACAAATAAGAACCCACAGCACACCAATCCCACTGCAGATGCTCGAAGAACTTGCACAAACCAGAAAAATGGTAAAGGAACGTACTTCTGAACTATACTTGATGGGAAATTCATCGACAAACAAAACTGGGAAAGAAATTATGGCCACGGCCCAGCAATAGAGTAGCAGTCTTCAACTCACAATTCAGCAATGAAGGTTGGGACAAATGCCCAGTCCAGAAATGCGTGGAGGTAATTTGGTTCTCTGTCTGAATGGAAAGAATACCACACACAAATCGATGATTGATGATGAAACCACAATATTCTAACGACTGTGGGAGAGACCAACGCTCTGCGTGAGCAGGGGAAGAATACTCATAGACTAGCAACGCGTGAGAGACCGAGGGTGAACCCCAAACAAAGGAATGTGTATCCCTTTACTCAGTCCATGTGAGGTGAATTAACAGCCACTATTCGGTTAGTGGATAGACTATCTGAAATCCATAAGGTGGTCGTGGAGAGAGTGCAAGTGCATGGGGAGAATGGCCATCGTGGTGTAGTGTCCTTGCTGTTAGCAAATAGACGCCCCACTAACAACAGAACAATGAAGGTGGTGGTTGGATGAGATACGGGAGGTTGAGTGAAGAGAGTGGTGACACATGGATTTTCCTCCGCATGACTCAAGATTTAGATTTCCTCCTCCTTACCCTTAGGAAATCATGCCCCTTCTCAATTTAGTTGTTGTGAACATATCTAGTTGGTTTATTTAATTAAAATGCGTGTTGACATGATGCCACATTTAATATATGTCATATGTCCCGATATTAACATCGATGACCATTCCAAATCAGAAACACAACATAACCAAATATATGGTGGGGCCTTGTCCTTTAGATCCACACCAAGATCATTTACAATATATGTATCATATATACTAAATGCAAGTTGAGTCAAAAATGGGGTGTTACATTCCCCTCCTCCTTCAATATCACTGTCCTCAATGCTTTATAAAATTTGAACAAAAGCTACACTGGTACCGCCTCAGTTTTCTGTAGAATTGAACAAAAATGGATGTGCCAATCGCATGGCATCCTCCAGCTCCCATGTATCCTCCTTAGGTCCATAATTCTCCCATTGCACCTTTACCTTCCCTATGGCCCGGTTCCAATGCATTGTGACCTTCCTGTCGAGGATGCACATTGGCTCAATCTGGAACTCTCCCTTGGGTTCCACCTGAATCACATCCCAATTTATCACATGGTTAGGATCATGTACAGATTTATTAAGCAAAGAAACATGAAAAACATTATGAGCTCTAGTACTAGCAGGCAATGCAAGTCTATATGCAACAAGCCCTATTCTTTCAGGCACTTCAAATGGCACACAATATCTTGTTGATAGCTTGGCACAACTCCCAAGATTCAAGGAAATTTTCTTTTCTTTCACTCCGAGGTAAACATGATCCCCAACACTGAACTCTATGTTCATCCTATGCTTATCTGCATATATTTTTTGTCTGTCCTATGCTGCTTTCAGATTTTGTCTAATCCTTACAACCTAATGCTCCATTTCCTTGAGCAATTTTGGTCCAAGCACAACTCTATTCACTGGGTTTTCCCAAGTCACTAGTGTCCTGTACCTTCTTCCATACAAAGCTTCATATGGACTCATCCCCAAGGATGCTTGCTGTCCATTGTTGTAAGCAAAGTCTACCAAGTGTAAGTAATCTTCCCACTTGGTTGGTTTGTCCATCACATACATGCGAAGCATATCTTCAAGTACCTGACTAACTCTTTCTGTCTGCCCATCTATTTGAGGATGGTAGGCAGTGCTGAAGTTTAGCTTTGTACCCAAATATGCAAACAATCCCTTCCAAAAATTGGAAGTGAACTTGACATCTCTGTCAGAAATTATTGCCTTCGACAATCCATGCAATTTGAAAATTGCCTTCATGAAAATCTTTGCAATGTCATCAGTCTTGTGCATAGACTTCACTGGTATAAAATGTGCTGCTTTTGTCAACTTGTCTACCACAACCATGATGGAATCATGTTTTCTCCCAGTCATCGGCAAACCTGTAATAAAATCCATGGAAATAACTTCCCATTTCCATTCCAGAACTGGAAAAGGCTGCAACAAACCTATTGGATGTTGATCCTCAACCTTTACCTTTTGACATTTCATGCACCTTGAAATGTATTCAGCCATGTCCTTTTTCATACTTGGCCAAAAGTACTGCTTTCTAGTTGTAGCAATTGTCTTCTGATATCCTAAGTGACTATAATACAGAGCTTGATGGATTTCATCCATAACAACTCTCCTCAAATATGCTACCTTCGAAATATAAATTTTTCCCTTATAAGTGAGAAGTCCATCTCCTCCTAATTTATATCCTTCATACCTATTCTCAAGACTTGCTGCTGCAATTTGTCTTTTACTTGATCATACAATTCATTTCTGGAAACATGATTTGCAATTTGCTGCTTCAAATCCGATTGGCAGATACTAAGAGATGCCACATGCGTTTCCTGTACCTTCCAGCTGAGTGCGTCAGCTACTTTGTTTTCTTTTTCTTTATGTGTTTGATTTCGAAATAAAACTCACATAAAAATTCCATCCATCTTGCTTTCCTAGCATTCAAAGTAGGCTGATCAAACAAATACTTCAGTCCACAGTGATTTGTTCTGAGCTCAAATCTTCTGCCCATCAAATAATGTCTCCACATCTTGAGAGCATGTACTATGGCTGCAAGATCTAGATCATGAGTGGCATAGTTCTTCTCATGCTCCTTCAACTTTCTTGACTCATAACATATCACGTGGTTATCCTGCATAAGGACTCCTCCAAGCCCTTGTCCACATGCATTGGTACATACCACAAAATCTTTCTCTAGGTCTACAACTTTCAATACCAGTGCACTGGTGAGAAGATTCTTTAATCACTAGAAGCTTTCTTCACACTTCGAAGTCCATTCAAACTTTACTCCCTTCTTTTGCAAAGAAGTGATGGCATGTGAAACCTTAGAAAATCCTTCAATGAATCTCCTGTAGTATCCTGTAAGTCCCATAAAAGATCTTACATCAGTCACATTTCTTGGAGTAGGCCAATTCATAATTGCTTCAATCTTTTTAGGGTCAACTGATATGCCCTCTTTTGAGATTATGTGACCTAAGTACTGAATTATATCCTTGTAGAAGTCACATTTACTTAGCTTTGTATATAGTTGATGTTCCTTGAGCACTTGCAATGTCAATCTCAAATGCTCTTCATGCTCTTCCTCATTCTTAGAATAAACAAGAATGTCATCAAGGAAGACATGAACAAACTTGTCCAAATATTTACTGAAGACACTATTCATAAGGCACATGAATGTATCTAGTGCATTTGTGAGACCAAATGGTACCACTACAAACTCATAATGTATGTACCTTGTCCTGAAGGATATCTTATGAATGTCTTCATCCTTGATCCTCACCTGGTGGTAACTAGACCTTAAGTCAATCTTAGAAAATACCTTTTCTCCTCTCATTTGATCAAAGAGGTCATCAATCCTAGGAAAAGGATATTTATTCTTCATAGTAACCTTGTTGAGATATCTGTAATCAATACATAACCTGAGTGTACCATCTTTCTTCTTTACAAACAGAACCAGTGCTCCCCAAGGAGACACACTCGATCAGATATAATTCTTTTACAACAACTCTTGCAGTTGCATCTTCAACTCTAGCATCTTCGGTGTGCTCATCTTGTAGGGTGTCTTGGACACTAATGCTGCTCCTGGCACAATTTCAATGGTGAAATCAATGTCCCTCTTTGGAGGAAGCCCTGTAATCTCATCAGGAAACACATCCTTGAATTCTTGTAACACCTGATAGTCCTCCAACCTAGGAGTTTCATCTCCTGTTGGTTCCAGAATATGGGTAGCATACAACTAGCAACCTTTCATACATAACTTCTTCAGCTGCATTGCTGAAATCTATCTTATTGAAATTACCTTCAGAATACCTTTCACAACTACTGGGTTTCCTTCTTCGTCCATGCATTCAAAGGTCTTTCTATAATAGTCAAGCTTCACTCTGTGAGCTTCTAACCAATCCATTCCAATGAGAACACCATAGGAACAAAGTGGTAGAATATTCAGATCCACACAAGTGATCAGTCCATTCATAACCAATGGACATTTCTCTACCAGTTCACTGACCTTTCTCTTAGTCCTAGTGGCTAGCTAAACTAACCAAGATTTTCTATGCTTTGCATTCTCAAAAGCACAAATCTACACTAATCTAGGAGTAATGTAACTGTGGGTAGAACCAGGGTCAATCAAAATAGAAACAGATTGTTCAACAATCTTATCTACAACTTCAACCATAGTTGACTGGTGATCTGCTTGGCAGTCCTCCAGTGCTGCATAAATTCTAGGGACTGCTCTGGCTACTTGAACCACTATTTATGCTTCCTGAATGTTATAGGTTGTCCTTGCACTTTCATTCTCAAGTGGACAATATCTACGCAAGTGAGGTTCTTCACATTTCCAACATTTGAGTGGACCTTTATTTAGATGTGGTTCTTTAGGCTTTCCACTTGTCACTTCAATGGGATTACTCGCAACTTGGGATGGCTTCTTCTGTTGATTCCTGAATCTTGAAGGTTTGAAATCTTTCCTCCTTTGGTCAAACTTCTTGTTTGTCCTTCCATGCCATATGGTAATTAGGTCTACCTTTGCTTTGCTCATAGCAATACTTATCCTTCCTTATTGCTTCTTTGAGAGTTCTGGGCTCATAGAATTCAATTCTATCTTTGTAAGTTTGAGGCAACCCACTTAGAAACCACTGGATCTTCACTTTCTCATCTCTGATGTACCGAACATACCTCAACAATTCCAAAAACTTATTTGCATATTCATCCATGGTCTGTTGCCCCAATCTCAGCTCATGGAACTCCTTGATCTTGTCATCATAATACCTATCAGAAAGGTATTTCTACCAGAAATACTTCTTGAACTCTTTCCACTTCAGTTTTCTTTCACTAATATTCTTTACTTGCTTGAAATGTTCCCACCAAATGGATGTCTTTCCATTCAGATTGAATATCGAAACTTGTGCCTTCATGTTTCCTGAATAATCCTGTACTTGAAAGTACTTCTTTATCCCAAGAAGCCAAGCTTCAGCTTCTTGTCCTATCTTTATCTCACTGTCAAATGTAGGAGGTTTAGCTTTCCTAAATTCATCTCGAGAGAGATCCCTATGATGCCTTCTTCTTCTCCTTTTATGAGAAGATGAACTTGTATCTCCATTGGATTCTTTAGAGTCATATGATCCATTGTAAGTCTTTCTCCTTCTCCTAGTGTTGCTGTTACTACCTTCTAGTCTTGATGTACCTCATCCAGAATCTATCTTTTTCTATAAATCTGTCAAACTCTGCAATATGGCAGCATTCAACTGATGCTGCTCTTCCTAGGCTTTAACCAAGCTTCTCATGGTGGATGCAACCTCAGAAGGTGTCCCCTGGAATATCCTTCCATTAGATTCTATGTCCTCATTATTATTACGGACATTTTCTCCCATAACATCTTCTTCTTGCTTGTAAGAATCTCGAGCATCATACCCATCATGGGTTCTCATGACTGAACAATTTTTTGCTTTACTACACTGTTCTTTCTGGAGTATTGCTCTTAGAAGCTATCTATAGTTCTGCAATGTGTTAGTAGCAAACTATTAGATGCATAACATGAATATAAATCAAACTACTTACCTTTTTCTTTGGAAAATTTACAAAACAACAATTATGCTAAAACACATAATTTTCCCTTATTTCTTTTTAGCCCTGTGACCATGGACAGTCCATTGAATCTACTGAAAATTGACTGAAAGACAGTAAAAAACTGATAAAAAATTCACTGAGAAATTCCTTCGACAAGCCCAATTCCTTAGGCCCTAATCGGACCTCTTCTTAGCTACTTTTCCGACATTGCGGGGGTCAAAACCACTAACTCATTGGAGGTCTGTTGTTTGTTCTCTTTCTGGATTTTCAGTGGCAAAACAACTAAATCCCGGATCTATATTGATGAGCAGACCAACTGCTCATCGGGCACACAGTTGCTTGGGAAGCCACAACGGCGGAAAGAAATCTTACTATCATCTCCGTTTCAACCTGAGTAGGCTTCTGATCAGCGATCCGATCACCAACAGGTTTTTGATGCTTTCATAGTCCTCAAATTTTTCCCTTTAATCGGGTCTCTTCCCCACTAAATCCCTGATGTTTCAGCAGCTAAAGCTTCCAAGTTCTTCCACCCAATCAGTGATTTTCTCGTCTAATTCCTTTCGTCGTATCAGTGCATAATCGGTTAACGTTCTGAACATTAACGGCGATGGTGTAGACTCTCCATGTTGCGTCGGCGGCTAGGTGCCCTATGCATTAGATGGTTAGTCCTTTTGGCCTTTGTAATGACAGACTATGACCCAACTAATTCTTTCATAGTTCCTGACTTTGTCAGTGGTTGGAGCCTCTAGAAGTCGCGGCATCGACGCTCGGATGCACTAGACATTGGGTGGTTAGTCTCATCAATCTTCGCAATGGAAAAAGTTTGATAAACAATTTTTACCCATCATGCTCATTGGTGATGAAATCACCTAAGCATCGGCGATGTCATCCACTAACCATTGCCGATGGCCGATGAAATCCATACTTAGAAAAATTTTGAAAAAAACTTTTTCTCTTTTACTTTCACTTTCTCCTGCTGCTTCGATTGTTGGAACGACTAGTAACTGCTGCATCGGACAATTAGTTACCTAGTCACCCGCAACAGCGGCAAGACATTCAACTAATTCCTTTCGCTGACGAAGAATACCACTAATATTTTCTGATCGACGAGCTGAGGCACATCGGCATCGGGATTCGGAACCCTTCCTCGTCAAAAGACTAGTGCTCTAGGCTTCCACAATGGCGGGCGCACAAACTACTAACGTCTTCCAATGGCCAATTATTTCGTCACTTGAGGAAATTTTTCAAACAAAATTTCCGCTTCCAAAATGTCTTTTCTCCGCGGCATCGGCAGTCGGAATATCTATCCATCGGAGGGATAGTCCTCTAGCCATACGCAACAGTGGATGCATCATCAGCTAATATTTTATGCATTGGCCGTCGGATCAACTATCCATTAGTGGCCTTCAAACTAAGTGATCCAATGGGCCGATAGTTCTGGCACTTAGAAAAATTTTGAAGTTGAGGTTTTCTGTCAAAATATTTCTGATTGCTGCTGGGAAAAAGGTAACCTGCCTCTGCTATCTGATCTGTCATGGCCCATTCAGGCCCACGCTGCAACCAGAGCTCTAACACCACACTATCACGTCCCCCACCCTCCGACTGGCGAAGAGGATGCTACTATACATGAAATCATCCGGGGATCTTGCCCCATGAACATGAACATACATACATGAACTGCTAAAGCTTGATACTTAAAACCTAAAGCATATTACGAATCATAATCATTCATATACACAACGGAAGAAAACATATCCATCAAAACTCATGCATATACAAATCAACATTAACATGTATAACATCATGCATCAATTGTAATTATAATTGTAGATACAAGTTAGGCAAGACTACTTATCTTATGAATAACTTGTTCCACAACCAGCTACGTCGCTACAACGTTCCACCCAACCATAGGTCCGCATGCTCTTTAATCTCTCAGCAAGACTGCCACCCTCGATTCGGGCATGATTCCCAAAGGAATAAGCAACTAACAAGCTTACACATAGCCAAGGATAACAACCCACAAGGGTACACAGTTCAGCCAAGCCAACACAGTTGGGTTTATGAGGTGAACAATGGATCAGCCAAGCCAACAAAGTTGGGTTTATCAGGCCATCCAGGAGCTAGGAAAGGCTAATGCTGAGTTGGTGAGCTCATTGAATAAATGCAGACACCGACACTAGAACCAGCCTGGCTCCTAGAACACCCACACACACCCAACACAAGGAAATCAGCCCTTTCTCTGCAACGCAGTCGCTCAGGCCCTGATCTCCCTTCCAGTGCGATTTAGGAGTTGTGGAGAAGAAATCCAGCCTAGTAGCTCTATCTGTGTGGTTCTCAATCCACCAGGTTTATCAAGCACCTCACGCCCTCATTCACCACTCCAATGTAGTCCGAGGACAAAAGCACTGCATGCAAGCATCCAAACAACTATTCAAGCATTTATAGGGGAAAACACAGTCAATCCATCGCATAGGAGTTCTCAGCAATCCTTCAAGAAATACCACCACAAACAGGGAAATTACAGTCAAGCCATGATGGGAAAATAGTAGTCAACACACCCATATGAATCCACAACAATTTCTCAATGCAATCATGGCCAAACAACAACCAAAACAACTAAGAACCCACATCACACCAATCCCACTACAAACGCTAGGAGAACTTGCACAGACTAGAACAATGGTAAAGGAACGGACTTCCAAACTATACTTGATGGGAAAGTCATCGAAAAACAAAACTAGGAAAGAAATTACGGCTGCGAACCAACAATAGAGTAGCAGTTTTCAGCTCATGATTCAGCAATGAAGGTTGGGACAAATGACCAGTCCAGAAATACGTGGAGGTAATTTGGTTCTCTATCTAAATGGAAAGAACACCACACACAGACCGACGATCGGTGATGAAACCACAATAGTCTAACGATGGTGGGAGAGACCAATGCTCTGTGTGAGAAGGGGAAGAATACTCACAGACTAGCAATGCGTGAGAGACCGAGGGAGGGCCCCAAAAAAAGGAATGTGTATCCCTTTACTTAGTCCACATGAGGTGAATGAACAGCCACCATTCGGTTAGTGGACAGACCATTCGAAATCCAGAAGGTGGTCATGGAGAGAGTGCAGGTGTGTGGGGATAATGGCCATCGTGGCATAGTGGCCTTGCTGTCAGCGAATAGATGCCCCACTAACAACAGAACAATGAAGGTGGTGGTTGGATGAGATAAGGGAGGGTGAGTGAAGAGAGTGGTGACACATGGATTTTCCTCCCCATGACTCAGTATTTAGCTTTCCCCCTCCTTACCCTTAGGAAATCATGCCCCTTCTCAATTTAGTTGCTACGAACATAGCTGGTTGGTTTATTTAATTAAAATGCATGTTTACATGATGCCACATTTAATATATGTCGTATGTCCCGATATACCATTGGTGACCATTCCAAATTAGAAACACAACATAACCAAATCTATGGTGGGGCCTTGGCCTTTAGCTCCACACCAAGATAATTTACAATATATGTATCATATATACTAAATGCAAGTGGGGAAAAAACCAGGGTGTTACAT
The DNA here is from genome assembly GCA_001517045.1 of Pseudotsuga menziesii. Lineage (NCBI taxonomy): Eukaryota > Viridiplantae > Streptophyta > Pinopsida > Pinales > Pinaceae > Pseudotsuga > Pseudotsuga menziesii. The sequence goes on along the minus strand of LPNX010721471.1, from coordinate 824,854 downwards.
GAGTCTTCTTCCATTGGTTTGTCCACCTCTTTCTCCTCTTCGAAGGGTTCTTTACCCAGAGGATCTGCACGATTCCTACGTTTCCTCATCCTTGAGAGTCTAGATGGTTCTCCAACTGTTTGGTGGCTGGGCTGTCCTGGTGGTCTCTGAGCCAGGGTAGTCACAACACATGATCTCGACGTCAGAATTGCAGCATAACTGACCTCATTAGCAGTTTGTTTCCACATTCTCATCATTGGATCAGTCTCTGGTTCTTACTGCAGTTGTTGTATCTCAAGTGAGGGAATCTCTTCTTTGATTGGGAAACCAAATATAACGGTTGCGTCTAATGGCTCACTGTCGCTAGGGATCTCAATGACCATGGGCATCATATTTTTTCTACAGGAATGATAGGGTTCGAATTTGCAATCACTTGGATTTAGTTCTCTCTAACTCACTTTGTGGTCATAAAATAATGCTTGCCTATGAAGCCTTGGAGTTATACCCGCCATAGAGTGGTGTAGTTGTCATGCAACAATCAGTTAATATCTAATCTGTCACATGGGTTTCTTGGCTACCGTATTCGTTCATTAAGTCGTTAAAATTGAGTGTTGTGATATTTCTATTAGAACAATTATGGTGGATCCTTCGGATGTGACCTTATAGCACGTCGTCATTCTCCTCATATCCCATTGAATTAATGACACTTAGCTATCACAGGCATCTAAATATTCATCAGATATTTGCAATTTAATGTCGACCAACCTTTCATTTCTGCTTTCTGCGTCACTTTCTGCCTTTTTGATGCACTTCTTGGTTTTTCATCCACTTTTCCTTTCTTTTCCTACACATCACAGGCATGCGAGAGAGTACTTTTTACGTCATTCAGACCGTCTATTTTTTTTTTGACACGGTTATAACCTGGGACATTATAACCATCATAGTACGGTTTCAGATGAATGACATTTATCATACCTTCGACATAGGTACCATCTAGCTTCTGTAATTTTACTGCGCTTGCATCAGTGATGTGCATGACCACATATGGTCCTAGCCAATGTGTCCCTAACTTTCCTGGGTGTTTGAAAAATTTACTATCACACAATAACACAAGTCCTCCAACTTCAAATGGTTTAACCCTGATATGGCGATCATGCCATGCTTTCTATCGCTATTTCTCAACTATCTAATGGAATCCTGTGATGAAGTGTTCCTCTTCCATTTGCACAACCTATGTCAGCCTCTGCTCAACAACATCTCCGTTAGTCATCTCCGTCAGCGCAACGATTCTCAGAATTGGTACAATGTTTTCCCATTCAAGTAAATTTGAGGTCTAAAATGGGCTTCCTAAGGAAAATAATAAAATAATAGTTATTGATTTTGGAGGAAGAATGAAAAAACTACTTTTTTTGTTCGTACTTTTGACATATCTCCCTGTGTTTTTACTCAAATTATGAGTGAGAGAGATCGTTGGATGCAGAATTTAATTCTGCATCCAACGAGTACCCACACTGCATACTTTTCATAGACCCTGCTACCCTAAAAACAAGAAATACCTAAAAATGTGATGATGACATCATCATCATGTATTTTCAGGTATTTATTATTTTTGGGGTAGCGAGGTTTATCAAAAGTATGGAGTGTGGGTACTCGTTGGGTGAGGAATTAAATTCCACATCCAATGAGCTCTCCTGCTTGAAATTTGAGTAAAAACAAAGGGAGATATGTCGAAAATACGAACAAAAAAAGTAGTTTTCTTTTATGACAAATATGTCAATTCAACCATTATGGTTGACTCATTTTATTGAAATTCTATTGGTTCTTGAATTCCAACTCACAAAATTTATTGTTGGCGTGTTTTCTTATAAGGTCCATTTTAAACCCCAAATTTCCTCTAATGATTGGTACAATAGCTTCTTGTTAATATAATAGTATGAATGGGGTGTTCTCTATTAGTCGCTTACAGGTTATGCGATATGCCCATACCACAACTAATACTTTCTGATCCCAGTAATCTCACCACACATTGCATACCTTGGTCAAGGAATTCTCCAAAATTGTTGAAAGCTTCGACTGTTCCACTCGCTTAAGGATGGTAGGGAGTTGCATTTTTATGTTGAATCTGAAATTCTGCAGTCAGCTCAACAATCACTTTGTTAACAAAATGCGTACCTTGGTCACTTAGCAGTATATTTTGGAAACCAAATTAGGTGATGAATTTTTCGAACATAAAATTTGTCACGTTCGGAGCGGTAAAATATTTAACAAGCACAGCTTTAGCCCATTTGATTAGATAGTCTGTTGCAGTGATAATGTAGCGTGCACCAGTTCTTTTCCATGGTGGGCTGATTGGTCCAACAAAATCAACTGCCCACTTGTTAAATGGTTGCAGGGTTATCTGTGGCACAAGCGACATCTCATCACAGCCCAATGGTTTTCCTATCCTTTGACAAATATCATAGTGCTTGTAGAATCTTTTAGTATCCATGTGTATGGTTGGCCACCATAAAGGCTTCCTGCAATATTTTGCACACTGTCACTTTCCCTGCATAGTGTCCTCCTACGACACCTTCATGTGATTCACTCATAACCCAAGGTTGTTCATAGTCAAAGACACAACGATACAGTGCCTCATCTACACCCAACTTATATAGGTGTCCCATGATCAATGTATAATCAACTACTTTGACGACCAAGTGTTTCTTCTGATTAGTTGACATTCCTTCAAGTGCATATCCCGTACTCAAAAATTGAATGATGGAATTAAACTCATGGTTCTGGTCGTCCATCATGTGGATCACAAATGGTTGCACATGAGGAAAATTATCTTCCAAGATGGTTGGCTCTTCACCACTCTCTAACCTTGATAGGTGGTCTGGTCCAACGTTCAGTCGATTAGGTTTAACAATGACCTCAAAAGAGAACTCTTGAAACAAGAGAAGCCATTTATAGATCCTCCCCCCCAACACTGGCTTGTTGACTAGGTATTTAAGCATTGAATGGTTAGTGTACATCTAAAAATGTCCACCCAACAAATAGTGTTGGAATTTTTGAAGCTCATAGACCATAGCAAGGCCTTCCCTTTCCGTCGTTGTGTAGGTTGTTTCTTCTATTGATAGTTTCCTACTTTCAAAATCAATAGGGTGGTCTAGCATACCCTCTCCTGGTTGCATCAGGACTACGCCAAGTGCGACATATGATGCATCGACATGCACATGGAATTCCTTCTTCTATTATGGGAATACAAGTATTGGTGCTATGGCCATTGTAGTCTTCAATTTTTCTAGGCTTTCCTGGCATTCTGTTGTCTACTTAAACTTTGCATCTTTCTTCAACTGTTTCTCCATAGGCACAGTGATTACTGTATATCCTCTTATGATTTTCCGGTAGTAGCCTGTGGGTACCATAACTAATCTGAGTTGCGTGACTGATGTAGAAAGTGGTAATTCTAGGATAATCAAAATATTTGTTGGTTCGACCAAGGTACCATCTCGACATACGACGTGACCCAAAAAAACACCAAATGGTGCACATAAAATACATTTCTTCGAATTAAACACAATCTGATACCGGTGACAATGGTCTAGCATCATGCGTAGACTCTCAATATGGTCTCTTACTAGGCCAAACATAGTCCAATCATCAAAGTACACCTCCATAAATTTATGAATAAAATATTTAAAAGTAGAGACTACTATTCTAGAAAAAATAGCAGGTGCATTCTTGAGTTTAAAGGGCATTACCATATACTGGTAGCATCCCCATTCAGTGACAAAGGTTGTTTTGTGGCTACCCTCCTTCACGATTTTGACTTGATGATAGCTGGAGAAGCCATCCTTAAATGAATACATCTATTTCCCTCTAACACTTTCAAGCACTTCATCTGTAAATGGTGTTGGGAATGGATCGTGCAAGCATGCATCGTTTAGGTTCCTCAAGTCGACCCAAATCCTGACTTCACCTATTGTCTTCTTATCCTGGATCACTATAGGGCTGATCCACTCTGACTCGTCAACGGGTTCAATAATCCCTACATCGAGCATATGATCCAGTTCTTCTTTTACCCTTTCTTTTTACTTGGGGTTCATCATATATGGTTGCTTCTTACTGGGTTTAGCATCTTGTCGCAGGGGTATTTTCATTTCCCCTAAGTCTCCCACTATTCCCTTCATTTCTGAGAAGTCAGTAGGGAATAGGTCTTAATATTCATGCAGTAAATTTGTGATTTTAAAAGCTGTCTCTTCTTCCCAATAATCTCCTATATTGGAAAAATTTAGGTTCTCTGGTGAACGAATGTTTGCTTTCTTAATTTTTAAGGGCTTAAGGAACTGGTCACTTGAAATACCACTTCCTTTTACTTCAGGCGTTCCTTCTGAGCCTGGTATGTTTATGTTAGTTGAATAATCATCTACATCTACAGATAGATTGTAGCAAGCCATCCATTACTGAATGGTTGCACTGCGCTAAAGATAGTTAGCCTCTTCGATAGGGATCTCAACAAATATATTTTCCTTTATCGCCCGAAGTGCAGCACAAACTGTAGGGTGTTCCTCAAGAAATTCAAATGTATGCGTAAATTTCTTAGTGATCCCTTCCCACTCTTGGGTTCCTTGTCGTAATTCCATAGATGCATACCAGGTTCTAGGTTTCATTTCTAATGTATGTATGAAATGATGTACCCACTCCTACCGTGGGTATTCTGTAAGTGCGATGCGACATTGCTTAAGATGCTTCACGGGGTTTGTTAACCTTGAGTACTTATGGTTTACAAGGGTGATCTCTTCTTTGAATCTGACTTGCATCAATATTCTACACTATGGAAAATTTGTTATAGACTTCTTATGCGCACCCCACCATCTAGAGGTGTAGCTCTTAGTGTCTGATCTAGAGTGGACAAGTGCTGCGATTCAACTACAAGTCCTTCAAACTCAGTTAGGAAGGTTGCAAGGTTAGGTAGACCCTCATAGGTGGTTCTCTCACGCACCTTGTTCTCCACCCGTCGCACAGACCTAGTAATTCTTGTGAACCTCCTCATAGAGAATTCATGTAGCATGTTTTTCCATTTCTCCAAAGCTTGCCCCGATTCAGATGTGCAGGAACTAGCACTCTTCTAGCTCAAATTTCCATCTGCTATTGGATTGATGTAGTCTTCTTGTAATGCAGTGATATTGTATATTTGGTCGAGGTAATCAGCCTCTTCATCATTATATATAGGATCGACGTATCTATGTCCCTCGATTGGATCAATGGGTGACACCACTCTTATCTCATTATCCTCGAATGAGAGGATCCTATTATTGAAGTTTATAATATTCTGGCTGTCTATAGCCCAATCTATCCCAATAATGTAGGATATGGGTTTGTGTCATCAATAATATTAATGACTTCAAAGTCTACAAATGTGCATAATCCTTCAATGTCGACTGGGACTTGGCTCAGTCGACCAATGGGTAGGACCTTCACCTGATTTGCAAGTCGTAGATAGATAGGAGAACAATCCAAGTGTGGATTACCGATATTTTCCTAGGTTTGTCATGTTAAAATATTGAAATCAGACCCCATGTATAGGATGATGTAGTCCATGTCATAGTCACTTATCTGCATAATCATTCTTAATTCATGACCATTTTTAAACTTCTTTCACACTTGGTTAACTTTCTTTTCAGGTCATGCTCTAGGGGTATTTCTTCTATCATTGCTTGTATTTCTACAATAGCATTTTTATCTTGTATTAGCGTTAAAAACTTGAAAAAAAGGATCTGAGCTTACTAACCTTTTGTGGGACATTCTTCTGAAATATGTGCTAAAATTGTTCAGGAATATCCTTTACTTCTTCTAACGTTGATGGTTCTACTACATCCACAAAATATGGTCGCACCTCCAAGAATGCTTCCTTCTGTTTCTAGACGTTGAATGATACATTTTTCTACGTCGCAGGTCATACCTACAGTTACAATTTTTCTTATGATTTATCCTGATCAACTCTAGTCACATCCCCTCCTTGAGTTACGACAGTGACATTCGAATCTCGTGGTTTAGCCGCAATCATCTGAACATTCATGTTGGGATTTGGGTTTGCATTCTATGCAGGGTTAGGTCCTACGATAGTCCTTTCTTTCCATTTTTCTATCAACTAAGGACATTGCTCCACATTATGGTCCCGTCCCTTACAATATGAACATGTCTTCGCAGTTTCTAAGCAATATCTGGCATAGTGACCCAGTTGTCCGCAGCTATAGCACGTAACTTGTCCTTTTCCTCTACCAAATCCCCCTCCTCCATCTCTTCCTATGAAGTTTCCACCACCCCTTCCTTGCGAGTGTGGTTGCTGGGGAGGGTACTACTTCTGAACGTAGTAATTTTGTTGTGCATACGGCTATTGAGGCACGTACTGATGTTGGTATTGATTGGGAGGGAACTGTACAGGATGATATGATGCTTTCATCAGTTCAACTTGAGTGAGTCCCTCATTTTTCATTAAGTATGTGTCAACAATATTTTATTTCAAGAGCTGGTATGCTCTGCAATATTTTTCTTCATGTCCTACTAGCTTACAAAATTTACAAAAGTGATTTGTCGGGGTACTTACAACATTTTGCAAATATAAACACTCCTCGTCGTGATTCCCTCTAGACTGGCATATGCGACTCCATGGTATCCCATGGTCGTTTAATGGATTTGGTGCACCTAACGCAATATAGTTCATGAAGTTTAGACAATTATCCTCAGTGTGCCCTACAGTTGTATCGTCAGTTGGTATCTTGATGTCCTGTAGTTGTATCGTCATATTATCCAACTGTGACTGAATTTGCAACATTCCTGCGATGCCACCACCATTAGGTGAGGATTCTAACTTCATTTCCAAATCTAATGCTTTCATCTACGACTCGATATTCTGTTCCATTAATGACCCTCATATGTGTGGTAATAATGTAGCAATAAACCATTCTTTGTGTTGTACATCTGACTTTTGGAAGCTTACTTTGGCCATCAAAGTTTTAAAGCGCTGGTCAAAGGCCCAGACTAACTCTGTCAGTGCCGGTTCTATCTCTTTTATCTTAGTAATGCACTGTGATTCAGACTTCGCTTGTTTGAAATTAGAGATCATTGCGGCTCAAATATTGTCTAGAATATTCTACGGTGCTCCGGCCAGTGCAGCACAGAACTTCATGAACCAATATAGCACATGACCCCTCAGGTTTGTGATCATTTGTGCCTTCTTTATGTATGCATTAGGGACTAACTGAACCATCCAAATAGCTTCACAGAGGAACCAATGCTGCTTTGTATCTTCTGCTCCATTTCCATTGAATGTGGGTAACTGAATATCTACTCTAGTAATTGAGTTAGTATCGAGGTTCTTTGGTAGGGGGTTCAAAGGAGTTATACCTTTCGGTGTATTAGTCGCAGTACCGGTGTTATTAATATTAGCAGTCCTCTCTGGGGATGAGACTCTATATCTCACCTTTGGGGATATTGTTGGTGTGATCATAATCATGTTTCGATCTTGGTGTTTTGACAGAGTATTCAAAGTCCTCTGGTCCTTCTGAAATTGGGATATAGTCCTCCTCTTCATTGCAAGACCCTTCATCTTTATGTGACTGAAGTTTGTGTTCACTCTCCTTGAACAGACTACGGTTTTGATTCCCTCTCTCAGTATTTCTTCTTTTCCATGATCTGAATCTCCTTCCACTCCTTAAGAATCCTGCTTCTAGTTTAGGTTCTGTACTCCCAGGGAACATTTCAACTCACCTTTTCCCACTTTCTTAACAGTTCATCTGTGTCTTATCCTACTTCATGGGAACACAATTCAACTACTGAATATGCAATATACCCTTCTCATACATGAGCATCTTGATCCATCCACTGATAGATAGTAGATACCTTCTTCAAGGTCCTTGGAAAAAAATTCTTTCAGCCTCACTACATGAGGTTATAGTATCTACTGCAAACTCAGTGATATACCATTGCAAGATACTATCAAACCAAAATTCAACAACTCTAGAGATGGAATTACTTACACTAGTTACTTCGTGAACCAACTGATCATTCCATTTGACGACTTCTCTCCTTTTGAAATTTGTCTTTCTAGTTGCCAATCTTGACAACCACTCATGCAGTATGATAGGGAATTTTGTGAATAAGACCTCATGGATATCAGAATATATGTACTCATATACCCATATTTTTTTGCTCAACCATGATCCTGCACTCTCCTCTTGTGTGAATGCTAGCATTTTAGAGTCTAGCCAATATTCTATCTCTTTCTTCACTGGATGCCTCAACATTTCCCTCGACTCAAATGATTAAGGGTCCCTACAATGGAACCATTTTTTGTCTTCTATCACCTTCCGTGTCTCGACCTGCAGTTTAACAACACCACAATACCCACAAAAATCCACTAGACATTGGCCCAACAAAGAAACTCCATCGGCAATGCCTACTATGCAGGCATAGTATCACCCGATATATCTAATGGGTAACTTCCAAAACCATGTTTCTACAGATGGCGAGGGATTATAGTCCTTTGGCATGCATCCAAGGAACTCAACGAAGGAATATTGGTTGGTGGGATAGTTCCTGCATGATTGAACACAATGATATGTCAGTGCGCACAACACGACCTTGTCCTTAAGCTTAAAAACTAGTGCAACTTATGCAATGCAGCTGATTCCTTGGACTAACAGGCCATAGCGACTTATGCTTTACTTAGGAAATCAACCACAACTTGATTATGCATCCCAACAATGCCTTAACAATTATTCATACACTGACTAACAATATAGTTCTTATGCATTCAACAGTATCTCATCAACAAACAGTAAGAAAATAAAAAACATTCACATCAACATATACAGCATCAATCAACCATTTAAACACAAGGAATAATGTGGAAAACCATCTAGGAAAAACCACCAAGGTGCTCTTCATCTGGCATGAGAAATGGATATAGCACCTTGTAGTCTGAAAATTGTAGACTGATCTTATGATATTTATTTTATGACTCAGACTTCTTTCTCTCATGCTCTCTAGTTTATTCTTATATCTACTTGTACTGATCCGCACACAACTGGATCAACCCTTCTATCTACCGTATGTGCACTCAGTTGCAAATGCCTTTTATTCCTATCGGTCTGTGCAGACAGCTGCAATACCCATGGCTCAACAGTCTCCTACTACTACTAGACTCCTCTCTGAGTCTTGCCTTCCACTAAATCTAACTCAAATAAAACAAAAATTGTGTACTTGGCTCTAGACAACTAGACCCAAACAATCAAAAGAGGCCAATAACATAACCAAAAAAACAACAAAAGTGAATCAAGTCCAACCCTTATACAGAATGGGTTCTTCTTATTTATATCTTCTATCAGGCCACATAGGGTCAACTACATACAGCTTATTAGTTATAGGTTGTGATCATCTGTCAAAATAGGCTGTCATGAACTGACACAAGGAAATATCAGCCTAACTTACAAAACATTCTTTCGTCTGTGCATTACCATAGACTTACACCGTCTTTAGTGGCCATGATCTTCACCTATTGCTTTCTAGCCGTTATCACATGTATTCCTATACGCTTACCTTTCCTTTGTCATGTGCATCTTTATTCTACCTACGTTGGTCTCTTTTGCTTCCTGTTGCTCACACGATGTACCTTCTTTTGCTTGCGCTCGAGCTTCTTCCTTGTCTCCTTTCCTAGCCCGAAAAAGCTCCTTCTCGAATGTAGTTACATGTATGCCATGAGAGATGTGGCATCCACCATATTTTTCCTTATGATATTTCCTCATGATGGGAATATTGTGACGGTTGATCAATTAAGTTACTACGATCCAAAAGGGTAAGCCTCACTAGACCATGTCATCCCGACTATCGATACTACCATTGATAGTGTATCCATCCCTTCCTTATCCATAGTAGGCCCGATATTATTTTCCAACACACCTATGACAGAAACCTTCTCGGCCTTACGACCTCCATCTACATCGACTGATATAGTGTATTTATGTACTATCACATCTAGTACCATTCCTACCATATCACAACCTCAGTCGCAACCTCAACCTCAGTCACCAGGGAGCTATCGGGATTCATTCCAAATTCACACGATTCCATTCCTCTTTCTCATTGTTGTTTCATTGGGTACGCTGGGACACATTTTCTCTCAAGTATTCACACACCATGTTGGATCGGTAACAAACACACATTCGATCCATACTTCCAGTAGTCCTTTCCCATCGTCAAACATGGAATATCCACCTGATCTATCCCGACACCACTTTCATGATGAAAGAGAGATCTATGAAGCTACCATTGGTTTCACCCCATTTTTCTTAGTATATGGTGTGGAATCAGTTCTTCCCATTGAAGGCCAGATTTCATCACCCTACCTTGTTGACAAACTTCTACCTGATACTTCACCATTAGAAGAACCCCTACTTATGTTGAAACAAACCAATGAAGACTGTCATGCTACTCACCAAATGATTGAAGTATACAACACTCATTCGAAGTACCATTTTGACTCTCAAGCCCACCCTTGCACCTTAAGCGAGGGGGATGTGGTCCATGTGGAAAGTTTGATTCCATGTGGTATGGCCCATATTCCATCCATCGATGTCTCAACAAGGGGGCATATCTATTCGCTGACTCTAACAGTCGCCTCTTGAAGAATACTCGTAATGGAATTTACCTGAATAAGTTCTATGCTTGATGTCACTCACCATTGCTACTTAATAAGCTCTAGGATAGTTTTTCTTTCTTGTTTTGCATCATTTTTACCATGATTCGGTGACCATCTCCAATAGTTTCTCAACATCTAGTTGCATTGATTCCATTGTAGAACTCTGTCACATAATTTGAACATGAACGGGTGGATCTAACACATCCATCATGCCCCTACACCACTGGTAGCCCAATGGATGGTGCGCTCCCACATCTGCACATGCACACAATATGTCACATGTATGGTCTAGCAACAACTATGATAGCATATCGTAAGACTTGTCCCAGGGGTCAAGGCCTCTCTGTATCTCCCTAATATTCCATGCCCATGCATAGATCATCCTCTACAAGGATAGGAAACTACAACCATTGTGTAAAACATTCTCAGGTCAATAAACAACCTTTCTAGAGTTCCTCCCTCCCTAATTTCTTTGGGCCATTTTCCAAAGTCACATCGATTTGCATACCACCATGCAAATAACACATTATACATTGAGTTAGCTCTGTACCCATAGGCCTCCATTCAGTCTATTATTTTCCCATACACCACTGCATGAGGGGTAACATCACTAGATTCTAGTCAGAGTCATCCAGAGTCAGTTCAAGATGCCATTTACACCACCAGGTTCAGTTTTTATTCCTTTGTCTTATGACGAGACCCTTGTCTCATGCTCTCACTATGATCTTTTGGACCATTTCCTAGAACTCACCTTGACTTGCGTGCCATCATGCGAGTTTCCCTTTGTATGTATTGGCATGTTGATGAGCCATCCTTTACATCCATACTGCACAAATGGCCATCTTTTGACCACCATCCTTCGTCTATCTAGGGGGCACCATTAGTGTTCTGCATTTATGTCCATCAACCATATTTTGAACACTTCCCCCTTGCTTTATTGACCATTATGGAGTTTCTATTAAGCTCTTTTCCTACTCCTAAATGAATGAAAAGATCATCGAGCATGCTTGCTTACTTTCATGCTCTTTAAATTATTTGAAAGGGCATATATGTAGCCTCTTTTATCCCTTTTTCAGGTTATGAAGACAATCAAGGAAAATACCACTCTGGCACATTTAGCCCATAAATGTTTCCCTTTGCATCCTTTTATGCTTTCTCAGGAATTGGGACCAAACTTTATGAAAAATATCATAATGGGTTGTCTTTAATCTCTTTTCCATCCTTCTCATCAAGAACATATTTCTGAGAAAACTTGGTTTTGTTGATGCCCATAAAAGTATTCGAATGACAGTCTAGTCAGTGTAGGTTTAACCTTTTCCATCCTGCTTGGACTACCAATGGTAAATAATTCTCCTATCCCCCAAAAAGGGTGGGTGAGATCTCCTTTGTACACTTTTTATCCTTTTTTGGACACAGAAGACTATCAATGAGAAAGAGACCCCACTGGAGTCTTCATCCTGTTTTCAGAATCTCAAAAAATGAAAACACCATCGAGAATTTACTTTCTCGAGCTCGCTAAAAATCCATGAGATTGTGTCATAATAGTGTCTCTAGGTACCACCCCATATATTACAGTTTGACAACATTCCTCCACTGGGTCTCCTTTGTTTAGAGTATTCTGCGATGAGTCTTCCTTTGATCCCCTGGATATCAAAAGTCCAACTTACCTCCCCCAAGTATTTCCCATCTGCAATCACAGTCCCAGTGTAACAACTTTGATCCCTCTCCCATGAGTCTATTTCATTTGCTGCCAGGTCATCCCTGTTGTCATTACTCTGAACAAAGGAAGTTTGAGTCTCCCATGATCCCCTGCCCATGTTACCCCATTCAGTGTTCCAGTCCCTAGATTGCCCCACAACTTTGATTATCCCCCTCATTCTTCTCGTCAAGGAAACCTTATTTCCTTGATTAGTTGTAGGTCTCCCTTGGTCGATGACAACACATCTATTCCAGAGGATAGACCTAGAGGTCCCTGTATCCTGGTTTCATTAACCTTATTAATGAGTTGCTTGGACCACTTTGAGAGGAGTCATTAGTGCCTCTTGGGATGGTTGTGTCTCATGCGCTCGACTTCATATTCATCATCACACCATTAAAATTCATATAGGGAATTGGTCCATGCATTATTTGTTCAAAGAACTTGGTTTTCACCTGATTCTAGCACATTGGTGAGTCTATTAAGGGACCATGATAGGTTCATGTCCCTCATGATTTACAAGTTGCATCAGAAATAGTGTTCAAAATACCCCAGGGTAGTTCTTTTGTATAGATTCATGATTGATGCAACATATTGTACCACAGAGACTCTAACTCTCTATCAGTGAGTCCCTATAGTTATGTAAACTTATAGATCGAGCAAGTCATCAATTATGAAGATATCGCATTCCATGAGAATGCCATGGGTCCCATGTATGAGTTCTTTAGATCAATATTGTATTCAACCTCTCATTCAGGCCACCATTATGTAACAACAGTTGTATATGATTGACTATTGTATTTTGGAGCCTTGGTCCCATTATTTATTCTTTTGACATTGTTATGAGCAAGGGTATGCCCACCTCATGCATATACATTTCACATATTCTTTGTATCCCACCCATTGATGGGAACCAACTGTTAGAATAATCAAACCCATAGTATTACCCACTTAGACATTAATTCATTTATTTTTGTCTTATTTGCCTAGTTCATGAGTCCCACCATGTTCAAGTTGCTAATTGCCTATCCATAGAGGTCAAAATTGCCATCTTTGACTCATGTAGTGCTTGGGAAAGCCTTAGGAATCAAATCTGCTTTATTCTTGGCCTCCTAGGCACCCTTCTGCTTTTTCTGCTTTGTTGACTGCTTTTTCAAGTATTAAAGCACATAAGGAAAGCAAGACTAGGTGAGGTGAACCTGTTTTATTCCCCTTTCATCCTCCACTCTTTCCTCCATGAAAAAGCATGTATGAGCTGAAATTTCACCACTCATTAGCTTGCCCATGCGCCCTTGCCAATTCGCTAGCCTCATGACAGATTTGGGATCAGCTTTTTACTCCTATGGGGGATTTTCCTATTTTGGGTAAGCCTGCTTTATGCTAGATTTGGATGCTTCCTCATGCATTCGATTTCTTCATGTATTCTATTTATTAAGCAGCCTATGATATTACAAGGTTGGCTATTGTACACTGAGTTAATATCATTTTGTGTTACAGCTCCATTTTCAGTCTCCATTGTTGACAATTTGCATGATCAATTGTAATTTGTTGTGAGTGAAATTAATCTATTGCTGGTTAGAATTTCTACATGGTATCAGAGCCATTTTAGGTTGTTACTCTCCTTCAAAAATTGTTTTGCAGGTTTGACATCAAGACTGGGAGCCTTCTACTGACAGCCGGGACAGGTTTTCTAAAGCTATGGATTCACAGAAAACTATCCTCACTCCCTTCAACTATTTTGAATGGAAAGAAGATTTGGAGATCTTGTTGAGAGTGAAAGGCCTCTACAGGGTGACTATGGCTACAGAAGCAGAGCCCAATGCTGCTGCAAAGAAGATCAAATGGCACAATCAGATAGATGAGGCCTATGGCCTCCTATGTCTCAGTATTTCCCGAGACCTCCTTTTCCATCTCGATGGATTAACTTCACCGGATCAAGTATGGGAGAAACTTTCTGAACTCTTCAGAAAGACAGATGAGATGAGGGGACACCAGATCGAAAATGAGCTGATTTCCCTGAGTCCCAGTAATTTTGAATCATTGCAGCTATACTTCTCCAAGTTCAAAGCACTAGTTTTGCAGCTAAAACAGTGTGGTATTGAAAAGAAAGATGATCATCTTGTATTGGCCATCCTCTTGAAGCTAGGACCTGACTACTCAGTCTTTGTTTCGACCTTCTATGCCACAAAACTCACAGCTCAAACTTGGAAGATGCCTAGCCTTGCAAATTTCATGGAATCTCTCACACAAGAACAAGACAAGCTGGTGATGATGGGCACCATCAAACCATCCAAAGAGCAAGCTTTGATTGTTGGAGATTCGAAGGTGGATTCAAAAAGCAAGAAGAAAGCTAAAAATCCACCTGAGAAAGGAAGAGACAAGAAGCAGTCTCCAGAGGATCAACAAGGTCCCAAGAAAAATACCCAGAAGAAGAAAAACAAAGGTGATATGAACAAGTGCTCATACTACAATAAGGGCAATCATACCGAAAGCTCTTGTATGAAAAAGTAGATAGATATGTTAACTCAACTGTTGGAGAAGAATGGCATCTCCCTTCCAGAAGGCTCAAAGAAGAGAGAAGGAGGATCAAGTTCTGATGACAGAGAGAGAGTTCATGCTCTAGTTGCTGGCACATCAAGCTCACCCAGTTTTATCATAGATTCTGGAGCTTCAAGACACATGGTTTCGACTAAGGAGGCCTTCTCCTCACTGGATATGTCGAAAGGACCATCTATTGTACTGGGAGATGACTCTCTCACTAAAAGCAAAGGCAAAGGAAGGATAGAACTTGATCATGGTAACTTCAACAATGTGCTGTATGTCCCTGGTCTTGCCTCCAACCTTCTATCAGTGTACCAGATGACCCACACTAGGTCTCCTAAGAAATTCATATTCTCACCAGATGAAGTTGAGATCACAGAAATCTCAAGTGGACGAATTATTGCAAAAGGAGTAGTGAATCATGCCCAAAAGGTATACATGTTTTCATACTTCCTGCCTTACTCAAACCCCTTTGCTCTTCTTATCCATGCTAATGAAGCTAGCAAGATGTGGCATGAAATATTTGGCCCCTTAAATTAAAAGTATTTGTCTAATATTAGTGAGAAAGATATGGTCATAGGGTTGCCCAAGATAAAGTTTTCCAAAGGAGTATGCCAAGGCTGTATCCTAGGAAAACACCCAGAGCACAAATTTGAGAAAGCCAGCCATGAGAGAACCTCTGCACCCCTCGAGCTGATTCACAGTGATGTTGCTGGCCCATTCCCTCATATGTCCATGAGTCAGGCCAAATATGCATTGACCTTTATTGATGATTTTTCCAGGTATTGTTGGGTTCACTTCATGAAACACAAGTCAGAAGTTTTTGGCCTATTCAAAGTCTTCAAGGCTTTGGTTGAAAACCAGTGTGGAAGAAAGCTCAAGGTACTCAGGTCTGAAAATGGTGGTGAGTATGTCAAGACTGATTTTATTAACTATTGTGCAGATGTAGGTATTCAGATGCAGCATTCTATCCCCTACACACCACAGCAGAATGGTGTTGCAGAGAGGAAGAACAGATCACTAAAGGAGATGGCAACATGCATGATGGAGGAC